>OW240919.1:80620279-80779092 GCA_933207985.1 Pelobates cultripes | reverse complement strand
GATCTGTGAACAGCCTTTTAGACCACTAGTGGGCGTTTCTGGATTCCAGGTGGGCGGTAGGGATTTCCTCATTTTGAGAGACTGGGCGGGTGGGCGGCCCCAGCCCGCGCGGCAAACCGCCTGGGCCGCCGTCCAAGGAGTTCATCGGGTGGCCCATGCTGTCAGGGCCACCCGATGGTTATGGATTGTAAGGGGGCCCGGTCAGCTCTGGGAGCTTTAACAGTGCGACCGGGCCCCCTGTGATTACATTCCACAGAGCTGGGAGGAAGTGACTACACGTCACTCCTCCCAGCTAACACACAGACCACGCGGAAGGAAGTAGAGGGAGTCAGAGTGGGATCTCTGACTCCCATCCACCTGAGGCACCACTGGATCCCAGGGAATGTCACCCTCCTGCACCTAAAAGGTAGGAAACAGGAGGGTGACTAAAATATTTTGTATGTGTTTGTTTGTGTGTATGTGTCTTTGTATGTATGTCTTGTGTGTGTGTGTGTGTGTCTGTCTGTATGTATGTGTGTCTTATGTATGTGTCTTTGTATGTATGTCTTGTGTGTGTTTGTGTCTATATATATATATGTGTGTGTATGTATGTATGTATGTGTGTCTTGTCTTCGTATGTATGTGTTGTGTGTGTATGTGTCTTTGTATGTGTGTCTTATGTATATGTGTCTTGTGTCTGTCTGTATGTATGTGTGTATGTGTATTTGTATGTATGTCTTATGTGTGTGTCTGTATGTATGTGTCTGTGTGTCTGTATGTCTGTGTTTGTGTGTGCCTGTCTATTTGTATGTCTGTGTGTGTGTGTGTCTGTATATGTGTATGTATGTGTGCCTGTATGTATGTATGTATGTGTGCCTGTCTGTTTGTATGTATGTGTCTTTGTATGTATGTGTGTCCTGTGTGTGTGTGTGTGTGTCTGTCTGTGTGTATGTGTGTCGTGTCTGTGTGTCTGTAAGTATGTATGTGTGCCTGTCTGTTATAGTGGGCTATAGTAAGTAATAGTAAGTGGGCTACCTAGCTCAGCCATCCTACTGGGCATTGCTATAAGAAAAATAGAAAAAAAGGGGGAAAAAAGGTGGGGAGGGGAATTGAGGAGGGGAGCTGACCCACAGATGAGAAATCATATTATGAGCAAATAGAGAAGTCATCTGAATATCACCGAAAGAGGAGACCTTTGTTTGTTCCTTACGAAAATCGAACCAGATATCAAATATTTAGTCTCGCAGCATCAAGCTCAAGGATCTCATTAATCACTAGTAAAGGTAATTTCAATTTACTTTATTGTTTTCTCATTAAACTTTATAAAGTTAAAAACATTATAAACATGCATAAAGTAGAAATAAAAAGATAAATGTACGTACATTTTTTTTTTTTTTTAAAACAGCCTTCTTTCTAAAAAATATTCCGCAAATGTGCGAAAACTGGTGGGCAGTAAGGAAATTTTTCCATCAAGAAAGATGCATTAGTGGGCGGTAGGTAGAAAAAGGTTGACTACTACTGTTCAAGACCGTTCAGGGGCCTCCAGTGTGTGATTAAACTTCACTTTACAAAGTAGGAGATAAAAACGCAAATTAACAATCAAACGCAAGTTGATTGAAAATAAAACAGTTTTTTCATGACTAAGAGTCACAGCCAGGTGAGGTGTGGCTAGGGCTCCATGAACAGAAACAAAAGTGACTTAACTCATAAATGGAGAGAATTGACCAGTGAGACTGCAGGAACATGATCTATACACCAAAACTGCTTTGAATCCAACTCTCTGCTTGACCGGCTTCGATCTGGATTCCGCGCTCGTCACTCTGTTGAAACAGCTGAGACCAAAGTATATCTTATGATCTTATCATTGCAAAATCCTATGGCCACTACTCTATCCTAATTCTCCTCGACCTTTCTGCTGCTTTTGACAATGTTGATCATCAACAGCTTCAGTTCATCCTCTGCAATCTCAGTCTACGAGATACCACTCTTGGTGCTTTTTCTACCTCTTCCAGCGCTCATTTAGTGTTTCTTTCTCTGGCTCTTCTTCTTCTTCCCAATCCCTCTCTGTTGGTGTTCCCCAAGGGTCTGTCCTTGGATCCCTATTACTCTCAATCTACACTGCTTCCCATGGTAAACTCATCAGCTCCTTTAGCTTCCAGTATCATTTCTATGCGGATGACATGCAAATGTATCTGTCCTCCCCTGATTTCTCACCACCCCTCTTGACTCAAGTCTCTAAATACCTCTCTGCTATTTCCAACTGGATGGCTGCCTATTTCCCTAAACTGAACTTGTCCAAAACAGAACTTCTGGTCCCCCCTCTCTCTAAGTGTTCCTACTCCCTGTCTGTTTCCCTCCAAGTCAGTTGTGCTACCATCTGCTCTACCTCTCAGGCTCGCTACCTAGGTGTTCTCTTTGACTCTGACCTCTACTTCAGCCCTCATGTCTAATCAATCGCCAAATTCTGCTGCTTCCATCTCAAAAATATTGCATGCATCCAACCGTATTTTACGCCTCATACGTCAAAGGTGCTTGTCCATGCCGTGGTCCTCTCTCGCCTTGACTACTGTAATCTGCTTATCAGTGGTCTTACGTGTTCCCAACTTGCCCTGTTACAGTCTATAATAAACCGTCAGCGAGGTTCATCTTCCCGTCTGCCCGCACCTCCCAATCCTCCCCACTTTGTCAGTCCCAATATTGGTTTCCCGTAAGATATAGAACTCAATTTAAGAGCCTGATACTTGCTTACAAATCTCTACACAATGCTGCTCCAACCTACTTATCCTGACTAATACACAAATATGTCCCGTCTAGGCCACTACACTCTGCCGAAGATAAACATCTACTACCTCTGATGCTCACCTTAAAGACTTATCTAGGGTTGCACCATTCCTATGGAACGCTCTTCCCTCTTCTCCCCTTAGACTTTCACTCAATCTCCACTCCTTCAAAAAATCTTTGAAAACATACTTCTTTAGAAAATCATATAAGTTAAACTGTGTACAGCTTTCCCTCCCCGCACCCTGATTCCTCTCCTGAAACGGTCATTAAAACAATACATACTATGCTAGCAACCTACTTTTCTACCCTACCTTTACCTTTTTGTGTCACATTACCCCACTCCCTCTAGCATGTAAGTTCATTAAGCAGGGCCGTCAATCCCTCTGTTCCTGTGTGTCCAACTCGTCTGGTTACAAATACGTGTCTGTTAGTCCATCCATTGTACAGCGCTACGAAACTTGTTTGCGCTTTATAAATAGTAATAATAATTAAGCTAAAGTTGTTTTGATGCCTTAAATGTCTCTTTACCCGTGAAATAGACCAGGCCCCTAGTTTTAGGTCCAAACCCAAAGTTTAAAAATAACTGTCCACAGGAAGAACACCTTTCCTGCTGCAACTGCTGTCAATGTAGGCCTTTTGTTAGATTTTGGAGTCAGGGAAGGGGTTACTGAAAGTCTGCTATTTGTGGTTTTAAAATCACCCAAGGCATTTCATTACTGTATTGCAACCCACTGCCTGTCATGTCTCATTGATCCTGTATTTCATGTGCTCACACACTGTGCCTGCAGCATACTCAGAGTGTGGCCCTGTTCTCTGACAGATCTTGCATGGCTCAGTATGTTAAGAGCTGGTATGATTTTACTGGTGATAAATAACTCTCTTCGGAGCATTCCATTAGAATGAGCAGAATCTATCTCACTGGAAGTAGGGTTAGAGCACTTGTATATTTTCAAAGAAGTACTACACATGTGTGAAAGGTAGAGGCATGGCATGTAGGCAGTCAATTTATTAAAAGGGACTCCATACACATACTTCACAAGTGTCCATATTTAAGAGGAACAGTCCTTGTTTTGGGCCCAAATTCCTCTGTCCCTATTTTTTATCCTAACGCCCGTCTCTTCTAGGAACACCATATTGTTGGTGTGTCTGAGTGTATCACAGAGCTGCACAGCAATAATACAGTAATGTGTCTTTAAACTAAATATAAATCAGTTTAGAAATCAGTTGGTGTGATTAAGATATGTTGTTAATGTTCTAAATTACATTTTAGTTGTATAAATAGATTTGAATAAGTTTCATTATTTGCATCTTAACAGTACCACTTTTGGATACAACCCTAATTACATCCCTCACATGACATTTGCACTGTCGTTATTCGGCATGTGCTATAAACTTTAACTTTAATAATACACGGACACGTTTAATACTGTTGGAGTATAACGTCCACAGCTTTATTAATATGAATAAATTAACATAATTAGGGTCATTGTCATAAATGACATTATTTATTATCCCCCCGCACAATCCCCTGACAATGACCCTACCACATGAACAATAATTAACATAATTAACATCAATTACCAATAAACTTGTAAACATCCGGCCTACCAACGAGGCCCCATATCATAATGATAACTGTAGGGGTGTACCCAGACACCCCTACACCCCCAGGTTCGTCGCCACCGAAGAGCTAGAACCTACCAACCATGACACCGTCTGGCCTACTTCAGCCTAGGCCCTGGCCTGTACAGTTCCAATTCCTTGATAACTTCCAACTTAACCACGCCCTGTTCCGCCACAGCACTTGTCTTGACCCCTTAAGACCATGTGCGACCCCCACCACACTGAAACAGGGCTCGGGCTATGCCCTCCTGGAACCCCAAGTTCAGCAAGTCACACCCCACCTCTGACAGGTGTACTCCATCCCTCCTATAATAACCTGGCAACATGCCCTCCAGTTCCCGATGCCTCACCACTATTCCCCCCATCCTCTTAACAAATACTGCCATAGCTCTATTAACCTTCCCCCTGCATCGTGCCACCGCAGCAGGGTCCCTGGCGTGACGCCATGTAAAACGAGGCACCATCTCGGACCACACCACCACCACGTCAGGGACCAGCTCCCGTAGCCGATCCATGTCCCTCTTCATTCGCCGCAACAGTTCCCGTTGCGGAATCAGCCCTAAGTCATTCCCCCCACCGTGCACCACTACAACATCCGGAACCGGACCCTTGGACACTTTTGTAAATAAAACATTGCTCAAGCTCTGCCAACTAAAACCTCGAAAACCAAACCAGGATAAGACCGCCCGTTCCAGAGGAAAGCCCAGTTGTGTTCCTTGTCTCCGAACTGCGGCCCTCTTCTGTGCCCAATATACGAACGAGTGTCCCAGCAACCAAACATTCCAACCTGAAAAGAGACAAAATTAATTACACCGCAGAGCCAGTGTCCCCCAGTCCCGGCCATTTAACCCCTCAAAGCTCCACCATCCCGTCGGGCCTCACATACGAGCGAAACCGCACGGATTCCCACCGTCCGATCCTCTTGATCCGCTCGTCACCCAAACCCAAGCGTGCCGCCTCTGTAGCCGCACCGATATGGAACGAATGCGACCCGAATTGCGTGGGCTGCAGGCCCAGCTTCACTAAGCCCAAACGAAAAATCCTAATGAATTGAAACCGTGACAGCGCCGTGCCGTCAGCGTGCAGGAAAAAACAACCGCTAACGTTAGGACGGATCCCCAGGTACCCTGACCCCGGCAACTCGAATAGCACCACGGAGCAGCCTTTGCCGAAAACATCAGTTTTCGATCGGCCCAACCTAATCTGCACGCGATCACTCTTAACTTCCACATCCTCGCGCTGCAAGCCACCAACTCCCACTTTGTTCGCGCTAACCAGCTCCCCGATCCGAAACGCCCCGAAAAACGCCCAGACAAACGCACCAGAAAAAAGGACCACCTCAAATGGCGAGGAACATAACTCCGGTAACTTTCCCACCAAACCTTGTAAGACCGCAAAAGACACCGGTCTCCTAACGTCCGTCGACGTCTTCCCCCTCCGAAAACCCCGAACCGCCTGTCGAACCAAGAAATGCTTTGTCAAATCTTCCCACCCATGGAATTTAAACCAGAAAGCCAAGGCGGACATATGCCTGTCCACCATGGCCGGCGAAGCCCCCTTTGCAAACAACCGGCACAACAACCATAGGAAGACATCCAGCCTATGGCCCTCCGAAAGGTCCCCACCTACCTCCTCAACCGTTTCCTCCCATTCCTTCCAAACCTTAGCATAAGATGACCACGTGCTCGGTGCCAAAGATTTCTTTATGTATTCCCCAAGCACGATGTCCCGAGTCGCCACATCTCGTCTGGGCAAGCCTGCCCGCATTCCCGTGCCTCTGGAGCCGCTTCCCGAAAACGATCCCACTGAAAACGAGAAAGCGCATCAGCCACCACATTTGAGAATCCCGGAATGTGCCTAGCCCTGAATACTAAATTGGAAGACATGCAGAGGAGCACCAAACGCCGCAGTAGGCATAAGACCGGAAGCGAAGATGCCGACAAACTGTTGATTGCCTGCACCACGGCCATATTGTCCGAATAAAACACGACTCGCTTGTTTGCTAGTTCAGCTCCCCACAATGCTACCGCAACCACTACAGGGAAGAGTTCCAAAAATGCCAGATTCTTGATCAATGGGCTCGCCCTCCATGCCTCGGGCCATGCCTCGGCACACCACCGTCCCGCAAAATAAGCCCCAAACCCCACGCTGCCCGAAGCGTCCGTAAACAGCCCCACTGCTTCCGAAGACACCACTTGCTCCCGAAAAAAGGCCTTGCCATTGAAGTCCCTCAAAAAACGATCCCACACCTCTAAGTCCGCCTTCATGTCCGCGGAAACCCTGATATAGTGTGACGGCATCCGTATCCCGCTCGTCGCCCGCGCCAATCGTCTACAGAAAACCCTCCCCATGGGTATGACCCTGCACGCAAAGTTCAGGCTCCCTACCAGAGACTGTAATCCCCTCAGCGTCACCTTCCGTGCTCTCCCAATTGTGTGCACCAAGTCTTTCAGCTTGTGCAACTTGTCCTGTGGTAATCTACATTCCCCGATCTCCGAATCGATCTCCAAACCCAGAAAACTGAGACACGTGGCGGGTCCCACGGTCTTGTCCTCCGCCAAAGGAACCCCCATCGTCTGCGCTACCCATTGGAACACCCGTAGTATCTGCTTGCACCGGTCTGAGCCTCGAGGGCCGACACATAAGAAGTCGTCCAGGTAATGCACAACCGTGCCCCCCTCCGATTCCCGTCGCACTACCCATTCCAGAAAAGTGCTAAACTTCTCGAAATAGGCGCACGAGATGGAACAACCCATCGGCAAGCACAGATCCACAAAGAAGCCCCCTTCAAAACAACACCCCAAGAGGTGATGACATGACGGGTGTATGGGAAGCAGCCGAAACGCTGCCTCCACGTCCACCTTCGCCATCAGCGCTCCCCGCCCAGCTCTCCGTACCAACTCGACTGCCCTGTCGAATGATGTGTAAGATACTGAACAGAGTGCTGCGTCGATGTCATCATTCACCGATGACCCTTTAGGATACGATAAATGATGAATCAACCTAAACTTGCCAGCCTCTTTTTTGGGGACCACTCCAAGTGGGGATATCCGCAACTCCGCTATAGGAGGATACGGGAACGGCCCCGCCATCCTCCCCAAAAGGACCTCTTTGGCCAGCTTTTCCCGCACTACCTCCGGGCGTTCCCGCACCGATTTAAGATTGGCACAAACCGCCCCTGGTTCCTTAACCGTGAAGGGGATCACGAAGCCCTCCCTAAAACCCCGCCACAGGAACGCTGCATCCTCCTGGTTAGCGTATTGCCTTAGCCAAGGCAACATCGCGCCTAACCTCACTGGGGACGCCCCCAGTTGCAGCCGAGGTGGCCGCCACCCCTGCGGTTCCACCCCCTGCATTGAGCTTACCTTTCTTGAAGCATCTGCTGGCGCCGTGATTCCCTCCGCAGCCCGAACACTCGTGCCTAAATCGGCATGAAGTACCCCACTTGCATTGACCCTCGTTGTACGTCCAGCACAGGCCCTTCTTTTGTCCCGCTGGCACAGCCACGCCTGAGGCTGTCCCAGCTGCCCCGAGAAAGGGCGCAGCCTTCTGCGCCATCATAATCCTCATCCATAGCGGCAGGTCCATTTGGTCCCACCGCATGGTAGGGTTGGCCGCCAAGCGTTGCCGAAACTGCTCATCATATTTCCACCACGCTAGGCCCCCATACGTCCGATACGCATCGCCTATCCCATCCAAGTAGCAGAACAGTTGTGAACAGTTCCCTGGCCTTTTTTCCCCTATCACACTAGCCAGGATGCAGAACGCCCTCAGCCAATTCCCAAAAGTCTTCGGTATCTTGCGATACCTCCGCCTTTTTTCTTCTTCCTCCTTCTTGGCGTCCTTCTTATCCTCCTCCTTCAAGTCTAGGAATTCCTCCAAAGGGAGCAAAGAAAAAATTTACATGAACTCCCCCTTCCAAATCTTTTCTTTGACCTCTAATTTCAGGTGACAACCTAGGGGGCCCGCAAAAGATACGTGTACGTTTTGACGTGCCGCGTCCGAAATGTCGCCACACCCGACTGCCGACTCAGCCCCCCCATCCGCCGCACCGGACGCCACTACCGCTTCGCTTACCTCGCCTCCGCTCGCCGGTTGGACCCCCGCCCCTATTGCCTTAACCGCCGTGTCAGGGGACCATACCTTTCCGAACTGTAATGGTGATTCCCCCTTCCCTGACCATGCCTCCAATAGTGTTTTTAAATAGCCCAATAACTGTCCGGAGTGTTGTGCAGATATGGACTCACCGTTGGAGACCCCGGCCGTGCCAGGCCCCGGGGTTGCCGACCTTCCGTCCACCCGTTCAGGCTCCGGAGCATCCGGTTGACGCCGACTCCCATCCGCCTGATCCCTCCTCAGGACCGTAGGGGTAGCGCTCCGCGACCTGTAAGGAGAAGACAACCTGGGTAGTCTGTACTGCTGGGCCCCTACCCGTCCTTCCTCCCTACGCTCTTCTCCGCAATTCCAAGCTTCGCACCGCCTTGCCGGCCTACTTCCCTGCTCCTGGGGGCCCGCTGCTGTCCTAGCGCACTGTCACCCGAGGACCCAGATGCGCTGCGCCGCCTCCGCCCCCGCCCGTCCTTGGAAGCGGACCTCCTTCTCCCCGCCCTGCAGCTGGTCCTGGAACCACTGCGCCTGCTATGCGATGGACTCCTGTCCCTGCTCCACTGCCGATCAGCTGACCTCCTGCTGCTGCCGGGCCTGGCGCTACCGCTGCGCCGCTCCCGTCTGTACTCCTCCCGCTCCCTGGTCCCGCTGCGGTGCCCCCCGTGAGAGCAGCCTGAGGGGCCCAACCTTCCACTGCTACTGCTCCTGACTTCCCTATCCCGCGCTGTACTGCGTGTGTCCCCTTTCTCCGCTGTACCTGGCCATCTGTTGGCCGCTGCGCCTGGCTCAGATGCCCCTTGCACCCCCTGGCAGCCAGCTGGAACCTCAGCCGCTCCCTGTCCGATCCTGCCGTCTTCCTGCCGCCCCTCCTCCCTATGCCTGGCACTGTCGCCCGTCCCGGCCACACCTAAGGCCGCCCGCGAGCTGGTCCCGCTGACCAGGCCACCCCTGGGTTGCTGGGGGGCCGCCTGCGCTGGAACATCCCGCGTCCCGCCCGCCCCCTGCCCCTCAGTGACCAGAGTGGACTCACCGGGACGCCTCACTGAAGTGCTGCCGACCACGTGTTCCTCCGCTCTCCCGGCCGCCATTCCCGCCGTGCTGGAGCCCTCCTCTGGGGTTCCTGTGCTGCCTGCCGCCATCTTGGGTGGGGCGCGTTTACCAGCAGGCCCGCGCTTTGCGGCCGTCCTCGCCTGACCGGCACCGCGGCGCACCGGCGGCGCCGGCCGCTTCCCGGTGCTGTCCGACCCTCTTGCCTCCTGGCTGGGTGCCGACGGGCTCCTCCGCCGCCGTGGAGCGGGCGCCATGCCCGGACTCAAGCGCTGGGGCGGCCGTGCTCTTCGCGCCGTCCTGCGCTCCGCTGGAGCTGGAGGGGGAACTGCAGCCCCCAGTTGTTCATGCAGCCAGGCCAGCCCTCGGTCCTTCACTGCTGCTTTCACTCCTGCCAGGATCTCATCCAGGGAAGCCATGAACCTGCAGCAAAAGAAAAAAGAAAAACCCCACAGACCTGACACAACTGACAGGTAAGTGAAGTTCTGATTAAAATGGCCACTCTCTAAGATGGCCGTTATTTCAACCCCCTTTGATCCCGCCCCCAAGCTCCATTAGCTTAAACCAACCCCTAACTGAATGCACCTGCCCACTCCTGGCTCTGTCAAGGCCCACTCCCCTTACTTCGTTGTTCCATGGGCTTCATGACATTTTGAGCAATGTACACTGACACAAACACTCTCTCTCACATTCTTATAAGATTGAAGTGAAACAAAATAAGGAGGGGTAGTATGATGGGACCCTAGGTCTTGTGAGACTCATATTGAAACCTGGCATCTCCTACAAATACAGGCTAAGCAACAGGGTTATTTACTAAAGAGTAAGTTGTTGGAAAGTCAAAGTGAATTGCAAATTTAAGGCCAAAGTAACCAAACTGCAAGCACTGCTAACTCGAAGAACTTTACAGTTCGGCTACTTGGACCTTAAATAGCTATCTATCTATCTATCTATCTATCTATATATATATATATACTTCTGTACATGATGCCACTGCTTCCGTTCTAGCTGTCTGTATTTATTTAATAGCTGATCTGTAACTAACTAACTAACTAAAAAATCTATGCTCTCCCTGTAAAATCATGTGGTGCAATAGAAAGTTACTGGAGCATTCTGATTGGCTAATCACTTCCTTGCACGGGTGTGCTAAATGCTTTATATTCAAAGTCATTGAATCTATTGCAAACGCAACAACTTTTTTTTTGTATTTTATTATTATTTATTTTTTAAGCATCCATAATCTAAGCAATGCAAGTTCTTAGATATTTTTAATGGCATCTATAATTTACAAAGTGTACATTGCAATAACATGTGCATTACAAAATGCATATGGATCATAATTATTGTGAGCACTTTTCATGTATGTATGTGTATTTGTATCCATGCTTTATCAAGGACATTAGCATTGATAAAGGCCAATCGTCCGAAACGTTTACAACTTGTATTTTGTCCTTCCAATAAATATGGTAGCACCCGAGTGTCCACTTTAAATACCAGCTGCGCATTACTCAATTTTTTTCTTGCTTTGGATCATATTGTAACATTGTTTATGAAAGGTTTAAGAACCCATTTTTGTTTTTTAACTCCACAAGGACTGCTAAACAAGGGATTTGACTAATTCTGGTCTCGAAGAGGTTAACAGACAAAGACTCCTTTAAACTTTTTAATAAGTTTCTCTACAAGGTAAAAGGTCAGCGTATACACAGCCCCCAAAATATTCTCTTTGTAGTTAAATTTTATTAAAACAAAGAATCATGTTCTTTAAATAAAAACTAAAAAAGCCCCCTGACTCCAGAATGTTTGGGGTTAACCGTCTCCTTCCTGCTTCTGACCTTTGCATAACCCTCTAGGATTAAAATGTCTGAAAGGATCTAATTTTCTACAAAGGCCTTAAAATGTATCCCATATATTGGCAATGTTACAAAACGTATAGGTTTATGTTACTTTATTATACATACATCAGGCTTGACTGAATTGTACACAGGTTTCCACACATTGACGTACAATTAAGGAACCAGAAAGATAGTTTTAGAAGCCATCTTTTTTTCTCTCCAAAGGAATGAGTCTATCATACAGTACAAAGATAAAATATTCTATTGAGTCAGCAGTAACACTTCAGTAGCCATGGCCAAATGGTTTACTGTATGTGTGTATCTTTTTGTCTCTATCTGTCTGTTCATCAGTCTGGCCATGTATTTGCCCTCCCCTCCACCCTACATCTATCAATTAGTCTGTCAGTCTGTCTATCTATCTTCAATACAGATAAAAGGTAGGTAGTTTGCAGTAAGCTTGACGCATGGGGAATGCTGTTCCAGCATTTAGCTCTACCAACTCCCTGTCTGGCTACAACCATGATGCATCTACATCTTTTGTAGGCCATCTTGTTTAATTTTTGGGCCACTCATTGCCTTCTTTTCCCCTTCCTAAACCAATTTTGAAGATAGAGATTTAAGGAACATACACTGATCAGCCACAACACACAAACCAACTGCCTAATATCATGTAGGTTCACCTTGTGCTGCCAAAACAATTCCGATGCATTGAGGCATGGGCTCCACAAGACCTCCATGAACGTGTCCTGTGGTATCTGGCACCAGGACATTTGCTGCAGATCTTCTAAGTCCGAAAAGGTGGAGCCTCCATAGATCGGATTTGTTGTTCCAGCACATCCCACTAACACTGCCTCCTCCAGCTTGCCTTCTTTCCATATGGCATACTGCTGCCATCTCTTCCCCAGGTAAATGAAGCACACGCACCAGGCGCTCTACCTGATCTAAAAGAAAGTGTGATTTATCAGTCCAGACAACCTTTTTCCATTGCTCCATGGTCCATTTCTGATGCTCACATCCCAAATAAAGGCACCTTCGGTTGTGGACAGAGGTCTTCATGGGCACTCTGACCGGTCTGCGACTATGCAGCCCCATACGCAGCAAACTGTAATGCACTGCATGTTTTGACACATTTCTGTCATGGCCAGCATTAAGTTTTTCAGCAATTTGAGCTACTGTAGTTCTTCTGTGTAATCGGATCAGACAGTCTAGTATTAACGCCCCACTTGCATCAATGTGCCTTGGGCCTCCATGACCCTGACGCCAGTTCACCAGTTGTCCTTCCTTGCACTACTTTTGGTAGGTAGGTACTAACCACTGCATACCGGGAACACCCCACAATACTTGCTTTTAGAGATGTTTTGATCCAGTCATCCAGCCATCACTATTTGGCCCTAGTCAAAGTCACTAAGATCTTTTTGCACGCCCATTTTTCCTGTTTTGAACACATAAAATTCAAAAACTGATTGTTCACTTGCTGCCTTGACAGGTGACATTTTAACCATATAACCAATGTTGTTCCCTTCACCTGTCAGTGGTTTATATGTTGCGGCTGATCAGTGTACTATTACCTCAGTTTAATAAGCTTTTCAAATGATTCAATATTGTTAGAAAAACTTCCGAAATTATTTTTCTATAAAAATCACAATTAAAGTCTAAAGGAATTTTTGTGCACAAATAATTTTGATTTTCCAACGGAATTGAATCTTTTGGAAAGTTTATTAAACATAGGCCTAGATCCTCAATTACACCCAATAGTTTAATCATTATTACTTTGACATTTTTTGCATTTCTTTAATTTTCCTTGTAACCCATGGCTCGATATTCCTTGAAATCTCCTGTTTCCTTCATGTAACTACAGCAGGTTCCTACATGCTTCTGTGTATTCCAAACATTCACTCTCATCACTCTTAACGCTCACATGCACGAGCATAGCCATTCACAACCCCATGTTCTCCGACTACTTTCAGTGAGCTTAGCCCAGAATTGTTGTTTGTACATAACCCCATTGGTTTATGAACGGTTCTGCTGCTTCTTCTGATAACAGACAGGATGACCGATAAGGCTTTAAATCCTTATCACAGAATGACATCTTCATATCTTGATTACAACTCATGATCAGTTGCAAGAAACACCATTCATAACAGCCAATCCAGGGATGGAAAATTACCTCTGGTATTAACTAGTCAGCTGAAAAAAATGTATTGAACCCCCCCCCCGAGTATTAATTAGATTAATAATCTATGTATGTGCCTTTTCAAGAGTCAGTGGGTGCGTCACAAGGTGTAAGGACATTTGAGTACTCTGCAGTCTCAATTTAATTGCATTTTGCTTTATGAGACTCCCAACTTATACAGATTGACAAATAAAAAAAAAGAGATTTAATTGACTGTCAAACACCACCAAAGCACAAAGCCCCAGTGTTCCATGCGATTTCTCCATTTTTTTTTTTGTACACCGCATAACTGTTTTGTAAAGCTGAAATCATGTCAGTGAAAATTCTGTCTTTTACCATAGAACCTAGCTTTACCGATTAACATCTCTAGTCTAGAGTAACCTCACGAAAATGAGGGCCTAGTAAATTATTAATATTATGCAAATGTGTTTTGCATGTTCGTTATAAACTGACTACAACTTACAACAGAACACGGTTTATTGAATAAACAACTTAAACTGGAACTTGTAGTTTTTGGTTCATGTATTTTTTGGAAAAGGTGTTTGCACCTCAGCACCAGCATATTCCTGTTAAAATCCATCTTCAACACCTGATGGCTTCATCTGTCTGCATCACTGATCCACATTCAAGTGTGCGCAAATTGAGATCAATGATCGTGCAACACTCTGGAATATTCAAAATTTGATTTTGCACGATCCCAGTAAGATCACCAGCTACCACCCTTCACATAAGATTTCTGCCAAGATGTGAAGCCCTACTTGACGCTCTGACATTTTCCACAGTTTGGCAAAAATCAGCACTTATGTTGGTCAAATCTGGGATAAACCTGGGATAAAGTAAGCACGTACCGTACATGGTTTAAAATCTTCTAAAAAAAATGTGCACTTTCATAAAGAATTTATTTTCTCTAAATAGCTCTAAAAGTGACAGTAATTCCCGTGTCCTACATCCAGTGCAGCAATAGTTGAGGGCTCTGCCTGTAAAGCATGTAAAATGATTTTATAGAGGTTCATTGGAAACCAAACACAGACACGTCTGCTATTCTAAGCCATATTTATGAAATGGTCAGTTTTTTTATTTGTAATCTTTCTACTTGAAGTTTAGATGAATGGGCTAGCAATAGATACTCGAATTTCCCATTTGTGTCTCTGCTTCTGTCTGACAAAGAGCAGAATGTGCAGAATTTATCTCTTTGCTTTTTTTTTCTACTTTACATAAAGATAAACACAAAGATCCATTCATAGAGCTTGGAGTTTAACAGTTCACATAATCAAAAGTTTACCGATGCTGTACTTGAAAAAGACGCTTAGAAACAAACAGCCATTATAACTGTAAACCAGCTATGGATGCTTCATTGCTAACAGTGAAAATTCACCATAAGGCGTAATGCACAGCAAAGTACTTTAGATGCGATGGGTACGAGCCCTTTTATTCCAGGGCTTGGGAAAATTCTCTTGCATGGGGCTATTATTTACAAGTAGAAAGATTCTGTATAAATCAAAAAATAAAATGAAAAATACTTTGATTTTCATAAACTTTCTAAAAAATATAATTTGACAGGAGATCAGATGTAGAGAACCAGCACAGTAAACTCCTTTATTAGACCTGGTTTAACCCCTTAAGGACACATGACATGTGTGACATGTCATGATTCCCTTTTATTGCAGAAGTTTGGTCCTTAAGGGGTTAAAATTGATACATTGGGGTTTATTTACTAAACAGTGTATTATGGCAAACTGCTAACTGAATAGCATAATCTAGGCTAAAGTAGGTAAAATGGAAAAATGTATTATTTAGGGTTTTGTTTTTAAAAAAATGCAGTTATTTTACTCAAAATTTCCAATTATTTTAAAAAATTTTTTACAGTGAATTGTTTAGTGGAATATCCCTAGCAGAGAAAAACAAATGTGGATAAGACATTAAAACTCAATAGGAAAGTAGAAACTGCCAACTACAGCCACAATGGCTTTTACTTGGCCAATAGTTTTATTGCATGTCATAATCTCGTTTTATGGCATGACATCATTTTGTTGTATGTTTAAGGGGTGTATTAATTAAATTGTTGCAACTAACTGACCAAAACTGCCTAAAATTCAGGCCAGAGTTGGAAAAATTGTCCAATGTAGCAGAGAAGACTGTATAGCGCATTCAGGTAAAGATACATTTAAACGATCCGCACTTTATCACGTAACATTTTGATTAATTTCATATAGTCTGCTTCACGTAAAGCTAAACTTGGAAAAAACCAAAGTGAAATTTAGTCGCTAAATGACTTTTTGTTTATTTTATAGGCAGTAAAGATTATTTTTAAGTAGCTTATAGAACGCAGCACATACTTTTCAAGCTTAGATCCCCAGATAAGAACATGGATTGTGCATTTTTGCTCCACAAATCATTCTCAGTGAACTCAAAGCTCTTTGTAACTCATTATGTTTGTTTGTTCTCCAGAGTAACAAAACTACTCATCACTGAAGTAAAAGATCTAAACTGGTTACTTGTCTACTCAGATATACCCTTGAACTTCCTTGCTGGATTAAAACCACTTCCCTGGAAAACTTCTACAAAACCAGCATGATCACTCCAACTCCCAGCACTCCCTGTAACCCACATTACCTGCGCAGCCTGCTCACTGGAACACTACTTACTCAACTCCTATAACCTACACTACCTGAGAAGGATGTTCATTCTAACCGTACACCTCCTACAACCCATTCTACCTGAGCAGCATGCCCTCTGAAGCTTTTAACAACCCTATTAAAGTAACACTCCAGGCACCATAACAACTTCATTAAGCTGAAGTGGTCTGGGTGCCTATAGTGGTCCTTTAAGTTTTTGGTTTGCATTTAATATTTCCTGCCATTTGGGTTAATTGGGCCTCTGATTTTTTGGATTTTATGTATTTATTGTATATATTATACAATACTCAAAATCTCAAGTCCTGCGCTCCTAGCCAGGCCTTAAAATTACTCAGCACAGTATATCTGTTGGATCATGACATACTTACCAGGGGTGAATTTCTACTTGCCAGGGCAGAATTTTCATTTGCCAATGGCTAATAGTGCGGGGAAGCTTTAATGCCTGCTTTATGTACAGCTATATATTTCTCTTGTTATATGTAATGTATAGGTCAGTTTGGCTTCTGGAGGTATTGTCCTAATAATGTGATGTCTTTGTTTTATCTATAATCTGGTTAGTTATTTTAGTCTGTATTTTGCATAGCTTATATACTATATATTTTTTTCCTTTCTAGATACCAGACAGTAATAGAATGGAATTCTACTGAAGAAGCTATGTATTACATGTTGCCTAATACTATCTAACTGAATTCTCTAACCATACTAGTGCAATTCAATAGAACTTATTGCTTCATTTTATAGCCTATAGTTGATTAAGTTTAAAGGACGATTGGGTTGACCAAAATGAGAGCTATTAAAATGGTCTGTGTATGGTTACTATTGCAGCCATTGTTACCTTGTTACAGGGATGCTCTTAGGATGTCTAGCCCCGTGATATAATATCCTGCATAATAATGAAGATGAATGCCACTTTGAGCTCCTAACCCATGAACTTATAGACCCATTGATAGATAAAAACAAAAAAACTATTTATTTTTATATATATCAGTATGCTCTCTCAGTTTTAATTCAAGGGGTTGAGCAAAAATATTGTATGAAACTTTCACGCATTGTAACCTTATTTAAGGGACTCAAATGTAATTGGACAAATTAACACAATCATAATTAAAATGTAATTTTTTAATACGTTTCAAGAATCCTTTGCAGGCAATGATTGATTGATTTCCTCCTTTGTGAAGTTTTGCCAGGCCTTTTCAGTTGTTGTTTGTTCGTGGGTCTTTCTGCCGTAAGTTTTGTCTTCAATTTTGTCTCCCTGCCTCCACCTTGTTCTACAGATGATGTGGCATGCATCAGATCATGAGCCGTTGCAAGCCTTCTCTATACTTTTTTCTTCATAATTTTGGTACAGGTTGATCGTAGCTTCATCAGTCCAAAAAATGCTGTTCCAGAACTGGACTGATTTTTTTAGACTTTTTGGGGCAAATTCGAATCTAGTCTTTCTATTCCTGAGGCTTATGAATGATTTGCACCTATTGGTGAATCCTCTGGATTTGCTCTCGTGAGGTCTTCTGTTTAGACTTGGATAATGATATTCCTACCTGCTTGAGAGTGTTCTTCACTTGGTTGGATGTTGTGAAGGGATTTTTCTTTACCTCGGAAAGCATCCTATTGTTGTTTTTCGTGGATGTCCAGGCCTTTGCAGAGCTCACCAGTATGTTCTGTTATTCTCAGAATGTAGCAAACTGCTGATATGGTTACTCCTAATGTTCCTGCTATTTTTGTTTGCCAGATTCACTTGCATTGAGAGCTCCTTTGACCGCATGTTAAGGGTTCACAGCAACAGCTTCTAAATGTGCAAGCAACTCCTAGAATCAACTCCAGACATTTTACCTGCTTAATTGATGAATAAATAACAAAGAAATAGCCCACACCTGTCCATAAGCTGTCTGCAAGCCCACAAGCTGTACATGAAACAGCTTTTGGATCAATTGTCCAATTACTTTTGATCCCTTGAATAAGAGGGGGCCACATATTATAGAGCTGTACTCCTTCCTCCAATTTGGATGTGAATACCCTCAAATGAAGGTTGAGAGGCTGCACTTTAAATTAATTTTCATAATTTAACTGTAACTTGAATTTATTTTGGTAAACAGACGAAATAACAAACCTTGTGTCAGTGTCCATATACATATATATATAATTTTTGGGTTTTTTTTTTGTATTTTGCTTCAATACTTCTCACATGCTCTTGCTCAATGATGCTTTGCAGTGGCAATGAAGAAGGACAACTTAGAATGGATACAGAACTTGACGTTTGTGTATTAGCTGGCTATAAAATAATTAACTTAAACTGACTTTGTGCATTGTACAAATGTTCTTGCAGCTTCTATCTCTCTAACAACCAAACATCCTTTTGTCATCATGTGACAGTGTGCATATTTCCTTTTCTGCTACTCTACTCAGTATATCTACTTCTTTCTCTGTCCCATATAGCATACTAGGAGCAAGTGCCTGCCTGCTAATAAGAAAGGAAGGAGAGGAGTGTAAAAATTAATTCTTAACAGAGAGGATTCAGTTTGTGATTAGAGAGAGAGATGAGAGGCCCGTAAAAAGGACAGATAGACCCATTGAGAGGTGGGAGAGAGAGATTAACATACTATATCTGTATTTTGAAAAATGTATTCTGCTGGTGTCCCTCCAGCACCACCTCCACCAGACACACTGCACTTGGAAGTTATGGCTGTAGTAGTGGTTATATCAGAAAGATTCTATAATTATTTCTATCATAATTCATCACCAGGGCCAATATGCTTTGAAAAGTGGCTGAACACCCAGGGTCACAAAAATCACAAGTGAGACTGGGCCGTGGGTGTTCCGCATGTCACATGTGTCTATGTGTGTGGCAGTGTATGTGTATATGTGAATGCATCCCAGCAGTCACATGCCAACACTACATACAAATACACCCCTGCATTCAAACGCCAACACTATACAGAAACGCAAACCTGCATTGAATTGCCAATGCTACACCCATACACACCACCGCAATTAAATGACCATAGTACATACAAGCACGCGACAACATTCAAAGGTTCACGGTACACACAAATACACGTACTCTTGACAAAAACATGCTTACATTCACCAAACCCCAGCTGGTAGTTCCAGTTGAGGAACTACATTTTAGCCGCCTTTATGAGAGGAGCCAAAATAATGTCTTGCACCAGGGTACTCTTTACATTAGTTCTGTCACTACCACTTAATCCAACACCGTATGTATGTATGTATACACTTCGCAAACACCTGTTTTGAATATCAGTGGTAGTATTCTTAGGTTATGATGACAGTGACCAATAGAGGGCAGTAGAGAACTGTTTGTGTTTTCCATGCTTTCATAGTCAGCATGCATACAAAACTGGTGAAAAATGAAACTCACAACCTGCTAAATGATGTAACTGGCTAAACTGAGCCAAGGTTAATTGTGAAACATTCACTTCCTTTGTGCCAATGTTTACTTAATTTCAACTTTAAACTTTTAAAAATATAGGCATGTACTAACTTGAAATTATTTATCTGAGGTTTTATAGAAAATGCACATTTTTATCTTTTTTTTTTTTACAGCAACAGCAGAATAAACATTTCCTATTACGTGACAAATTAATTCTACGGAGTTTAGTCCTAAAACTGAATTGCAGACTTTAGTCAAAAAGTGCTGATTTGTTAAAATTTTCCAGCTTGAGTATTTTATCCTAACTTTTTTTTAATCTATTTTTTAATTTACTACAATTTGGAGTTTAGTGCAAATTTAAACAAATGTATTGGGAAATCCATATAAAACATTTCTCTGTATCCTTGTGTTTGTACCTGATTTCCACCTTCTTTTGTTTTTGTAATAAAACTGGTGCACATTACGACCTATTATTTTACAACGAGTACGGAACTGATAGGGGTTCATGTACTAAACCGGAAATTCTAAAAAAAATGAGAAGGTAATTGCAAACATCTTCTCTAATGCTCCTACAGCTATAATACTGGCAAAGGATCATGGGAGATGTAGTCCAAACCATCTGGAGTGCCAAAGGTTGCCTATCACTGCTCTAGGTCAACTGAGCCAAGATAGAAAGGAAGCTATGTTCGAGGATTTTTCCTATTAGGCTATTTTGTTCTGTCTTGTCAAATTTCGGCAGCAACTGATTTAGTAAATAAGGACCATTGCAAAATGTTACAAAGATGTAAGTATGAATAACCAGACAATCTGCAGTGTTTATACATTGTGCAGGTCGATATAATACATTAAAAGAAAGTTTGGGCATAAGAAGTGTTTATTCACTGTACATTGTTGCATTCAGTTGATAATCAAGTTTTAAAATATAGACAAAAATAGCTAGGTGTGTTATTTCCAGCATTCATTTTTTTTATTGGTCTACATTTTACAAACCCGGTCATAAATTGAATGTCTAGTGCATAAGTAGCCCCTTGTCCAATTTTCCATACTTAACGAATAGCCACAACTAACGGGGTTGTTCACTAAACAACGTATTTTGGCAAAGCAAGGCCTCGATGAAATATTTTTGGATATGCTTCTCAAATGATTTAATATTTTTGGATAAAGTTTTAAAATAATTTAATATTTTGAAAAATATCTTAATATATTTTAATATTATTACAATTTTTTAAATATAAATATTATGATGTGTTCTTTGATATTTTAATATTTTGAAAAAAATCATTTAAAAAAATGTATCCAAAAATATTGCAATATTTGCAAAGCTTATCCAAAAATATTAAATTGAGGCGTAAATGAAAATGGAAAAATTAAGGCTAAAAAGGACAAGGTATGACTATAGCTGATCCCATTGTACAGCGCTACGGAATCTGATGGCACTATATAAATAATAAAATAATAATAATAATGCAAAAAAGGTAAATTTAAGAGATATGTAATGTGCTGAAAGCCATCCTTGAGAAACTAGTCGGACTGCATCAGCAAGGCTATTCCCACTCTTCTTGCCATTGGGCCCAGCAAATATCCATCGAAGTTCTCTCCATAAGCGCTACGGAATTTGTTGGCGCTATGGAAATATAATAATAAAAATAATAAGTAAACTTTGATTTCTCCGTGGCTCTACATTTGAGATCTGGACCTGTTCATTTGCTCGGAGGGAAGACTTTGTTCCACACAGTCACTGGAGGAGTTTGATAGACCATACTGCTTTTATAGAAATGTTTTTGTATATCACAGCATTACTTCTTTTAAGTGCTATGTACATGTGAATATAACATGTTTTTGTGATTTGTATGCTATGTACCTGTATTTTTCCTTTTTTAAGTGTATTAAAGTGTTGAATATACTTGTGATAATTTATACGTGATCCTTCCCATTCAAGTCATAGAGGGTATATTTTATTCAGAACACTTTTATATTCAGTTTTGCCACCCCACAACTATTTGTTTGGTCATTGTATCTTAATTTGACAATAGCTCAGAAAATTTCAAAATCAGCTGAATCATTTTTCTAGCGGTAAATATATATTTTTCATTATTATGCTCATTTGTTTCAATTGATAGATGCTAAACCCAATCCCCACACAAAGTACTAGTTAAAATGTTACGCTCTGACCTTGCTGGAAACCTTTTGTGCTTGTACATATATTTTTATCTTTTTCAATTTTTTTAATTAATATTTTTTTAGAATAAAGGTAGCAGACACAAGCAATTTTGTTTTTCGCTTTCTCCATTCAGGAATTGAAAAATGTAAATTTTTGATAAACCCACTGCAGATGTTCAGGTATTCTCCTTTCCTATGTATAAATTGTGGCTGCTGATGCTGGGAGAAGCTACTTTAGAACGAGTCTGACTTTGATTAATGGAAAGTAAACCATCTGGACTAAGAGTAGAGGTTTAAGGGATGGGGCAAATCTGATGAACGTGATAAATCCAGCCGACACTAATTATGCACTGTGCTTGCTAATGAAATGATCCTATCAGCTTATTTGTAATACATGTTTTTAGATGCATGCATATAAAAAGCACCATTTAAAAAAATTATTAGATTTTTTTTTAAAGTTTTTAACGTGCATATTTTGTACTCCTTGTATTAATATAATTAGTAGGGTTAATCGATTACCTTTCAATTATAGGAAATTAAAATCCAGTTCTCAAAATCTAGGAAAATATAACTGATTTTGAGAAATTCTACAACTCCACTATAGTCACAGGTTAGCTATATGAGCCTTTTGGATTTTATTTACTACAATTTGGAGTTTAGTGAATCTAGAGTTTTATTTTGTTATGTTTATATATATATATATATATATAGGGGCTGTATTGTATTAGTCTTAGCTCTGGTAAGTGGCAAATAGAACTTTTCTTGTGACATAATTACACCGTCCTTCTATTAATAATATGAATATAAAATGGTAAAACTTATCTTAAGTTCAAATACAGTCAACGTTTAAAAAAAACAAAAACAAAATTAGTTTATTTTCTCTTGGTTCTGTTTATGCCACCTTAAATCACTGAAGACATCCAATACATTTATTCTGTAGTTTTATTAGTTGATATTTATACCACTTATCTTTGATATATTATGCGAAAATGCAATCAAATTCAATATTGAAAAATATTTCTAAACAGCATACGTGCATGTTGGTTGTTGATAATGTATGTTCTCATGATCTTATAATATATGATATTATAAAATTGATGCATTGATCCCACAGAACTAAAATGCATGTTTTTCCAAAGTCTTCTGCAATCCTGCTATTTGCCAGAGCTGAGAATTAACTGGCGGTGGAGTTATTAATAAGCTTACAGTCTGGGAAAGTGGCCTATAATTACCCAAACGGTAAAGGTAAACATGATTAAGCAAGATATATATAAACCATGGTTTGTTAAGACACATCCTGACAAATAACAGAAACAGATCGTGGCTCCTATAGATTGTCCATCTATATATATTTGTTCTTTATTTTATTTTTCAGTATTTTACACTGATCTCCAAATCTCTGATACAACCCTTTTCTTTATACCCAACTTTTTTCATGTTCACATGGCCGTTAAGATATCTGAGAGTATGCTACAGCTGGGTGAGTATGTGCTACGTTCAGATGTGTCAATTTATGCTAGAATTGAGTGCTTGAATATACACTTGTTTTGATAAGTTCCTTTGTGTATGCCAAAGCTTAGTGCCTGAGTGTATACTACCTCAGAATGTTACAAATATTTGCTAATTGAGGATAACAGAGTTTTTAATAGATCACAGTATCTGAGTGTATACTAGAGCTGAGTGCCTGAATATTTGATATATTTTAAATTGTCTGAATGTATGCTAGTTCTAAAAATCTAAGTGTAAGCTAGAACAGGGTGACTGAGAGCATATAGTCCTGAATTTCTACGTGTGAGTGTCAGAGTGTACACTCACTGACTGTGTTTGAGTCTGTACTACAGCAGAATAAGTTAAAGGAGACTGTTTAACTGTATGCCAGTTCAGAGAGTCCGAGTGTATGCTAGATTAAAGTGTTTGAGTGTATGCTAGATCAGAGCGTTCAAGTATATGCTAGATCCTATAGACTGTAATCTTATTGGAGCAGGGTCCTCTTTGACCTCCTTTTCCTACAGAGCACCGCAATTATGGAATGACCTCCCGCACACTTTAAAATCTTCCCCAAGCCTAAAGTCCTTTAAGAGATCCCTCTCTACATACCTCAAAACAGAATGCACGTGTCATGGTTGATTATATATTTCCTATCTGTTCTATGTTAAATTTTGTGTATATTGTGTATTAATATTGTTTTTCTATTTTATTGTACCCTATTGCATCAATGCAATGTTTTTTGGAACCCAGGACATACTTGAAAACGAGAGAAATCTCAATGTATCTTTCCTGGTAAAATATTTTATAAATAAATATATAAAATAACCTAGGGAATCTGTTGGCGTTATATAAATGGCGATAATAATAATAATAAACAGGGTGTACAAGTATATGCTAGATCAAAATGAGTGAGTGCATGCTAGATCAGAGTATTTGACTGAATGCTAGATCTGAGTGTTCGAGTATGTGCTAGATCGATATGTTTGAGTGTATACTAGATCAGAGTATTTAACTTTACACTAGGTCAGAGTGTCTGAATATATGCTAGATCAGAGTGCCTGAGTGTATGCTAGATCAGAGTGTCTGAGTGTATTCTAGATCAGGGTGTCTCAGTGTATGCTAGATCAGGGTGTCTCAGTGTATGCTAGATCAGGGTGTCTAAGTGTATGCTAGATCAGGGTGTCTGAGTGTATGCTAGATCAGGGTGTCTCAGTGTATGCTAGATCAGAGTGTCTGAGTGTATGCTAGATCAGGGTGTCTGAGTGTATGCTAGATCAGAGTGTCTAAGTGTATGCTAGATCATAGTGTCTGAGTGTATGCTAGATCAGGGTGTCTGAGTGTATGCTAGATCAGAGTGTCTGAGTGTATGCTAGATCAAAACCTTTTTTCAGGCCCCAGGGAGAGTGCGCAGCTTAGCGGACAGGGGCACATGTATGAGTGTGGGATGGATGGTGCATGATTGGCTATGTGCTACGTGTGGGAGTGTGAGATGTGAGGAAGTAGGTGGTGGCAAAGCAGACTGACCTCAGTGCCACTTAGGAGCCGGGCCAGCAACAAGTTTCCCTCCCACCCTCCCTTTGCTGCTTTGGGCCTGGGAGGTTGTCACAGCGAGGCGGGGCATGTCCTTGCCAAATAAGGGATGGTAGATTAGATGAAAAGGGGGATAATGGCCGGGTCTCATCCTCCCCCTGTCTCTTATGGTGAACCTGGAGGAGGTACCAGGTTGGACGTGTCCCCACTGGGTTGTAAGTCGACCGGTGGGGAGCATTATGGTTGGGCCCCACCGAGCGGAAAACCGGCTGGTGGGGAGCCCTGAAAAGGAAGAGGTTTTATTAAGCCGAGGGGGGGAGGTGAGAGCCTTGGGAAGTTAGATTTGCAAGGACGGTTTCTTGATTACTGTATGACTGTATAAAAAGTGTTTATGTTAATTTATTAATTTATTATTATGTTGTATGTTTAAGGAGTTATACAGTATGTGGTGATGTTAATAAATGCTGTGGCCTGTTTTTCCCAAGAAGTTGTCTGTCGTTATTTGAAGGGGTAAGTTATGGTTTTTTTATGGGGGGATGAGGGGAATGCTATCCAATGCCCACTAAGTACATACAAGGCCCTGTGCTAGTGAAACCAAAAAGGCTGCAGTGGTGTTATATGTATTAATTACAGCATACCAGGGTTTATTCCCTAAACTGGGAATGTTGGCGATCTTACAAGGAGAATTGTCGGATCTTTCCTACTGACTATTTTTCCAGATAAGCTATTATGGTCTAAAATGTGCAACCACTTAGGCAATTCTACAGAAACCCAGGTTTAGTGAATAAACTACTATATGTTTTCTTAATTAAATAACCTTTATTTTTGTCTGTGTTTTATCTCCTTATATTTCTAAAAAGATTTCTATATTTCACACAGCTGGTAATGTCTCACTGCAGGACAGACAAGAAAGTGCACAGAACCGGAGTGGAATTCTATAACGTCTGGGACAGACATAAGATTGTTCTTAGCAGGGAACTGAGCTGAGAATTGTCTGCCATTTTTAAATCAGGCTCTATGCACCTGCTAGGCACCTACTGCTAGTGACGTCAGACTTTTAAAACTATGTGCAGTCAATCAGAAAAAGGAAAGCCTGGCTGGCTACACTTATTGGTCTAAATAGAACACTGTTCAAGGTTTACTCCAAACAGAGGGTTTTAAGAAAACACTTTTTATGGTCAAGATTAAACGTTACTATTCTGCTTCCAAACACACACACACACAAAAACTTCAAACTCACCTCCGTTCCAGCACTGAGGCCAAATTCTCCCTCAGTCCACTCAACTGACATCAATCCTCACTTGAGGGGACAGATGTTAGTTAGGAAGGGCTAAGGGGCAGCCATGGCACAATAACAGTTGGAGAGATCAGCACACCAAAAGCAATGACTGGGTGAATGCTAATGGAACCTCGTTACTATGGCCCCCAGCAATATGAAAATAAAATTAAAAAGTCATAACCGACCTATGACAAAACCTTCACAGGTCAAATTGTTGCCATGTCCTCTTTGGTGAAATAAATCTCACCTGTTATCATAAGTCTGGTGTTGTGGCTCATACTGTGGGGAGGGCTATCTATGCCCTGCTTGCGCAACAGTGGGAGGTACATGTTGCACAGAGATAGATTGCTTTTGAAATTTGAATTCTTGTTACCGCAGTATGTAGTAGTACATGTGTGTGTGTGTGTGTGTGTGTGTATGTGTGTATGTATGTATCTATGTAGCTGTTCCTGTGCATCCAACTTGTCTTGTTATATTTGTCGTATATTCCACCTGCGGAATTTCTTAGCACTTTATAAATAGTAACAATAATAATATGTATATTTATATTTGTCATGTGTTACAATCTGCAACCTGTGCAGTTTGGGGGCCCTAAGCTCAGGCAGAACCAAGCACACATTTAGAAAATTTGAAATTGACTTTGAAATCAAATTGAATTCCTGACATTCCATACCTTAATAAATAAACCTGTATATATCTTGTGAAATCAAAATGTACAGAGATGTGCAGTCTTAATTTGGGGGAATGGTTTGCTCTAATACTGCACCTCGAGTAGAAAGATCTAGTTACATAATAACTTTTATTACCCTTCACTTTTCTTAATTTATCTCTTTTGAGTGAAGCTTTAGAAAGTGCTATGTACGAGTCTAGCACTGTAATTAAATTGGTACGTATGTTTAAATCGGTTTATTCCCTGGTGCGTTTGTCAGCTGTGTTATGGTAATATCTGTGAAAGTTCTCAATCAAATTAACAAATTTGTGGCAAACACACTGCTTTGAAATTAGATACCTAGAGTGTTCATTAATCTGACATTTGGCCACGAAAACAAAAGATTGTGTCTTTGTACTAAATATCCATACAATATTCTAAGAATCTTTTCCAATTATCGCTCTTTTTTTCCCTCTTCCTGTCAATTCTTTACTTTATGGAGTTATTTTTAGGACTACTAAACAAGACTTTATTTTTATTTTTCAATTACTGTTTATTTTACATAACCAAAAAAAAATTAATTAAATAACATACTCTGCATGCAAAGTCATACACAACTAAACTAGTAAAGATGAGAATGTGATAAAGCACTGTTGGCCAAATTCCATCAAGGTTTACTGCAGAATTAATAACATATTTTAGTGAGAATATTTTATAATAGTGTTACCACATGTTAGCATTTTTTTGGTTCTATTTAACTGACTGAAACGTCTATCCCCAGACACTCTTTGTCCCCAGATAGGCCCTTTCATTACTGTTCTTTGCTTAAAGAAAAAAATAATAAAAACATTCAGTTCAGAATCATATTTGTGATGTCACACACGTGTGGCGATGTTTGAAGCCAGCTCAAAGTGCATTAAAATTACTGGGTGCATATGTGCCTTATAGAAATACTCTATGGGATTGTTGTTTGCTGGGAGTTACTATATATTGAGCAAGGAAAAAGTATATATTTTTATTTAGCTCTTGAATTCTAACTCAAGTGGAAGCTTGATTAACCTCTTCACTCCAAAGTTCATTAAAAAAAAAAATGGGATAATATTTGTTTGAAACGCTAGCACATGAAGTAAGATACAATACCTGTTTTGTGTAGATTGTTGTTTGTTGCTATGTAAAAAAAGAATTCTGTATTATTATTATTATTTATAAAGCGCCAACAAATTCCATAGTGCTGTGCAAAAGGTGGTCTAACAGACATGTAATTGCAACAAGACAAGGCGGAAGCACAGGAATTGAGGGCCCTTCTCAAACAAGCTTACATGCTGTTCAAATTGTATGTTTGTTAATTTTTTACAGACATAGTCATAGCATAAAGTGTTTTAAAGATTATATTGTATCCCTTATGTTTCAATATTTAAGACAGAATTTTGAGCAGAGATGCAGAAATCGAATGTTAGTCACATGCATAGTTTCAAACATAAACAGGTAAATAAAAAGGCCCTGTTTGAAATCCCTGCTTAAGGGTATTTGTAAAGGACCTGATTGCATTTCTAGGAATGTAGCTTCTTAAATAATTACCCAAGAATGTAAAAAAAAAAAATGCCCACCTACACTTAATGGGTTTACAATGAACATTTTTATAATACAAGGCATTGCAGGCTACTGTTGCAGCTGCAAGGAATCCCTGAAGTGTGTATATTATGCCAAGAGAACTCAAGAACTCTATCCATTCTCTCCTATCTTTATCTTTTTGCTTTTTTTAAAATGATTTATTTTTAGAAAGTATCAGCATGTTGTTGGAAAACATAGTAAAGAATAGACTAGTACACACATGTTCTATATGTTCGACACAAATTGTAAAATAACATTTACAAATATAATTTCAACGATGGAGGTACATGTGTAATCCATTAATAAGGATAATAGGATAAAGAAAAACAAGAAACCAACACAAAAAACTTAATTCGACTTATCCATCCACATAGTGATATGGTCTGTTCTCTCTCTTTAACTTTTAAAGTAGGATTCCCAATGATTATACACTAAACTGTATTTGTACAAAGTATTAGAAGAAATTAGAAAAAATATATATATATATGTTAAAATTTGTAGCTATAGTGAAATTGGAGGATTTTCTTTTCAGATCACATATTTTTATCTGTGTTTTTCCATCCGGATTTAATTACAAAAATTCCGAGCTTAATGAATAAAAATGATTGTGTTTCAATGCCAAGTAAACCCTGAACTGGACTAAAATAAAAGGCAAATAGGAGTTTAAGCACAAAATTTTGTTTTGGATTGTTTTGCTAGTAGACATATTAGGAGGAAGGGGTTAATAATATTTCATACGTTTTCCTGTTTTTCCTGGTACTTGGTTAATTTTATCAACATCAGAAGAAAACAGACAGAGTGACACCTGCTAAAGCTGGGATAAAGTGCGCAATTTGTAGCACTTAGCGGAAACTTTTTATTGCCTATTAAGGTAATTGCTCCATATGTAGCACTTTTCAATTGAATTTCTACAGCTCTGGCTTGATAAATATAGCAATTGAATTTTAATTATTTCAGAAATTCTGCAGCAAAGTTCTAAAAGTAGAACAATCACTATGGAAACCAATTCAACGTTGCTAATTCTAGGCTAAAATAGCCGAGCTGGAAAAACAGATGAAGAATTGTTCAGATTTCCCAAATATGGCCTAAAATGATGATTTTCTCTACAAGCACTGGTTTGGTGAATTATGGCACATGTCGTTCTTAACCTTTTCACTGCAGGATGACAGTGTTGATGCATTTAACACTGGCAATCCCATTGGCAAGGAAAGAGTAGATTCTCTTTGATCACGGAGCATAAGGATCGAGTTGAATATCTAATTGGAACAATGTGCTTCTCTTCCTCCGATAACAAATCAAGATGCAAGTAAAAAACAAGAGCACATTGAGTAAATGTGGTTTCTATTTCTCTTGTAGCCACTGTGCTAGGTTGCTATCTGTCCTGTACTATATCTACTTTTTCTTCTCTTCTTCCGGTTTCATTTTGAAATATTTGCTAATTGTAATCAAGATTATTATGTATTGTAGCGTATTCACTAAACAGTGAGTTGTAATGGGTTGATTACCAATGTGCAAACTAAATACAAAAAAATAAGCTAGCGCAGTTAGAAAAATATCCAACTCAACTATTTTGGCCTAATATTAGAAGCCTACACGGCAATTTTTTCTCTTCAGTCAATAAACAAGGTACAGGAAGAGACAGGACTTTCCAAATGATTTATCAATAAAAATTTCATAGACGTTAATAGTGCCTTCTGAAGATAAATCATCTGGAAAGTTTTGTAGGCAGATTTGAATCATTCGGGAAGCTTATTGACTCAAGACCTAAACGTTGGGGGGGAAAAAATTGTGATACGTAGAGTCTGTGATCATTTGTACTTTCTTTATAATTCCATATCTAGGGATTTTTATATCAACCCATTAAAGTAAGTTTTATAATCCGATTATTAATAACATTTTCTGCACTTGGAAAAATGTTGAATTTCTTTTTATTTTCATTTTTCTAAAATATATTTTTATATGCAGCCTCATATAAACAACTTTATTTTGTTTGAATAAAACTGAAAAGAGAAACTCGTTTGAGCCATCGTTAATCTGCCTTCAACCAGAATCCTTGGCTGCGACCAAAACATTATGCATTTGTTATTAGGAATGAAGGAGTTTACATATGACCAGGGGAAGTGGTTGACTGTAATACACACTGCATCAAAACAAAGTTCGATCGTTTCAGAGTGTCCGAGCAGACTAATTCCTTACTGCAGCCGCCATGGCCTGACATGAGAGTTTGTTACCATTTTCGTTTGTCATTCTTATCTATTCTGCTGCTTCCCTTATCTCAGAGCCATTGATTCCTTCTTAATGGAGGTAGATACACACAAATGAAATTGCCTGATGTGCCATGTCGTAATACTCCTTTCACAAATCAGTTCTTCCCAGTGGGAATATACCTGACCGATTCTTAAAATTTTCTTTATATTGGAGGCAAAAAACATTTTTCTCACTCATTAAAAAAAACAAAACTAATAGTGGCAGAAAGTGTGCAGGCTTTTTGAACTTACTGCTGCATTTAACCTTTTATCTGCCTCATTCCAAGCCTCTGGCCATACGAGGAATTCTTATTAATCCTACGCCCTCTGTATTGTGTCTTTTTTTCTCTCTTATGAAGCGTGCATTTGTGGAGAGTAAAGGTGGATTTTGGGATGTCATTGCATGTACTTCTGACCTGTGTATTTATCTCTGGTAATAGTACATAGTGATCCATTGCTGAGCCCAAGGCTGGTCTTTCGTGACCCCACCCGTCTCCTGTCTACGTAACATGACGATTTTCTGACCTACTCTAGGCCTGTGCTCCAGACACCACATAGGCCTCAACCTACATAATTCTGTGTAATTACGCCCTTTAAGAGCATTTAAGCCACCCATTCTTTGTTTTTACTTGAAACAAATTGCTGTTTCTTCTATTCACACCAGAAAATATCTAGGGAATGGTATTTACTGTAATTTTTTTTACTGTTAGTTCTTTTAAAGGTGACCAGACACTAATGATTCCTGGGAGCAAGGGAAAAAAAAGCTCCTTATTTGCCAGCACATGAAATCCAAGATAATGCTTTCATTCCTTTATGTAAAATAAACAAGTCTTTTATGTATCAGCAATTCTTAAGAACAGGTTTATTTTTTCTGTGGAATGACACATACAAAAAGTGTTACCTGGCAAAGATATGGCTTTTAGTTTTTAACTAGTTTCAAAATATGTAGGTTTGTCTTTCTGTTTATCTCGTGGTCTATAATCTATATCAATCATGTATATTTTTTTCTATTTGATCTTCCCCCATAATTTTACATATTACTTATCAATTCTCCACAACTTTCAGGTTACTGAATAAACTGGTAACAACACCAAAAAAAATGCTTTATCGTCCTATGTTCATGTCAACATACTAAAATGACTAGCTAAAAAGACCAGTTAATGGGCAATTATTTTTTTCAGGCGATGAAGAATGCTCTTAAGCTAAGAAAATGTCCTACTATTGAGAAAATACATGAATTTACTATTTCCTAAAACAGAGAACTCAGATTAAAGCATACCACTTACTGAGTCACCTCGCTCTGGTCTTATTGTGGACATGTGAAACCCTCAAGTAATTGTTTCAAATAATTTTTATTCTATATCCTTTAGAAATTCTGCTTTACTCTAATGTAAGAAATTCACAAGGCAGTTCATTTTGATGGGATTTTATAATTTATCACAAATTAAGCAGCCCATGAGTAAAAGCAATGAATTCTGTATCTTGATAAAATTTCAAGCAGTGATAAAAAAAAGTCCTATAGAAGGCTTTATCATGATTGTAGATTGTAAGCTTGTTTGAGCAGAGCCTTCTTCACCTATTAGCTATGTTATATTCAATATGTAAATTACTTGTTGTCAGATATCCCCATTTTATAATTGTACAGCGCTGTGGAATATGTTGGCGCTATATAAATTATAATATTAAAATCATAGACGTTCAGAATAACAAATTTAGGTTAAAAGCAAAATAGCAGAGTCTGACACTTTGCTTCCTTTTGTGAAATCAAAGCAAACATAGTTTTAATGTACTACAGTTGTATGTTTGGCTCAATAGTTGTTCCATTTATTTTAACTGATTTGTTTAGAAAAAAATTAAAACTCCCCGAATTGGATTTTTTTTTTTTAACTGTAAAAATCAATTTCTTATGCTTGAGTGTACAATCCTAATAAAGAATGCATGAAAACTTGCGTGCAAAAAAAAATTATTATTCTGATTTTGCAAGACACGGTGCTAAATATTAATAATAAATAAAATATGAATACATTACATTATGGGACAATAGTCTTGAAATCAGAAACATGTGCATGACATTTTAAACTTGGACTAGAGCTTGAATTTTTTTAGGCAGCTAAACCGGGCATCACCCAACACTGGACAAAATACTGAAATGTAATCCCTTTTTTTTTTTACTTTTAGAGTCCACCATACTTTAATTAAAATGTTTAATTGAAATAAAAGAGATAAAATTAAAACATTATACATAATAATAAGTGAGTCATATATTTCATATCTACTGCCAAAATATTTGTTTTGTATCTTACTTACTCAATAATGGATTATCTAGCTCTGGTCTACTGATTTCCAGCCTACACTAACTAAACTATTATACAATAACTACACCATTATATAGTAGCTACAGTACTATACACTAACTAAACTACTATACAATAACTACACTATTATATAATAGCTACACTACTATACACTAACCAAACTACCAAATACTAACAAAACCATTATATAATGGCTATAGTACTATACACTAACTACAGCATTATATAATACCTACAGTACTATACGTTAACTAAACTACTATACACTAACTAAACCATTATATAGTAGCTACAGTCCTATACACTAACTAAATACTAACAAAACCATTATACAATGGCTATAGTATTATACACTAAACTAATATACAATAACTACACTATTATATAGTAGCTACAGTACTATACACCAACTAAACTACTATATACTAACAAAACCATTATATAATGGCTATAGTACAATACACTAACTAAACTACTATACACTAACTACAACATTATATAATAGCTACATTACTATACACTAATGAAACTACTATACACTAACTATACCATTATATAATAATTACAGTACTATACACTAACTAAACTATTACACACTAACTATAGCATTATATAATAGCTACAGTACTACACACAAACTACACCATTATATTATAGCTACAGTACTATATACTAACTAAACTAATATACACTAATTACATTATTATATAAAACGGCATTACTATACATTAACTGAACTACTATATACTAACAAAACCATCATATAATGGCTATAATACTATACACTAACTACACCATTATATAATAGCTACATTACTATACGCTAACTAAACTAATATACACTACACCATTATATATTAGCTACAGTACTATTTACTAACTTAACTAGTATATACTAACTATACCATTATATAATAGCTACAGTACTACACACGAACTACACCATTATATTATAGCTACAGTACTATATACTAACTAAACTAATATACACTACTTTATTATACAATAACTACATTACTATACATTAACTGAACAACTATATACTAACAAAACCGTCATATAGTGGCTATAATACTATACACTAACTACACCATTACATAACAGCTACATTACTATATACTAACTAAACTAATATACACTAACTACACCATTATATAATAACTACATTACTATATATACATTATCTAAACTACTATAAACTAACAAAACCATTATATAATGGTTTCAGTACTCTATACTAACTATACCATTATATGATAGCTACAGTACTATACACTAACTAAATTACTATACACTAACGACACCATTACATAACAGCTACAGTACTATACTATACACTAACTAAACTACTATGCACTAACTATACCATTATATAACAGATGCAGTACTATACACTAACTAAACTACTATACCCAAACTACACCATTATATAACAACTACATTACTGTACATTAACTAAACTACTATGCACTAACTACGCCATTATTTAATAGCTACTGTACTATACACTAACTAGAAACATAGAAACATAGAATGTGATGGCAGATAAGAACCATTCGGCCCATCTAGTCTGCCCAATTTTCTAAATACTTTCATTAGTTCCTGGCCTTATCTTATAGTTAGGATAGCCTTATGCCTATCCCACGCATGCTTAAACTCCTTTACTGTGTTAACCTCTACCACTTCAGCTGGAAGGCTATTCCATGCATCCACTACCCTCTCAGTAAAGTAATACTTCCTGATATTATTTTTAAACCTTTGTCCCACTAATTTAAGACTATGTCCCCTTGTTGTGGTAGTTTTTCTTCTTTTAAATATAGTCTCCTCCTTTACTGTGTTGATTCCCTTTATATATTTAAATGTTTCTATCATGTCCCCCCTGTCTCGTCTTTCCTCCAAGCTATACATGTTAAGATCCTTTAACCTTTCCTGGTAAGTTTTATCCCGCAATCCATGAACCAGTTTAGTAGCCTTTATAGAAACATAGTTAAACTACACCATTAAATAACAGCCACAGTACTATACACTAAACCTATATGCACTAACTTCACCATTATATAAAAGCTACAATATTCTTCACTAACTACACCACTATATAATAACTGCAGTACTATACCCTATCTACACCATTACATAACAGCCACAGTACTATATACTAAGCCAATATACACTAACTACATCATTATATTATTGCTGCAGTACTATACACTAACTAAACTATTATAGACTACATCATTATATAATAGCTGCAGTGCTATACACTAACTAAACTACTATACACTAAAGACACCATTATATAAGAGCTACAGTACTATACTCTGTAGCATATTCTGTAGCGCATTACAATATTATCAAAGAGGAAGATTTAACAATAAATGAGACAATTGAAAAAACGTACAGGAACAATAGGTTGAAGAGGGCCCTGCTCAAACAAGCTTATAGTCTATAGGAGGTGGGGTATAAAACACAAGAGGACAGGTGGTAACACTAACTACACCATTGTAGCTACAGTACTATACACTAACTACATAGTTATAATAATAGCTAATTACTAAACACTAAACTACTAGCACTAGCTACATCAATATATAATAGCTTCAGTGCTATACACTAACTAAACTACTATACACTAACTACACCATTACATAGCAGCTAAAGTACTATACACTACTAAACTACTATACACTAACTACACCATTACATAGCAGCTACAGTACTATACACTACTATACACTAAACTACTATACACTAACTACACCATTACATAGCAGCTACAGTACTATACACTACTATACACTAAACTACTATACACAAGGTACACCAAACTACAAACTATTATTATTATTATTATTATTGCCATTTATATAGCACCAGCAGATTCCATAGCACTTTACAATATTATGAAAAGGGGATTTAACTATAAATAAGCAGGACCCTGCTCAATTGAACTTACATTCTATAGGAGGTGGGGTGTAAAACACATTAGGACACACTATACCATTATGTAATAATTATAGTACTATACACTAACTAAACTACTATACACTAACTATACCATTATATAATAGCTACAGTACTATACACTAACTATACCATTATATAATAGCTACAGTACTATACACTAACTATGCCATTATATAATAGCTACAGTACTATACACTAACTATACCATTATATAATAGCTACAGTACTATACACTAACTATACCATTATATAATAGCTACAGTACTATACACTAACTATACCATTATATAATAGCTACAGTACTATACACTAACTATGCCATTATATAATAGCTACAGTACTATACACTAACTATACCATTATATAAAAGCTACAGTACTATACACTAACTAAACTACTATACACTACCTACACCAATATATAATAGCTAAAGTACTAAACACTAACTAACTTATATACAATAACTACACCATTATATAGTAGCTAGCTACAGTACTTTACTATACACCAACTACACCATTATACACTAATTACACTAGAAACACCAGTATACACTAACAAAATACTGCTCTATACATGCCACTTCTTTCTATCAGGGTTATGCAATAAAGTAAGAATTCTAATACATTTCAAATGTAAAGCCAAAGTAAAGCATTGCTGATTTAGAGAATTTTTTCAGTTTGGCTATTGTGAAATTCTCTTTGTTGGAAATATTGGAAATTCTCTTTGAATTGTCACTTTAGTAGTGAATAACCCTTTAAGTATGAATACTACAATGTTCCAACGTAGTACAATACTATATCCTAAATACATCAAAAAAATACTAATTTCAAAACTACACATTTATCATCTTAATGAGGAAAAAGTCAAAAGCTGGGTTACCCTTAAAGATTTTTAAAAAAAATAACAAACACTATAAACTAGAATGTTTCCATATATAGTTTATATCATTGGCTACTTAGAAGTTCTCCAACAAGATTAAGCTTTTATTCTAAGGGGAGTTTTTGTATAGGATTTAAATATTTTGATTATGGGGACAGCCATGTTGTTTCATACTTCACTGGTCAGGGGTCGTCCGAATGCATGTGTGTGATGGTGTCTATGTGTCTGTACATCAGTGTGTTTCTGTGTGTATGTGTCTATATGAAAGTGTGTATCTGTATGGGTGTATCAAGTGTATAAATGTGCATGTATCAGTGTGTATACATGCACGCATATTTGTGTATATGTCCAAAGTGGCAAGATGGCTGCAATGTGAAGGTGACATGGTATGGGTAATATGTTAATGTGGCAACATATACAATATACAAATGGATATATATAAATATAGGTATATATAAATATACACACACTCACACAACTGAGAACATATTGGACAGTGTATAGGTGAGAGGAATATAGATTATGTGTGGAAAATGTTACAAATTGTATTTATTTACAACTGTTTTCTTATCTGTAACCTCAATAATTGGTATTGTGCAGTATAAATGATTTGTTTTAAAGCTTTTCTGTCCAGACAATATGCTAATTTTTTGTTTCCATTAAATAATGCACTATCTATACATACTGAAATGAAAAATACGTTTAAACATTACTTTCCAGGACACCCAAAATACTCGGATTCTGGGGATGTTTTTTTCCCTCAAACCGCTTGGTATCGACGGGGTTAAGGATACACAATGGGGTTTATTCATTAACTAATAAATTGTGGTGAGTTACCAAAAGACTTTAAAACCTTGGTCAAAATATGTGAGTGGGAAAAATTATACAGTAATTGACTGTGAGACCTGTAGAGTTTTCATGTATGAATGTAATACATTGTTGGGGCAAAGTTCTAAAGTTGCAGTAAGAATGGATTCTCATTTAATGTTTCTGCTAATTGCTACTTTGTCATATTTTTAGCCCAGAATTGCCCATGTGGAAAAGACAAAGAAACACACAAACAAACAAGAAACTTTCCTCACAAACCTGTTTCAAGTGATGCTAATAGCTAACAAACTGACCCATTAAATGGGAACTCATTATGCTACTTATTCTCATTTACAGCTTGGAAACAAGAGCCCATAGAAGGAATGCTTGAGGGAAGGCTTACCCTGACGTTGACTCAAGTAAACATTACTGCCTTCATCTGGAAATTCCTATTGATTTCAATGTAATCATAGAAATCCCATGAACATTATTTTACATGTTCGCCATTTTGAGAAGATTTGAAAACGGCTTACTTTCCTTTTATTGCAATGTATTTCATCTCAAGGAAATGAGACCACATTTAAGCAGCTAAGTTAGTTTCCTAGAAAATTAACCACACAAGCAAGAAACTGATTTCATGAATTTGTTAGGAAAATATACCTGGGATGAGATAATAATCACTGGAGTGTAAGTTAATTTGCTTTAAATGCCAGGGTGGTGACGGAAGATAGTTTGGTTGTCTGAACTGATTTATATTTACCTGTGTAATAAAATGCATATACATTACATGTACTAACTTGTGAGTTACAAATGTTAGGGCAAAATAGTCAAAGCTAGGATAAACACTGAGCCAGAGAAACCTGAACGTTTTACTACCTTGGTCTAAAATTTGCTAATCACATATCAATTCTCAGGACCTTCTGAATGTAATGAATACACCTTTAAATGTGAAGGTCTGTACAAAGAAAATTGTATGTAAAGTGATAATCAAATGACAGTGGACAAATTATCTCTCATCTGCCAGTTTTTCGCTGTTAGGACGACTTTTAGTTAATACGATTCTATGGAGACATTTGTATCTATCTGAGAGGATCCAAGGCGCAAGAACTTCTTCCACCGGTCACTCGAGTCATCCGAAAACTGTAATTGCCTGCATTGCATTGCAGTTACGGTAAAAGGTCAGTAAAATATCAACTACTGAGTCTTCATAATGCGGCTAGGCCCTCACCTTTCACAATCTCATCAGTACATCATTGGCTCCTCTGTCTGCAGACCTATCATATGTGACACATCTCCCCTTATTTAGACATGTGTCGGCATAGGTTGAGAGATTCATCAGTTGGAAATGACTGTGAAACACTCTATAGAACACTAAAATAATATTGTTTGACGATATCACTTCTAAACTGTGCCAATAGATATTACATTTTTGGCAGTCAAGGTGGTTAAGAGTTGTTGGGGTTTATTTTTTATATTTTGTTGGTGGGAACAATTTTGATGTTTCAAATCCAGATTTTGCTTTGTAGACAAAATAGAATGTGGAATGCAGATTAATATACATTCAATTACAAAGTGCAGCTCTACACTTGCATTTTTTTTGTTATTATCAATAATCAATAGACTCATTTTCAAGCATATCAATTTGGTTTCCTGAAAATGTGTCACAGTTTAAGGTTTAGCTTCTGTATGCTATTTCCTCATTGTACTGGTGCAATAATTGTATATGAAAACAGACACTTTATAAATATATAAATCTCAGCTTTATTTGTATCAGATTGAGCGTCTATCCAAGGCACCCATTACATTGGTACTTGTGCTCGTTATCTTAATTTGTGTTTATTCCGTTTAATATAAATATAATAAATATAATTGTCCACGATCAAGACCACCGGCAAATACAGACATTTTTGTAGACATTTTAATTGTATTGGCTGAGCCCCCGGATGTTCCCATAAGTCCCCTGAGTAGAAGAAATACATGGTTTGGTTTTGAATGGAACCTGTGGGTTTTCTCTTGTGATAAAACCAATACATGTTTTAAGGGGAAACTATAGGTACCCAGACCATCTCATTTAAGTAATTTGGATCCAGTATCTCTTTCCCCCTTAGCCCTGCAATATAAATAAAACATTGCGGTTTTTGAGAAACTGTAATGTATGCATTGCAGCATTGCATTACTAAAACTGCCTCTAGTGGCAACGTAAGAGAAAAACCTCACATTTCAGCATTGAGCTAATGCTTTCCTATGGGGAAGGCCTAATGAACGCACGGCACAGCAGATGACTGAGGAGGAGGCAGAGAGCGAGCCAGTGCCAAGGGACATGGGTGCTAGATTCGGGTAAGTGATGAATTTTTTTTTAACCCTTTATGTGCTGGGGGGAGGGGGAGGGAGTGCAGGGGAGTGGTGGGGGAGGGGAGGAGGCACCAGAGGGCATTATAGTGTTAGGAATACAATTTTGTATTTCTAACACTATGGTATTCCTTTAATCTCATCACCTTCCTTTTCTATCTCTCTCTCTCTCTCTCTCTCTCTCTCTCTCTATATATATATATATATATCTCTATCTCTCTATCTCTCTCTCTCTCTCTCTCTCCCTATCTATCTATCAAGCAGGCCAGAATAAAATATGGAACATTCAGTAAAAGGCAAATAACGCTCATGGTCTGAAATACTATACACTAACTAAACTACTGTGAAATAACTACACCATTACACACTAACTGAACTAATATAAACTAACTAGTCTATTACACATTTACTAAACAAAACTACACCATTACATACTAACTAAACTACTATGAACTAACTGTACACTACACAGTTACACACTAACTGAACTATGATAAACTAACTGTACACTACACAGTTACACACTAACTGAACTACGATAAACTAACTGTACACTACACAGTTACACACTAACGGAACTACGATAAACTAACTGTACACTACACAGTTACACACTAACTGAACTACAATAAACTAACTGTACACTACACAGTTACACACTAACTGAACTACGATAAACTATCTGTACACTACACAGTTACACACTAACTAAACTACTATGAACTAACTGTACACTGCACAGTTACACACTAACTGAACTACGATAAACTAACTGTACACTACACAGTTACACACTAACTGAACTACGATAAACTAACTGTACACTACACAGTTACACACTAACTAAACTACTATGAACTAACTGTACACTGCACAGTTACACACTAACTGAACTACGATAAACTAACTGTACACTACACAGTTACACACTAACTGAACTACTTTGAACTAAATGTACACTGCACAGATACACACTAACTGAACTACGATAAACTAACTGTACACTACACAGTTACACACTAACTGAACTACGATAAACTAACTGTACACTACACAGTTACACACTAACTGAACTACGATAAACTAACTGTACACTACACAGTTACACACTAACTAAACTACAATAAACTAACTGTACACTACACAGTTACACATTAACTGAACTACGATAAACTATCTGTACACTACACAGTTACACACTAACTAAACTACTATGAACTAACTGTACACTGCACAGTTACACACTAATTGAACTACAATAAACTAACTGTACACTACACAGTTACACACTTACTAAACTACTATGAACTAACTGTACACTACACAGTTACACACTAACTAAACTACTATGAACTAACTGTACACTGCACAGTTACACACTAACTGAACTATGATAAACTAACTGTACACTACACAGTTACACACTAACTGAACTACGATAAACTAACTGTACACTACACAGTTACACACTAACTGAACTATGATAAACTAACTGTACACTACACAGTTACACACTAACTGAACTACGATAAAATAACCGTACACTACACAGTTACACACTAACTGAACTACGATAAACTAACCGTACACTACACAGTTACACACTAACTGAACTACGGTAAACTAACTGTACACTACACAGTTACACAGTAATTAAACTACTATGAACTAACTGTACACTACACAGTTACACACTAACTAAACTACTATGAACTAACTGTACACTACACAGTTACACACTAACTAAACTACTATGAACTAACTGTACACTACATAGTTACACACTAACTGAACTTCGATAAACTAACTGTACACTACACAGTTACACACTAACTGAACTACGATAAACTAACTGAACACTACACAGTTACACACTAACTGAACTACTATGAACTAACTGTACACTGCACAGTTACACACTAACTGAACTACGATAAACTAACTGTACACTACACAGTTACACACTAACTGAACTACGATAAACTAACTGTACACTACACAGTTACACACTAACTGAACTATGATAAACTAATTGTACACTACACAGTTACACACTAACTAAATTACTATGAACTAACTGTACACTACACAGTTACACACTAACTGAACTACGATAAACTAACTGTACACTACACAGTTACACACTAACTGAACTACGATAAACTAACTGTACACTACACAGTTACACACTAACTGAACTACGATAAACTAACTGTACACTACACAGTTACACACTAACTAAACTACGATAAACTAACTGTACACTACACAGTTACACACTAACTGAACTATGATAAACTAATTGTACACTACACAGTTACACACTAACTAAACTACTATGAACTAACTGTACACTACACAGTTACACACTAACTGAACTACAATAAACTAACTGTACACTACACAGTTACACACTAACTGAACTACGATGAACTAACTGTACACTACACAGTTACACACTAACTGAACTACGATAAACTAACTGTACACTACACAGTTACACATTAACTGAACTACTATGAACTAACTGTACACTACACAGTTACACACTTACTGAACTAAGATAAACTAACTGTACACTACACAGTTACACACTAACTGAACTACGATAAACTAACCGTACACTACACAGTTACACACTAACTAAACTACTATGAACTAACTGAACACTACACAATTACACACTAACTGAACTACGATAATCTAACTGTACACTACACAGTTACACACTAACTGAACTACGATAAACTAACTGTACACTACACAGTTACACACTAACTGAACTACGATAAACTAACTGTACACTACACAGTTACACACTAGCTGAACTACGATAAAGTAACTGTACACTACACAGTTACACACTAACTGAACTACGATAAAGTAACTGTACACTACACAGTTACACACTAACTGAACTATTATAAACTAAATACTAAACTACTATAAAATCAGAGAGCTAGAAAGTTAATTATATGAGTTTTTATCCCTTAAGCCTTTAAGGACACAGCTTCAGAAATAAAATGCCAGCATGATGAAACATTTCCGTTATGTGTCCTTAAGGAGTTAATAAATCAATTGGAGAACAAAAATATGAGGTATTATTTACAGAACCTTAACTCAACCAAAAGATATTAAAGACTTGTGCTCAAATATATAGCTGCATAATCTCAGTTGAAAAAAGGCTAAAGTCCATCAAGTACAACCTTTGAAACTCATTCTTTTATGTTGTTGATCCAAAAGAAGGCAAGACATTTCAATTCTAGGGATTTCCAATTAAATTTTAAAAAAGAAGGGGGAAAAATTATTTTGGATCAAAAACCTGTTCATATACATATCAATGAAATCTGAGAATATTCTGTTTTTAAAAAAAGAGGATCCAAATTAAAAAAAATAATATATCTAGCTATCTATCTAAAGAATCTGATAAGAACCTCTTTGGGTAGAGAATTCCACATACTTATTGTTCTTACATGGTTTAACCCTGGACCAATATTTTATATATTTGCAGACTTACATTCAGGCTATCAAAGAACAATAGTTTTGATGGATGCATAGTTTATTCTATGTTAAGATGTTTATAGAAAAAAAATTTTTTGTCTCTTTGTTACCATACACTTATATCAGTACCTATGACTAAGCTGCCTGTCATGGACACATGAGAGTCAGAATTAGGTATTTCCATACCTCTTAACATAGGGTTTAAAGCTTTGAAAGGGAGTGAAATTGTGCACCAACCACAAACAAAACCATGTCAAGCTACTCTACAGATGGTACATGTTCCCATGGCACAGATTAAACATTATCCCAGATCTAGACTGTGCTGTAAAATTCTTTCAGTCTGAACTCCTACAAATTTGGAATTTGCATGCCCCGCTGCGTAAGGTGAGGGTAAAAGGAGCACATATGAACTGGATCACAGCTGATCTCATCCAAATGTACCAGTTTCGGGATTCTTTGTGGTCAAAGTTTAAGCGTACTGGCTCTATGAATGATCACGGTGCATATAGACAATGGCGAAATATATCTACAAAACAGACAAAATTGGCCAAAGCCCAATATTTCTATAAAAATCTGAACAATAACATCTCAAACCCTAGAAACTTTTGGAAAGTCATAAATAAACTACAAACTCCCCCAATCCACTCCCAACCCTCCACTGTCAAAGTGGATAACCAAACCCTGCAACTTCCCTTAGATGTAGCAAATGCCTTTAACAATTATTTTGTCTGATGCTCTACTGCCCTGATTGCCAAGCTAATAAATGACACGCATCCTGAAACTACAAATGTGGATCAGGCCCCACTAAATTTGCAAAGGCCCAATATAGACATATTCATTTTTAGACCTGTACCTGTAAGTGTAATTATAAAAATCTTAATAATCTAAAAATGAAAAACCAGTCCGGACCTGATCAAATCCCAGCAATGCTGTTGAAGCTCAGTGTGCCGTCAATTGCTAAACCCGTCGCAATTCTAATTAACGAATCCTTGTTGTCTGGATACATACCCAAACTTTGGAAGACTGCAAGAGTAGTGCCTATCCATAAAAGTGGTGACACTACTTTGGTTTCTAGCTATCACCCAATATCATTGCTCCCGGTATTGTAAAAAAAAAAAAGAAAAATGTGTCCATACGCAACTATGTGAGTTCTACCAACAATTTAACTATCTAACCCCTGATCAATCGGGCTTTCGCCAGAATCACTCCACTACAACTGCCCTCTTAAAAGTTTGCAATGACATCCAAACTGGCATGGAACAAGGAGACATAACTGGAGCTATTTTCCTTGATTTTGCTAAGGCCTTTGACACAGTAGACCATGACATTCTACTGCACAAACTCCAAAACTCCGGTATTGGTGATCATTCGCTAACCTGGTTTCGATCGTATATATCGGATCGCTTGCAATATGTGTCCATTTCTGACAGTGACTCCCTCCCTCTCCCAGTCACGTGTGGTGTTCCCCAAGGTTCCATTCTAGGCCGCCTACAATTTACATTATTTATAAATGATCTGCCTAATGTCTGCAAATCCTCAAATGTACACATGTACGCAGATGACATAGTAATCTATGCAAGCAAATCCAATCTACCGCAGCTTGAGGCTGTGCTCCAAGACCAGTTTACAGAGGTAGAAAAGTGGATCGCAAAAAACAAACTCTTCCTGAACACTGACAAAACTGTCACAATGATCTTTGGAACAGTACCTAAATTATCCTCCTTCTCCTACAGAGCACCGCAATCGTGGAACGACCTCCCGCACAATTTAAAATCATCCCTAAGCCTAAAGTCCTTTACGAGATCCCTCTCTACATACCTCAAAACAGAATGCACCTGTCATGGTTGATTACATATTTCCTACCTGTTCTATGTTAAATTTTGTATTTATTGCGTATTAATATTGTTTTTGTATTTTACTGTACCCTAATGTATCAATGCAATGATTTGTGGACCCAGGACATACTTGAAAACGAGAGAAATCTCAATGTATCTTTCCTGGTAAAATATTTTATAAATAAATAAATAAATAATGTACAGAACAAATATATACAAGTTCTTGAGTGTTGTATATGTGTTGTATACAGAAGATGTGGAGGCAATGCCCAACAAATTGCCATTTTTAGACACAGATTGAGTCCCTTTTGAAATTAACACACAAAGGGAAGAAGATTTGTCTGTTCAGGGTCTTGCCATCACGAATACTGAATTGTTTTAACATATCCTTACAGCAGCATGCTCACTGATACCAACGTAATGAAAGACATCTGTTATACTCTCTATAACAAATGTCATACAGGTGGCAGATAATAAAGAAATGTACGAACACGCTAACAAAAAGAGAACGTCTATTTATACTGTATGGAAACAACTTGGACCCTGTGCTAAAATATTATCTCAAGCGGAGGGAGATTGGAATTACTCTAAGGAATATAATTTTATGGTGAACAATCAATCTTTGAGGGCAATTTGTGGTTACGTCCTATTTTCATATACAGCTGTTTGGATGCTCACAACATGAAATGATGGTTTCTGATACGTTTCTTTAGTAGATGCCTAAGTGATACATGTTTTTACGTGTGTGTTGTACTTTTTATAGTTTTGTTTCATATAATGTTCTTTATATACCACTCTTAATGGATTTACAAAGGCTTTACAATATTGATGCATTCGTTTTCTCAATCTGCCTCTTCTCTAACAAGTAGATTGGAAATGGGAACAGGTGAAAATAGATGTTGAAACGTGCACATACTCTTTGTTTGATATTTTGTGATGTCCTGTGTTTTGTACTTTGTTAAAACATAACAAAAACATACTGTGAAAAAAAACATGTTACCCTTCTACTAAGACTAAAAAGGTTAACGCTAAGGTCCTGCACTCACATTTGTCCCTAATGTTAATTCGGGAAAGAACAAAGTGGGTGTTGAAGTCAATGCAAGCTTTTGTTTGAAAATGATCTCAGGGTTACTGGTGATTTTAAACATTAGCCCCTTATTCTTTGCTTTTCTCCTGACTATTGTGTCTACTTTCAGAAAAGTAACAATATCAGATTATTTTCCATAATGCAACAATTAGGTTTGTTTTCACTAGTTAAGTTATGCGAGCTGATACAACAATCCACACATGTTTACCAGTGCATGAAACATTAAAAAAAATGTCAATCATCTTTCATCAGTTTATTTCACCGATTTTCATACAAGTGCATAGAAAGAATAAAAACATAAATTACACAAATGTCACTTTTTTTAGTCTTTTCAACGCCTTTTGGTTTTTGAGTTAAACAATATGAAAATCACTTTGTTTTCTTTGGTGATTGTACAACTTTTATAATTTTGTCTCGCGATTGTAATGATAAAAACCTATGAAAATAACCTAAAATAATGTTTTATTGAATTGTTTTTTGTTTGTTATGTAATTTTTTCATTAAAGCAATTTAGTAAGATTGATGTGACTCCCCCTTGTCGGAGTGGGATAGATGTCCTGGTGGATGGACAAGGGTGATGACAGGGTGGCACAGCGGATAGGTCCATGCCGCCAATGTCTGTCTGTCACCAGCATGCTGTGAGTGATGACATCAGATGCCAAATTTGCACAATATTCAGATTAGCCACCCAGAACTCTAGCTCCAGGTTGCATAATGACAACTTAATTACGCTGTCGGAGGTGCCGTTACACCTCTGGCAGCAGAAGAATTAATCTCTGTATGTGCAGCAATTCATAGCTAAATCTGCACATTTATTACTCCAGGCACCATGACCACTTCAGCTTATTGGAGGAAGTTGGAAGAGTTGACAATTGGCTTGCAAAACATAGATAAAAAATAACCAAGTTGAAAAAATAACTTAATGCAGACTAATTCAATATCATTTTTTGTTGGTTATCAATGCCTCAAAAAAAAAAAAGTTAAAACTCATTTTACTATCTTACTATAAGGATGTAAAAAGGAACTGTTAATTCATCCCTATATTGTTCAGTGATTCATGGGCCATTAAAATCCAGTGTTCTAAAGATGCTAATTATTGTAATGTAGAACGTTAATCACACATAACATCCACCCCCTCTTCTGCTTAACACCCCAGCCCCACTCTCGCCAGTGACAGACACCTGCAGCTCAGTCTTTTCTCAGCTTTCCCCTCTTTTCACTGTACAAATACAGCTGATCTGTCTGGGTTCTTAGCTCACGTGCCAGAGGAATAAATCTAGCGCTCTATGCCTGCATCCCTCCTCTCTTTGCATGCTTTCTGCAGCTGCAGACTGAGCTCACTATGGAAGGTGAGGGGTGACTGGCCTACCCCCTTTGCTCATTTTGTAAGAACTAGCTCTGATCACCCAAGCTGACATTTCTTCCCCCTGCAATTCCTTTTGTTTCTAGTGCAAATAGACACACTGTTTCCTTCTAAAGACTAATAAGAAACCAGCCATCTGAAATATTGTACTGTGCAGTCCCCAGGTTAAAACAAACATAAACATTCTCTTTGAATAGTTTGCCCTAAGAGCCTTTTCTATGAAGATAAGCGGGTTATCTCCTTCATTCAGATTTTAATCTGACAGGGCCTTTGCTGCCTGCCAGCTGAATTTAGAATATGCATACCTCAATTTTGTATTTAAATCTCTAGTTAGCCAAACTCGGAAAAGCAAACACAAAGCTTTGCTTTAATCCAAATTCATCTTTATTTCTAATTGACACGTAATTAAAAACAAGATCTAATACTTCAAGCCGTTTAAGAGCGCTCACAGTTAAATGTTTGATATATTATAAAAAAAATGTAAAAAGATTAAAAATGTTTATAACTTATTTTTAACGCGAATGCTCATCCTGCTATATTGGCCATAAATGCGTTTTTTTTTTTTTAAATTAAAATAAATAAATAAAATATTTAAAAGTCAAAAAGACATGTAGACTATATATATTTTTTGGCAGCAGTAATTAATCTATTTGTCTGTATGTCCATCCATCAATGTGTCCAACCCATTATAGCATCAAATCAGGTGCGTAGTACATTCGCTGTTCGATTCTATGCCATTCGTTTATAAAGAACGGTTTGCATTGGTCCTTGACACCATTTTTTGTTTTATATACATTGAAAGATTACATGTAATTTAGCTGCTGTGTGTATTATTTTGTAATACATACATATAAGTAATTATATCTTATTAGTGCATCTCCTGGCTAACCCTTGCTGTACGGGGTGGCCAGCTTTAGCACTCTTTAGTTCGAAGCACAGTTAATCTGACCAAAAACCTGTGCAGGTAATCCACAGCTACCACTCATTCATGAATTCTGACATCAGGAACAAGTGTGGAACTTCTCAAAAACTCACTCTGGGTACAATGTCTGTCATTCAGATTGTACAGAGTCATAGCAGGTAAGTGGTACTTCTGACCACAGGAGGTGGTGTTGTTAAAAGAACACTATAGTGTGAGGAATGCAAACACTATAGGTGTGAAAGCACATTTTTGGTAACCGCCCAGCCTAACCCAGGAAGCACTTCTAGTGAATGATTGATATTAGAGGTGTTCCTAGGCAGTAATGTTAAAATGCCTTTTCCCTGAAAAGGCAGTGTTAACAGCACAAGGTCTGCAGGGACTGACTATACGCACCAGAACAACATTAAAGGATCACTATAGGGTCAGGAACACAACAATGTATTCCTGACCCTATAGTGTTTAACCCACCATTTAGGTGGCTTGCCCCCGCCTCAGCTCCCCTATAAAAGTGTAAAACTCTATTTATTTCCAGCGCCGTGCGGGTCCATTGGTCCACCTTTTGTGACATCATCAAAATGGCTGATTTTTAGCCAATTCAATGCTTCCCCATAGGGAAAGCATTGGATCGGCTAAAATCGGCACAGGGCAGGGCCAAATTACGTTTTGGCCAATCTGGATCTCCTCATAGCGATGCATTGAATCAATGCATCTCTATGAGGAAAATTCAGCGTCTCCATGCAGAGCGTGGGAACGCTGAACGGCAGGGCTGCCTACTGTGCAGCACTATGCCAGGAAGCACCTCCATTTGCCATCTGAGGAGTGGCCACTTGGAGGTGTCCCTAGGGGCAATGTAAACACTGCCTTTTCTCTGTTGTTCTGGTGGCTATAGTATCCCTTTATCTTGGGTGCTCATTACAAAATGCTACAGAAATACGTGTAATCGTTTATTTTTAAAACGTATGGCTGTTTTCCTTTAAAGGAAAGTACCCAGCATTGTGAACTAGCAGTGTTCAACACAATAAAGTGCATAGCAAGCTTACGAAAAGTTCTGATTAAAAGGCATTGCAGACTCCAATATTGCAGTATAGGCACAAACCTTAGCGACTCTTATTATTGATATAAACAGCTTAAATAACATAGACAACCAAATATATGTGTTATTCAGTGGTCATCTAAACTACAGCAATATTATCACAGCTTTATGAGCTGTAATTTTACTTGGCTACTAATTAGCTGTCCATGTGAATGTGACCATAGGACAGAAATTACCTGGTTGAATTTGTAACAAGCACCATCATTACTGCAAAGACCACAAATGAGGTTGTATTTGTAAATCATTTGTAAATGTTCAACAAATTTCAGTAGCGAGCACAACTCATTTCATTAGGGTGTGCATCAGGATTCTTCCTTATTTTTAAATTATTATTTATTTAAGAATTGAGCAAGTAAGCAACACAACCAGGCAGGTGGAACACATAGTACCGACTGCTCACTTTTAGTTTCCGACAAATAAATAGAAGGATAAATAAATGGGGGATTTCACTGCTGTTGTAAGAGGAAGTACATTCATAACTATAACAAGGAAATATAGTCTTGCCATGGAGTCCATGGATTTTCAAATTATAGAAGTGTATTGTAAGTGTAAATGCAGGCAGTCTATCCATTAAATGATTACCTTGCATAATTGATGGAACAGATGTTCCCAACCAGGATGCAACACTTCTAGCTGCTATTTATTGTTATTTTATTAAAAGGTTTTTGAGCCCTCCTTGCAAAGCCCTCTAGATAGAGGAAATAACCAAGGATCTTAGGTGAATGACCTTTGGAAAACAACCACCAACAGGCCCCCTACCTCTTTCCAACACAACGCAACCATCGGACACATCCGCCACATGTTCAAATAGGTTCCGCAGTGGCCACATTGACGCCAACAGGTATCAGTGGGTATTTTACCCAAGTGAAAGAGTTATACCACAGTGGTGTGCCATCTAAAAAGGATTTTTTACATTTGTTCTTGGAAGATGACACAAATGGAAACCCCAGCTGCCTTCCAGATTTACTCCAGTTAGTCAACCTCCAGCACTTCTCCTTGATCCGACTCTTACTGAGTTATATAGAGTTATATAGTGAGTTATAGAATTCCCGTATAACAGAATCAGAACAGATAAAACTATATATCAGAGAAATAAGTATTTTCTGAGGCTTCCCTGGCATGGGAACTAGCTGCCTATTTAATTTTGTCATAATGGGCAAAACCATGTCTCTGTACATATCTAAAGTGATCTTTACAGCTTAGAGGAAACATTTGCTGTAGGTTCTGGAAGCATACCACAGAAGAGCCCCTCCACAGATGCTGGATATCAGCCTCCTCCAAATGTTTAAACTCCCTAGGGTGCATATCTGTTGGAAAATCTGTGTTTCTAAGACTGGAAAAAGGGTAGAAGGGTTAGAAGTGATGTTACATTTTTGTCCTACATGGTCCCATATCAAAAAAGTTATGTAATATTAGCTGGACAGGTAGTGCATATAAGAGTCTCCTGAAATCTCTCCAGCCACATATAATACATAAGAAAGTCTGACCCCATTATATCAATTTCAAGACTCAACCACCTACCTTTTCCTGGCAGTGTATGCCGCATGACTGTGCCAGCTGTGCAGCATAAAAATGCATTGTGAGGTAAGGTAACCCCAGCTCTACTGTCGTTTTAGGTCTGTATGGTATATGTATAGTCAAACTATATCTCTTGTTATCCCTAATAAAGGAGTCTATAGATATCTGCAGCCCCTCTGGGTTGCGTTTTATGATGTAAACTGGGATTTTACTGGGATTCTGGGAAAAACATTCATTTTTATACAGTGAATCCTACCTATCCATATTGTTGGTTTATCTCCCCCCCTCCCCCTCCAAATTCTCTAGGCCACATTTAATAGCCATAAAAGACTATCTGGATCATCGGTAATTTGTACACCTAAGTAGTTAATAGTATGATTAATCTGAATCTTATAGGTAGACTCCAGCATACCCGTGGGCGATAAATGTATGGGCCGAGCACTGGATTTATCAAAGTTACTTCTATAGCCAACTCATATGCTAAAAGTGTGTAATAACTCTAATAGAGAAGGCAGAGTGGATCATGAATTGTTAAAAGAATGTCATCTGTGTAAGCGGTAACTTTGAAGGAGTCTCGTCCCACTGTTACGCTTTGAATATTAGGATTTTACCTGATCAAGTGGATCAAAAGCTCCAGTGCTAGGCAAACAGTTGCGACGATAAGGGGCACCCCTTTTGGGTCCCACTGGATAATGTAAAAGGGGAGGGTTTAATACCAGAAAGCACCAACTTAGCCTGCAGGCACCAACTGAGCCTTAATAGCTTGACGGAATGCTATCCTAACAAAATCCTTCTCTGCGGCTAAACACAGAAACAGAGAAGACATATCCATGGATCTCGCTCTTCAAACCAGGTCTACCACCTGTCTGGTAATTTCATAAAGTTGGCGGTCAGAGATAAATCAGACTTGGTCAGGATTGGCTAAGGTGGTTAATAAAAGCTTCAATATTTTTGCAAGAACCTTTGCTAAAATGTTTGCATCTCAGTTTATTAATGAAATTGATCTATAGCTCCTTACTGGGGTCTCTACACTCTTTTGGTAATAATACGAAATTGGCTAGGGTCATCTCTGGAGTAATATCTCACCCTTAAAAAGGGTTGTTAAGTGTGGTACTACATTTCACAAAATAATTTAAAATAGGTATAGCTATACCCATCGGGACCTGGGGCATTGTTACCCTTTAATGAGTAAACATCCTACAAGACTTCCGTCTGTTTTATAGCTGTTCCCAAAGACTCCTACATGGGAGATGGTATCTCGGAAAGACTGAGTGATCCCAAAAACATTGCTAATAAGGCCATGTCTCAAGGCCAAGGTCTTTTTACTACAGAATGATTGCGGTTATGTTTATATAATGTTTGATAAATATCTCTTAAGGCTACATGGAAAAATGCATGATAAATCATCACCATACCACTATGATCCCTAACTGCCATTATAGATTGTAATTGTGATTTTTGCTAAAAGGAGAATATTTATTGAAAATTCAACTTACATAATTTCTACTTAAAATAAAAAAAAAGCCAAATTATTATTAAAGTAATTTCTACTCCAAATAAAAAAGCGCCAGATTAAATGGAAAATGCAGTCCCGTAATTAGTAATTGTTATATATCGCTGTGATCATTGTTCACTCCCTTTTGCTCAGTAAAATGTAAGATTAATCTATTTAATTAACCTCTTCCCAGCAAAGACACTCCTCCGCTGCCGTCTCTAGCTCCGCCTCTGCAGATGTCATCATGAATCTGATCATAGACTAGGTCATAGAGAAGCATATATCACGCCTTCCAATCAAATATTGCTATTGGCGGCATTTAATTGAGTTCTACTGCCCAGCGCTGCGGAATTTGTTAGCGCTTAAATAATAACAATAACAATATTTATAAAGATGGCATTTATATACCCAGGACATACTTGAAAACGAGCGAAATCTTAATGTATCCATCCTGGTAAAATATTTTATAAATAAATAAATATTACATAAAAAATTCATCGAGATTTTTATTTTGAAAATATGGGAACAGAAATGAAAAGTTAGCAAAGCAACCTGAGATATGCAGATCTCCAATGCAGAAGTAATCATTCAGCCACGCAGGACCTATTCGCAATAATCATCATCATGCATGTTTAGTTACCTAAGTAAGTTCGTGATATCGTATTTGTATTCAGCTTTAGTGCCAGACTCAATTATAAACTCTGGGTGTCTTTAACTCAGGCTGGGAGTACAGTGCACGGGGGCTCGACACTCATCCTTAGGACCCTCCCACCCAGTCCACCCTGTTACTGCCCGTAACCTTATCCCTTAGCATATTTGAGCTTGGGGCATCAGTCGCTGGACATGAGAGTTATGAGTTTCCCATATACTTGGAGCGGTATTTGGAAATGCCTGTTTTTTATTTATTTTTATCTCCTTCATTGGCTCCGCTGCACGGGTCCGTTAGCTTGCTGTGTCTCGTCATTTGAGCATACAGAAAGACCTAGGTCAGGATAGGCTGTTGGTGTCTGTGCATTGAAAGGTCAAGGTTACTATAGCGTAGTTGGGGAGTGTCAAGGTCTGCCATCTGTGTGGGTCCGGTTCCGATGTGGGACTAACCCTGTTCTTGTAGGCCAGGGTGCATAAGTTAGGGTATTGCGTCCTCACCGTATGATCGTAGACTTGTTGCATAACCCGTACGCTTAGTATCATACCAGGGATATCTCACCCTTCCCGCTCCCAACCACATGGCTGCCATGTCCTGAGAATGTAGGCAAAGCTCCACCCCACAGGTGAACAGGCCTCCAGCCACCGTCCAGGGAGGTAGCATAGGAATCTGTGACTCCCAGGGGAAGGGCGAGATGAAAAGAGAATTTGTAGGAGAGGTAAGAATAGGGATTTGGGCAAAAAAGAAGTCAGGGCATGCCCGGGTCCCCCCCCAGGCGCCCACTCGCTTCTAGTCATCCTCATCCTTCTGTGCGGTGAATACATACCAGGGTCTCCATTGCTCCGTGTGTTTGTCCCTTCCACCTTCTGCAGCCATTGGCTAATGGTTGGAGGCAGTTACATTGTTACATAGTTACATAGCTAAAAAGAGACTTGCGTCCATCAAGTTCAGCCTTCCTCACATTTGTTTTTTGCTGTTGATCCAAAAAAAAGGCAAAAAACCCAGTTTGAAGCACAATTTTGCAACAAGCTAGGAAAAAAATTCCTTCTTGACCCCATAATGGCAGTCAGATTTATCCTTGGATCAAGCAGTTATTACCCTACAGTGAAAGGTTATATCCTTGAATATTCTATTTTTTTTTTTTTTTTTTAATTCTTTATTTTTGAGTGCAGAGGTAAATATACGTTTCAGCAATATAACATGGCTTTAGAAAAAGATTGACAATGTTCCGTTTAGCATATTCATGGTGTTCTGCACTTTTTTTCTTTTTTTAACAGGGTTAATATCAAGATATAAAACAGGCTTGTCAACATTTTCTGTTGTATGTATTATAACAGGAGATAGTTTTCTTCCAAGCACATCTGAGAGGAGTGGTGGGTGTTAGGTGTCTCGAGAAGATAGGCTCTTAGGTGTGCCCTTATGATGTGTGAGAGGGTCGTATGAGGTTCTGTGTGGAGGTTTGCGGTGGCATCCCATGTGTATGCCTGTGGTATTCTGAGGGAGTTCCCCGGTGTGTGGGGTGTCATTTGCCTGGTGGCTGCGATATTAGGGTACGTGGCCAGGAGCTCTGCCAAGGCTTCTGAGGGGAGATGTGTGACCTCCTCTTTATGTGTTGCCCCTAACCCAAGGTGTGGGGGGGGGGTGGGAGGTGTTGCAGTGTCAGTGTGCCTCAAGGAGTTTGTCTCTGCAGGTTCTAGCGCTCTGGTAGAGCAGTGGTCTGGAATGTGTGTAAGAGAGATAAAGAGAAATCAGAAAACCAAATATACAAATGCAACTTAAATCAAAACAGGTATAGCGACTTGTGTCGAATTTGTCCCAGAAGTTTCTATTCCGGTGCCGTGGCCATATGCATTGGCCCAGTCCCCATTAGTTGTCAGCCGTCCGTTGCCTGTGATCCTCCGGCTCTCGGGACAAAGGGGGTGATGTGGTCAGGGTCCCACGTGCCCCTGGGGGTGGTCGACAGTGGGTCCTGATGGCTATCCATTAGTCCCAGGGCTTGGATGAAGGCCGGTGCCCCCTCTATTGATGTGAGTGTGTGATTATTTCCATTGTGAGTTACCACAAGCGTTCCTGGGGCTCCCCAGCGGTAGGGTATGGCTGCAGATCGTAGCTGAGAGGTGACTGTGCCCAATGACTTCCTCCAGATTAGGGTATTTTTGGTGAGGTCTTGATAAAATGTTAACGAGGAGCCTTCGAAGTTTAGAGGTGTTTTATTCTTCAGTGCCATCATGATCTGGTTCCTGTCTTGTGAGGTTAAGCAGCGGAGAATAACGTCTCGTGCTGTTCCCGTTGGTGTTTTAGGTGCGCCCGAAATGCGATACACTCCGTCCATAACCATCTTTTTGGCCGTTGTGTGGGGCAGTATGGATGTGATTAATCTACGTATGTAATGAGGAAGTTCCTCTGCGGTCACCGCTGCAGGGATGCCACGGATTTTTATGTGGTTCCTGCGCTGTTTATCCTCCAGGGCTGTGATTTGGTGTGTCAGTGTGACTTGAGTGGTTTGCAATTTTTGTACTGTCTCTTTAAGGGCCCCAATGTCAGTTCTGGTAGCTAGTATGTCCTTTTCAGAGGTTTGTACTCTGTCAGTTATGGCCTGTATATCAGTTCTCAGTGCCCTGAGGTCAGCAGTCCACACTTGTTGAATGTCATTAAGTAGGAGTTTTAAATCCTGCTTTGTTGTGGGTGCAGACCCGTCCGGGTCGTCAGTTGTGTGTAGTAGACTTGCCTGGGTGGTTGGTGCAGCCTCTTGTCTGTCCTGCGCCCGGTTCTCCTCGTTCCGGTCTCCAGCAGGGGTCAGCTTAGGCTGCACGGGCTGTCTCAGCATGTCCCCAATGTCTCTGCCGTCAGCCACTGTGTTTGGCTTTTGGGATCGTCTCCCCATTGCAGTCCAGTGTTCCGGTTGCGGCAGAGAGGTTGTGGACTCCGTTCCCTGCGGGTGCAGTATGGTGCTGCCGTGGAGGAGTGCTTCCAGTCCCAGGCTCAGAGGTGTGCTGTAGGCCGCGGATTTTCGCCGCGGTTTGGAGTGCTTTGTCGTGTGAAAAAAAGGCATCTATCGATGCGTTATGGCTCTGGGGACCCAGTTGTGGCGGTAAGACGGTCGGATGGGCTATAGTTGCTTGGATATTTGGTCGGATTTAATCAGTTGTTTGGGAGCTCTCAGATATGGCATCCGTTTGTCAGGCTTGCAGGCTCCGCCCCCTCCGAATATTCTATTTTTGCAAGTATGCATCTAGTAGCTGTTTGAACATCTGTATGGACTCTGATAAAACCACTTCTTCAGGAAGAGAATTCCACATCCTTATTGTTCTTACAGTAAAAAAACCTTTCCTTTGCCTTAGACGAAATCTTCTTTCTTCCAGTCTAAACGCATGACCTCGTGTCCTATGTAAAGTCCGGTTTGTGAATAGATTTCCACACAATGGTTTGTATTGGCTCCGAATATATTTGTATAATGTTATCATATCCCCTCTCAGGCGACTTTTTTCTAAACTAAATAGGTTTAAATTTGTTAACCTTTTTTTATAGCTGATATGTTCCATTCCTTTAATTAATTTTGTAGCCCGCCTCTGCACTTTTTCTAGTGCCATAATATCCTTCTTTAGAACAGGTGTCCAAAATTGCACAGCATATTCAATACATGGTCTTACCAGTGATTTATAAAGAGGCAAAATGATATTCTCGTCCCGAGAATGAATTCCCTTTTTCATACCTTACTGGCCTTGGCCACTGCTGATTGACATTGCACATTGTTGCATAGTTTGCTGTCTATAACAATTCCCAAGTCCTTTTTGTGTGTTGTTATCCCTAATTCCTCCTCCACCTACTAACTTGACCGCCTCAGACTTTGCAACTCACTTCACTGACAAGATGTCTACAATCAGAGAAGAGATCTCTCATCTTTCTTCTTCCCCTTACAATACTTCCCCTAACTTCACTCCCTCTGCTGTTCATTCGCACCCGCTACATTGGAAGAGGTTTCTGCTCTGCTCCACCAGTCCTCCCGCCCCACCACCTGCTCCCTAGATCCAATTCCCTCGCATCTCATCTGTACTCTGTCTTCTTCTCTTTCTCCACCTCTCACTAAAATTCTCAATCTCTCTCTCTCCTCTGGTATATTTCCATTGCCCTTCAAACATGCAACTGTAACCCCAATTCTAAAGAAGCCCAATCTTTGGCTGCATTGAGTAGATGTTGCAGAATCTTTTTTTTGTATTGAGCCAGCGAAAGATCCATGTGATGAAGTAGGGCGTTCTCAATGGTGAAGTTTGGCAGGTCCCCTTGTATCTACTGTATCACCCTTTTAATCTCATCCCAATAAGGCTTTATCTTTTCACAGTCCCTAAATATGTGGCGTATAGATCCAGTCGCCGAGTCACATCTCCAGCAGGTGTCTGGTATGCTCGGGAAGATGCGGTGAAGGACGGGGGATGTGCGGTACAAAGTGTGAGATCAATTTGTAATTTACCACCTGATAGGGGGTACATGTTGAGCTTTTATGTTGAAGAAGGAGTATTCTCTTTCACTGGTCATCAGAAAATGTCCTGGCCGTCGGGTCTTCCCATTGCCTCTTGAAAATATTATTTTTCACCCGATCCCCCACTATGAGGTGTTGGTAAATGGCGAATACTGTACACTCCGCATCTGGCATCTGCAAGCAGAAGTCTTCAAACCAGGTCAGGTCCTGATGAACCTTGTGCCTATGTGGCAGGTTATGTTAGAAGTGTTTCAGTTGAGCATAGTGGAATCGGAGCATCAGTGTGGGCGCTTGTTCTGTAAGGAGATCTTGTAGATCTCTAACCCCCGTTCCGCTGAGCACTCTTAGTAAGGGGATAAACCCCTCCTCACTGGTCATGGGCCAGACCGTTGGTGGAAGTCCATCTCCCAGGTCTGGGTTATGGGTTATAGGTATTAGAGGAGATGTGCTTCTCCTTCCTGAGAGTGGACCATGTCCTTAGCGTTTGTGCTATAGGTGAGTCCTCCCCTAAAACATTCGTAGCATCTGATTCCCTATGCCAGATCAATGCATGTATGGAATTGGCAGCTCTGCTAAGTGTTACCCAAAGCTTTTGTGGCGGGGCAGTATGTAATTTCCGCAGTCGCTGAAGTACCATTACATAATAATATTTGCGGAAGTCAAGTAGTGCCAACCCGCCCCATTCTCTCTGTAGACTAAGTTTAGCATCAAAAATTCTAGCTCTATCTCCCTTCCAGATAAATTTGAGAATTGCTGATCTCAGTGTTGTGAAGAAGGTTTGCGGTATAGTACAAGGGATGGTGGGGAACAAGTATAAAATCCTTAGTAGGACATAAATTTTTACTACCGCTATATGACCCTGCCGGGAAAGGTGGTTATAATTCCATTTCTTAAGATCCTCCGGGATAGTGTTTAGAAGAGGTGTGTGATTTTGGCTGTAGATGTCCTTTGCTGCACGCATGATCCATAGCCCCAGATATCTCATGTGATCTGTACACCAATGGAAGGGGAATCTTTGTTGAAGTTGGGCAAATTCCTGTAAATTCACACTTTAATGAATAACCCTGTAAGATTTTTTTTTCTTTTATATTTATTTCAAATGTGTCCTTTTTAAATGATATATATTTTTTTCACTGCGGCAAAAGAAGAAAAATTATTTTAAAAATACATATATTTTTTGCACTTGTTTCAACAACGACAGAAAAGGAAACTGCAAAGGATAGATTTCAGCTGATTACATAGTTATCCGATTCAACGTTACAGTGACATTAAATTATGTCAGCAAAATTTTACAATCAAATTAGATATTCGCCATCGTTTCTTTTGCGGGCTTTTATTCTCCTCACTGAAATGTGGATCTTAAATCTTGCTTTAATCTTGATGAAGCTTTAATGCGTTATTAAGGCAAAGAAATAAAAGAGACAGGCAACATGTCAAAATGCAAATCCAGTTTCTGCGGAAAAGGGATTTTCTGTGAGTGAGTCAGTGACCTGTTTTTCTCCTGTGTTCCGTAACCTAATTGTATTGTCGACAAGTTGAAAGTGCATGCACTAATGTTAATGATATTAAACAAGGATATAATAATAATATCAAACCAGGAAATGAATGCCTGAGTTTTTATTACCTTACTTAAAGAGATATCTCAGAATGGAGTCGTTGTCTCTTTAATGCATCATTAGGGAAATGTATCAGGGAAAATAAGTTCTATTCAGGGTGGAAACAGCTAAATAAATAAACACTTTCTTTTGGTTGCCATGGCAATTGCTCCTTAGTTAGCACGCTACCTCCGTTATATCATATATTTTTTGCATATATTTTATAGGTAATACATGGAAAAGATGCAAAAAAGGGAGATTAAAAAATAGGTGAAAAATATATTCACCATTTGAAGTTCTAGCATTTGCTGCAAATCCTTAGGGTTTGCTGCTTCTGCAGTGAGCTCTCACCATACCAGGAAGTGGCTTGTACAATCATGATGCCCCCATTAGCCTATTTAGGCTAATTATCCTATTTGCTTTCCAAATGCTTTATTCACAGCTAGTTTAGTGGACCTATCAGAAACAGTTGTGAGATCATGCTACCACATATCAGACTCATTTACAAACAGCCATAAAGGTGTCTGTGGGGAGAGATGGGTGAACGTAGAGTGTGCCTCCCCACCCTGTGTGCAATACCATACAAGTACTTGTACAGGCACAACAGGAAGCATTTTCCTACTTGACGTCTGTCACTGAGGCGGTGGATCTATAGCTACTGCTATTTTTGCATATCATTTATGTTCTTAGACATAGCGTGACCTAGAAAGGTAGTTTTAATTGTTCATTGATTGAAAAAAATCTAGAGTTCTGGTCTACATCTTCTACACATCCTAAAACACATGGAGAAAACAGAATTATATGTCTCAAATCAGAACAGCAGGAAGTTGAAAGTAAATGCTATTTAACTTTTAAACCTACAAATGAACAAAAATGAACCGTTTTTACAGGTGTTAATATGCTAATGTTAATTGCACTTACTAATGAAATGTGCTATCTTTCTCCTATTATGTTTGATATTATTTATGACACATGTTAATATTATCACTTTATCACTGTTCCATTTTAATACTTTTCCATAAATATATTTACATTAAAAAAATGCTCACAGATGCATTACAATTACTAGTGCAACCTCATGTAATTATTGAGTAATTAACGGAACACAAACATTTTGGGATAAAAGATATCTGTAATTTTGTCTATTCCCCAATAAATGCATGGGGTTTTAGTAGTTCTGCTTGTGCACCTGTAATTTACATTGTTACAGCCTACAAATAGATGCTACCATTAACCAAGTAAGATGTACTCGATTTACTGATCTCTACAGCGCCCCTAGTCAGAATCAGACCTCCAGCTCTGATATTCAAACTGTTTCATCAGTCAGTGCATTAAACCAGCTAAGTTGCATCACTACCAATTAGTTATCTGTATGTGGTTAGCCAACTTTGCATTAAAGGGACACTATAGTCACCTGAACAATGCTTAATGAAGCAGTTTTGGTGTATAGAGCCTCACTGCTCAATCCGCTGCCATTTAGGAGTTAAATCCCTTTGTTTATGAACCCTAGTCACACCTCCCTGCATGTGACTTGCACAGTCTTCCATAAACACTTCCTGTAAAGAGAGCCCTATTTAGGCTTTCTTTATTGCAAGTTCTGTTTAATTAAGATTTTCTTATCTCCTGCTATGTTAATAGCTTGTTAGACCCTGCAAGAGCCTCCTGTATGTGATTAAAGTTCAATTTAGAGATTGAGATACAATTATTTAAGGTAAATTACATCTGTTTAAAAGTGAAACCAGTTTTTTTTTCATGCAGGTTCTGTCAATCATAGCCAGGGGAGGTGCGGCTAGGGTTGCATAAACAGAAACAAAGTGATTTAACTCCTAAATGACAGTGAATTGAGCAGTGAAATTGCAGGGGAATGATCTATACACTAAAACTGCTTTGTTTAGCTAAAGTAATTTAGGTGACTATAGTGTTCCTTTAGGCATTATTTAATATCTCTTGACATTTCAAATGGACAAAGAGGGACACTGTAATTTTAGCGGTGTGAATAGCTGAATTTTTAACTGTGTGAATGGTGGGGGGAGGGGAGTGCGTGGTGTCAGGGGTTACCATATCTCAGACTCTGAGGAATTTCAGGTGAATTACTAACAATTTATGCAACTACAATATAATACATGGAACGAGAACAAAATATCTTATTTATAAAGATTGATTTCTAAACATGTTTATTGTATGTATTTTAACACATTGTTATATACTCTGATCCATCAACAATATGGAGCCCCTAGACAAGAGGGGCATTAGGATAGAAAATAGAGACAGAAATGTGGACCCAAAATAGTGTAAGCTTGGGACTATTTACATAGACCTGCCCTCTGCAAGCCACTCTTTCATTATTCCCTTAAACATTTTCACTACAAACTCTGTTTTGGTAAGGTCAGTCTTGGAGATGACTGGAAAAATGCTAAATAGGCTCTGGTGTGCAACCTGGCCTTGTGTTCACTTTATGTACGCTGTCTAAATCACTGTACTGTATAGATAGCTTATATGTATGTTTAGGTTATAGAGAAAAAATACTCCCCTCCTAAAAACAGAAAGGTGAAGTAATGATTCAGTATTTTAGTTGAATGTTGGCTCTTTCAGCTATTATGACTTATAAATCATGGATTAGAAAATCCCAGGAACCATTATTTTGTATTATTATTTTAAAAGTCTGCAGTATCTCTCTTTTGATGCTTAACCCCTTAAGGACACATGACATGTGTGACATGTCATGATTCCCCTTTATTCTAGAAGTGTGGTCCTTAAGGGGTTAAGGGGGTTAATAAAACAGCTGACTCCTATATATGTCTGTCTAGCTTTTAAAAGGGACACTCAAAGCACAAAATCAACTTCAGGTTAATGAAGCAAGTTTGGTGTATAGATCATGTATCACTGCTCAATTCTCTGCCATTTAAAAGTTAAATCACTTTGTTTATAAAGCCCTAGCCACACATATATATATTGTATCTTTTGCTCTGTTACTTTCCTGCTAGAGCCTGCAACAATCTCCTGTGTGTGATTAAAGTTCAATGAACATAGCAGGGGATAATAATTTCTAAATCAAACACACTCTGCTGAAAAAATTAAACCTTTTTTTTTAATGGAGGCTGTTAACTAAAGTTCATTTAGTGCTTGTAATATCCTTTTAATTTCTACAAATATATGTCAAACACTGTGTTAACACTTGATTTTAAAAAAAAATCCACTTTATATTAACACCTGCAAACTCTATTCATACCATGAGACAGTATGGCAGGAGAAAATACACAGACATCTGTCAAACGGGAACATTGCTAGGCTCAATCCAGGTGAAAATTGTCAAACCTGGTTAATCTCATTTTAATAAGTGGAATAGTAATGTTTATTTGTTCTGTTAAATGAGATGAGTATCTAATACTTTCCTTTTTTTAAGGGAATATAAATCCTCTGGCTTCCAATAATTTTCCCTTGTCAAAGTAATAACATTAACAGTTTTAATGTAGTTAGATGGTTGACTACATAATCCTTCCATAATAAGAAACTCGGAGCTCTGTTATTGGAAGCATCCTGTTATGTCTGTATTATATATGTAGAAAAAATAAACATATATATCAGTCAAGTCATGTTTAACAGAGTGGGTGAACATTATGGATGAAATGGTCTCTATTAGTTTTTGTTTCTTTTTGCTTTTCAAAAGGTGTCTGTTTTTTTTAAATCAACATGCTTTATCTTATGTGCCTTCTTTTTCTCGTAATCCTTAAAGGCACAGTTTAATGTCTTTATGTCATCTTCTTTCCCTTTCGCAATCTGGGCACAAGGGGTAGATTATTATTATATTTTTCTATATAGAATTATCATCATTATTATTAATTTTATTATCAAGGACCTACTCTATGTTATTATATCTGTGACAGAGCCCAAACACCAGACGACACTTGTTGAAGGGTTAAAACCAGAGGCGTACATACCGCAGTCGCAAGGGTCGCAGCTGGTACAAGCTGCCACAAGCTGCCACGTTTTGCAAACCGCCGGGGCCGCATGTTAAGGGGTCCATCGGGTGGCCCATGTTGTCAGGGCCACCCGATGGATATGGATTGTCAGGGGGCCCAGTCAGCGCGGGGCGCTTTAACAGCGCGACCGGGCCCCCTGTGATGATATCACTGCTGGGAGGAAGTGACTCCCCGGTCACTCCGGTCACTCCTCCCAGCATACAGAGAGCCCGCGCGGGAGGAAGCAGCAAGGAGGAGGGCTGCGGACATGCTCATTCTCCTTGGCCCATTTAACTAAATTGGCATCGTCTGACCCCACACCCCAGCCATCTCTCCCCAAAATGTCCCTACCTACCCACTCATCACAATAATAATAATAATGAGGGGGGCCAAATAATCTAATACATTACAAAAAAAAGCAGTAAAAAAAAGCAAACAAAAAACCCCAAAAATCTTTATTTGCTATTTGAAGCCAACAAATCACAGTGCTTGGACTGTACATTCAAATTGTGGAAGGATCTTTATAAAGTCCTTTCCAGTTTTCAGTTCTCAATGAAGCAATCCATGGACTCGCATGCATTACTTTTATTGCTTTGGGATTTTTATTTTTGCAGTGAATTTTTCTGCAAATCTGGTCTTTTTCTATTATAAACAGTTAGGCTGGTTTTCGATAAGCCCTTACTTGACATTATAGGGGTCAATGAAAGCTCACAATAAATTGTATTCTTCTTTCTGTTCCTTTCAGTGCTGCAGGAGAGAGCAGCATGTTTCACTGCGATTATTTTTGCTCCAAGTTGTATTATTGTGTCATAGTTCAGGTAGTCCTTACTAACGGCTTTTAAAACAACATTGACTAAGCTAATTTGTGGCCAGTAATATCTACCGGTTGTTTATTACAATAAATTATAGCAGACATTTAGTGAAAAGGTTGGAAACAAGTCCTATGTTGGCTGTGTATAAATAAATGAGAGTATCTAATATACATGCACAACTGCAATAAACTCCCTAAAGTGGTCCTGTGACTAAATTGTTCAGTTAGCATATACAATTAAAGGGACACTATAGGCACCCAGACCACTTAATCTCATTGAAGTAGTCTGGGTGCAGTGTCCCTGTCTCCCTTAAAGGGACTCTCCAGTGCCAGGAAAACATATCTCTGCAGTGCCCCTCTCCCTCCCACACCCCATCCCATGTTGCTGAAGGGGTTAAGACCCCTTCAGTGACTTATCTAAATCCAGCGCTGATGTCCCTCGGCACTGGGTCAGACTCCACCCACACTCCTCCCCGCATTTGACCTCCACGCTCCTCCCCTTGCGCGCATTTGACCTCTCCATAGGAAAGCATTATTCAATGCTTTCCTATGGGGATTTCGGCAACGCTTGAGGTCCTCATGCATAGCATGAAGTCCCTCTAGTGGCTGTCAGTTAAGTGTGGTGGGAGTTGTTACCTAATTACACTCCAATGGGCAGAAGTGGTCTGGGTGCCTTGAGTGTCCCTTTAATGAGGCAATGTAAAACATTGCAGTTTTACTAGACAACCACTAGAGGCGCTTCCTGGAGTTTTGCAGAGTTTAACTCTGTAATACAATAGGACATCTAGCATCTTGAAAAACCTCATAAGAAAGCATTAATTTAATGCTTTTCTACGGGGAAGATCTAATGTGCATGCCGACTTCGGAGGAGGCGGAAACGGAGCCAGCGCCGAGAGACCTTGGCGCTATAAAGAGGTAAATGTTAAAAGGATTTTAAATAACTTTAAAACCGGGTGAGAGGGGGGGTAGCTACAATAATGTTAGGGCAGAGGTACACTTTGTAGTTTTGTATTCCTAACGCTATAGTGTTCCTTTAAAGGCCCTGTCTAGTAGTCCTCTGTGGGACCAAGCATCATATAATAGTTTACTCAACCAGTGCCAGCTGTACCAAATACAGGCTGTTTGGGGCTACGCTAGCTCTGTGGTCAGTCATGCCTCAGTCTCATGATGCATGGATCTACAATGCAGCACTTAACAAGGAGACAACTCAAAACGGCCAGGAAACAAAGGCTTCTCTGTGAAGGTTTCGTCCAGCAAGGTGAGTCAGGCCCTGCATGCAGAGGTTCAGCCAAGATCAATCTGCAGCCTCGTTGGTACAGCCAGCCGTATTGAAGCTTTGATAGCTTCCAGCAATATTAACCATTTCAGTGTTAAAGTGTATTTAAAATGTTGGGCTTATAATGAAAACACGCTGCACCGCAGGCAGCTTGTGCTGAAATATTTTTAAAAAACAGATTGTCCTTTATTTGTGATTTGCATAGTCCTATTTGTTCCTATGCACATCTATATGAAAACTGAGGATATGGCATTATGGCTATTTGGAAAATCATATATATTACCAGCTAGCCTTTATGTTGGCTGAGAGTCAATAATTTCACAAACATTTTACTGTCACCGCTACATGCAGTTACTGAAATTATTAAATGACCACTATAGTGCCAGGAAAACATACTCGTTTTCCTGGCACTATAGTGCCCTGAGGGTGCCCCCACCCTCAGGGATCCCCTCCCGCCGGGCTCTGGGGAGAGGAAGGGGTTAAAATCTTACCTTTCTCCAGCGCCGGGCGGGGAGCTCTCCTCCTCCTCTCCGCCTCCTCTCCTCCTCTTCAGCTGAATGCGCATGCGTGGCAGGAGCTGCGCGCGCATTCAGCCAGTCTCATAGGAAAGCATTCGTAATGCTTTCCTATGGATGCTTGCGTCTTCTCACTGTGATTTTCAAGAGACAGCCACTAGAGGCTGGATTAACCTATTTATAAACATAGCAGTTTCTCTGAAACTATGTTTATAAAAAAAAGGGTTAACCCTAGCTGGACCAGGCACCCAGATCACTTCATTAAGCTGAAGTGGTCTGGGTGCTTATAGTGGTCCTTTAAGCATAGTGACTGAAATTATTATATCCAGTGAGTGACAGCATCACTCATAGACTGTCACCATTGCCCACTGAATTATACTATTACTTTGTGACTCACATCGATACTCAGTGACTGACAGTATTACTCAGTGACTGACAGCATTACCCAGTGACTGACAACATTACTCAGTGACTGACAGTATTACTCAGTGACTGACAGCATTACTCCGTGACCGACAGTATTACCCAATGACTGACAGCATTACTCAGTGACTGACAGCATTACTCTGTGACTGACAGTATTACCCAGTGACTGACTGCATTTCTCCGTGACTGACAGAATTACCCAGTGACTGACAGCATTACTGAGTGACTGACAGTAATACTCAGTGAATTTCACCATTACTCAGTGACTGACAGTATTACAGAGTGACTGACAGCATTATACAGTGACTGACAGTATTACTCAGTGAATTTCCCTATTACCCAGTGACTGACAGCATTACTCAGTGACTGACAGTATTACCCAGTGACTGACAGTGATACTCAGTGAATTTCAATATTACAAAGTGACTGACAATATTACCCAGTGACTGACACCATAACCCAGTGACTGACAGCATTACTCAGTGACTGACAGTATTACTCAGTGACTGACAGCATTACTCCGTGACCGACAGTATTACCCAATGACTGACAGCATTACTCAGTGACTGACAGCATTACTCCGTGACTGACAGTATTACCCAGTGACTGACTGCATTTCTCCGTGACTGACAGAATTACCCAGTGACTGACAGCATTACTGAGTGACTGACAGTAATACTCAGTGAATTTCACTATTACTCAGTGACTGACAGTATTACAGAGTGACTGACAGCATTATACAGTGACTGACAGTATTACTCAGTGAATTTCCCTATTACCCAGTGACTGACAGCATTACTCAGTGACTGACAGTATTACCCAGTGACTGACAGTGATACTCAGTAAATTTCACTATTACAAAGTGACTGACAATATTACCCAGTGACTGACACCATAACCCAGTGACTGACAGCATTACTCAGTGACTGACAGTATTACCCAGTGACTGACACCATAACCCAGTGACTGACACCATAACCAAGTGACTGACTGTATTATCCTGTGAATTGTGTCATTACCCAGTAACTGACAGCATTACCAGTGTATTACACTATTACTCGGTGACTAACAGTATTACCCAATGACTGACAGCATTAGCCAGTGAGTTACACCATTACCCAATGACTGACAGCATTACTCAGTGACTGACAGCATTACTCAGTGTATTACACTATTACCTGGTGACTAACAGTATTACCCAATGACTGACAGCATTAGCCAGTGAGTTACACCATTACCCAATGACTGATAGTATCCTATAAAATACACAATTACCTTTGACAGACAGCATTACCCAGTGACTGACAGCATTACCCAGTGTATTACACAATTACCATGTAACTTACACCCTTCTAGTGAATTAAACCACTACCCAGTGACTGACTCCATTTCCCTGTGATCAGCATAATTACCCAGTGACTGACACCATTACCCACAGACTTCCACCATTATTCAGTGAAAGACTTCATCATCCTGCAGGTGACACAATTACCCAGTGTGTGACACTTCGGGAAAATCTATCCGCTCCCCTATTTCATTTGTTTTGTTTCTTTCTTTCTTTCTTCTGTTATTTTTCAGTTGGTGGTTCTGGTGAAATCTCTTCAAGCTCTCTCTGTAAAGAAAAAAAACCATGTTAATTCAGGTGATATTGTTCCTGAATTTAGGAGAACAGCCTTTCTATACCCCTGAGGTGTGACAAACTAAAACATGCATTTTGAGGTTTCCTAATGCACATTCCTGGACTAACCTCTAGTTCCTAATGTCAGACAGTTATCCATATTTATTTATATAAATATTACATTTGTGATCACTGTCTGTCTAATTAAGCGCATGTATATTTGATCATTTTATTGTACCAGCAATACTTATGTTTGCATGTAATCAGTTCAGGGTATCAATAAATTCTGCTTCATACCAATAATAAGGAACATGCAGTTATTCACCAAACCAGGATAGAAAACCATGCTTTTCTATTCCTGGTTTTAGTGAATAATTCCATGAGAACCACGTGTTACTTTCCTAACATTTACTTTCACTTCCAGTATTGAATTCCTTGCTTTTATGGAAAAATGACTAAATTGAAGCGGTCATCTCTGTTCATTTTGCACATTCAGGTATTGGACACACTAATGGGTTGTAAGTATGTGGTTTTAATAGATTTTAATTTAATTGGAAATTGGGAAGAATTGATAAGTGTACGACATATTTAAGGCCAAATAACCCAAACCGAAAATAAGCTGCTTTAAAAGAACACTATAGCATTATGAAAACAAACATGTACATATTTAGATTCCTCCCATTAACCTGTAAAAAGTTAGCAGAAAAAAGGTTTTACTTCTCCTTTTTTCGAGCACAGAGACTCACTGGGTACTGCTGCTCGCCCCTCTTTTGATTCGCCTCCACGATGAGCATTCACTCCAATGCTCCTCATAAAGTAGTATTGGTGATGAGATGCACGTGCAATCAAATGCTTCTCATAGGGAAGCCAGCCACTTGAGTATTTAACATTTTAAACAAAACATTGCTGTACTGTATCTACTAAAGGGCAATGTTTTATTATTGTTAGTATTTTATTATTTATAAAGCGCCAACAAATTCTGTAGCGCTGTAAATTGAAGGGCAAAAGTTAAAGGGCCACTGCACCCAAACCACATTATCGAGATAAAGTGTCTTTTAGTGGTCCTTTAATCCGACTGAATAGTACCTAATTAGATTACATTTCTCTCTCCGGTTTGTATAGCTTTTGTGTTTTAGGAACAAAAATATTTTCCAACCAGAATCTGCAAATTTGCGGGTTTCATTATTTATTTATATTGGAAGGCTTTCCCAACAGGAAATAAATACACAGCTGCAAGATTAATATTTATTTCAAGCCTTTAACGACATAAGGGTTTACTTACTAAACTGGGAATTGTCCAAAACTGCAAATTTTAGAATTGCTAATTTTATGTCAATCTAGCTAAATTAGAATTAATATACATGCTATATTTACAGCTCAGGTAGTTTCTCCAGTCAATTCTCCACAATTCTAAGTTCACTTTAAGAAACCCACTTACTTTTGTATGGGTAATAATCTCCACCTCCCTGACTGTCCCCCTCCCCCCACGCACTGTACATCAATATTTATTGAATTCTTATGGCATTGCCATTTTTTATCCCCAATTACACTGTATCCATTACCGTCATTTAACGGATAGAGAGTTATAACAGCTTCTGTAAAATGCAAGTTTGCAGTAACAGAGATATTTGAAAGGCTGAATGTGAGTCTTTTGGACTTGGGTCTTCTTCCAGCCCATATTACTAGGTAACTATTTAGATTATAGTGATTTTATAGAATATGACCTCTCTGGCCGGTCAGTTAGGTGTTGCACTGTTTTTTTATTTTCTTCTTTGTTGGGGGTATTGTAGATTCCTGGCTGCTGTGGCACGACCCAGGTAAATAGCAGAGAGTTAACTTGTCTATTCACTTCATGTTACCTGATTCCTGACCTCATTCACTTCCTTCAGGGGACAGGGAGAAAATAAATAGAGTTAGCCGTCAGTTCCTGGAAGGATGCTTTCTGTGTGTTATGTGCCCTGGAACCACTTAATGAGAAGTTTAAAAGGTTGTAATTTCCTCTGAAATTAGTACCTTACTGGCAATGGCTGACTATTTTCCACATCATGTCATCCAGGTGGTTTTACAAAGACGGAGCCGTAGAAGTCTGTTAATGTAGAAAGTAATCCAGTGCTGGGGAGGCCAGTGATGTGCACCGTACGTGTGTATGGCCCATTAATAGACCTGTGAACATAGTAGCATACCTTACAATATTTCAAACGAACAAAGCGAGACACTTTAATAATAGGGTGTGAACTGGGGGTCCTACAGGGTTGGGGCTGATTTGAAATATTTTAGGTGACTTACTAATAACATTTTATGCACCTAACGTGTAATTTAGAACAAGAACAATGTATCTTATTTACACAGTCTGATTTCTAAACACATTTATTGTAATTTATAACACATTATTGGGAGTATTATTACTATGGTGCTCTATTATTCATTCAAACGACAATTTGGAGCTTCTAGAAAAGAGGCATATTAAGATACAAAAGAGGGACAGAGAGAATTCAGCCAAAAATAAGGACTGTCCCTCATGAATAAGGACAGTTTTGAGGTATGTATGTAGAAGCAGATGAAGGCTCTACTTGGTACAGGAGACAATATGGTATTTCCTCGAATACCCCATACATTTCACCTAGAATGTTAAGAATAAAAAAACGGCTCTGGGGCAAAAGTGAAACTATCACTATGGAAACCGACAGAATGCGCCTGCTGGATTACCACCTTTTATAGTTTGCCCAAGAATGGCCCATGACATGTAAGTCACATTGTCACTATCTATTATAGTAAAGATGTCTTATTTGACCATACCTCCTACCATTTAAATAATCAAAGATGCCATTCTTTTCTGAAAGGGAGTGACTTGTGGGTGGAGCACTACTAATGTTTATTTGTGATTTATGACCAAGATCTTTATCTGAGTAAATGTAGAAGAACATAAATACCTTTATTCTTGCATTAATTAAAAAGAGGCAGGCTTATTGAAGTCTACACATATTTACAATTATTCTAGGTCTGCTACCCAGAGTTTTATTGCTGTGGACCTCTGTGATAAAAACATACACACGGAACATTATTGTGAGTTTCATTGCTGAGTTTCTTTGTGATACACTCATATATACTGCATATTGCTGTGAATTGAATGGCTGAGGAGTTTGTAATACACTCGTATACACCACATCACTGTGAGTTTTATTGCTGTGGAGCTGTGTCACATATTTATTTGCATTGCATATTCCTGTACGTTTTGTTGATTTGTGGCTCCATGACAGTCACACTGCACATATTACTATGAGTCTGATTCCAGTGGAGTTCTGTGATACACATTTACATACTGCACTTTGGTGTGGGTTTTATTATTGAGGGGAGATCTGTCATATATACATCCATACTATACATTCTGAATACATACACAGATCAGCCACAACATTTAAACAATTGACAGGAGATGGGAATAACATTAATAATATTGCTGCAATGGCATCTGTCAAGTGAACAGTAAGTTCTTTCATTTCATTTGTTGGAAGCAGGAAACATGGGCAAGCGAAAAGATCTGAGTGACTTTGGCAAGGGCAACCACCGTATGGTGTACATCCAGTTGAGTAGCCGCAAAATGATCAGAATGTTTCCTGATGGCAGTGGCATCTTTCAGCAGGATAATGCACCTTGCCACACTGCAAAAATGTATAGGAATGGTTTGAGGAACATGACAAAGAGTTCAAAGTGTTGCCTGGGCCTCCAAATTCCCAAGCTCTCTCATCTGTGGGATGTTCTGAAACAACAAAGCTGATCCATGGAGGCCCCACCTTGCAACTTATAGGACTTAAAGGATTTGCTGGTAGATAACACAGGACATGTTCAGAGGTCTTGTGGAGTCCATGCCTTCTACGCGTCAACGCTATTTTGGCAGCACAAGATGGACCTACACAATTTTAGGCAGGTGGCTTTAATGTTGTGGCTGATCAGTGTATCAATGAGATACACCGTGAGAGAAAAATATTGATTTAGGCTTAAAGAGTTGGTTAGTATGATATAATCCTTTATGATGTCTCATACTGCCATCGAAATCCAAAGCCCTATTAGATCTATATTAAACGACGCCTCGGGAAAAAAAAAACATATATCTATTGTCGCACAAACACAAATGGATCTATAGAAGCTTAGATTCATACTTCCCACTGAAAGAAAATATTGTGTCAGCAACCTCAAGAGCGTTCATTACAACTGTACAGCAATCTGACTGGTATGGTAGTATTATGCAATAACACAGGGTGGTGACCGCTGAGTATGGTTCATGATACTAGTCTGCTTAGAAGACAATGTCCTTTGCTCCCCTCCTCATATCCTCATCATCCACTTGGTTATGTCCCTGTACCTATACTTTTTTGTCTTTAGTTATATCTCCAGTTAGCAGACATGATATTACAGAGTTCGACCCCCTAATAAAAACCAGCTCACTCGATATGCATAGAAGCTATGCCATAGTAAGTTATATAAACGACTTCATGCATAATGTATGGATGTTAGTTAGCATATTAAAATTGTAATGACCTGAACATGAATCTGTTAACAAATGCTCTTTCTGTAATAATGATGGCCCTGTATACAAAATATTAGCTACAGTATTCAAATGCTAGCTACTGTTTACTACTAAGTAATTGTTTATTTCTTGTATAAAATCCTTAAACATTATACATGGGGGGGGGAAGGAAATCGCCTTGGATCATAGACAGTGTATCACTTTAGCATCACTCTCCCTAAAAAAGCCTCTTTCAATTCACTCAAACACACCTTATCACAGCACAGACACACATGCTGGACATATACAGTGATTTGGGCTAATTTTACTAAGTGAATTGACAACCAAATGGCTAAATGTTAAAATTATTCGTAGGAACATTGTAATGTCCAGGAAGCGTCCTTTGGTGTTCATCAAAACAGTCACATCCCTGCAATACATGTCTATATTGCATGAGGATACCCATAGCAGGTGGCAGGCTATTGGTGAAGTGCATTTGCAAAGGTAAATGCAAAATACGTCATCAACATTTTGCAAACCCGAGTTTTCCAACCCAGGATAGAAGAAGATGACTACCCACAATGACTAATCCACTTGTGGATTTATTTACTAAACATAGAATTTTAGTGAATTGAAATCTAAATTGCAAAATTCAGGCTAGAACATCTGATTATGAAAAATTCTGCCACTCTACTACAGTCACAGTTTGGCCATTTGTAATTACTGAGAAATTAAAATTGTCAAGTTAATTTTTTAACCATTTTTCATTGTCAAATTCATTTAGTTTTTTACAAGTCAGAGCAAAAATATTATTACAACAGCAATTTTTAAAAATGTATCCACAAAACAATGTGTTGATATACAATGACAAATAACTTCTAAAAAAATTTGTTAAAATACCTTAAATGGATGATGGCCAGTTGGCAATAGATTTAAAGATCTGTGTTGTTTTTTTTTTTTTTTTTTCATTTTTTAGAATGGAATCTTTATATCTATTGCCAACTGGCCACCATGTGTGTTTTGACATGTTATGTCCAACTAGTGTTTACTAGCTGTCTACTCACATGCAATTAATACTTTTTCTAATTATGCTGCTCTCCATGATTTTATTTTAGTAGTTTTGTTCAATATCCTACTATAATTCCATCATTTTACTGTACTATGCACCATTTATTTTTACTGTTTACTTTTTGCCTTATTAAAATACGTGACAAAACCATGTTTGATTATTTAATTTCATTAACCTTTGGTTACTAACCTATGGAATAATGACTTTCAGGGTGTCATGTTTTACAAAAAATTGCAATGCATTTTATTGTTATTATTATTTTTCTTCTTCTTATTATTATTATTTTAACACAATGTTTAATCATTTTATATTCAACTGATTAAAGCGTTTTTTTGTTTTAAACGGGCCATTTCAAATGAGCAATTAACTAAGATGGCAATTACTCATTACCATAATCCGTTGTGAGCTAAGCTCTGAGCTGCTATACTGGTGGCATGAGTTAGATCTGGTTAGACATCCTTTTTAGACATTTTGTCTGCAATAGTAAAGTTGGACATTTGGACAGAGTGGGTTCTGGATTAAATATTTGACTTTATGGTGATGTATGGAGTTTAATCAACCATGTGATGTGGTCTGTTTAATAACCCTGATGTCATAAAACATTGAGGCGAGGTTTGAGGAAATGTTTCCTGTGTGTCTAAGGTGGGATGGTAAAATCCCCTCAGTCTGTTGACAGTTTCAAAGGAATTCCAAAGGATTAATCCCATTGAGGAATCCAAGTCACTTACTGCATTAATTGGGAGAAGGTCCTAGGACCTATGATTTGGAGGAGTTCAGAACAGGTAATCAGCAGATCCTTATTACAGATAATGCTGACTTGTGCTTTCTCTGGTGACTGGAGAGGAGCCGACATGCTTTGACGACTGTCTTCAAAACCTATAATGACTGAGGTGGAGCCAGAAGTGGAGACTCTTAAAGTTGCTCTAATTTTTATAGTGGGTTCGACCTGATGACCTTTTCACCTTTTCTATGCGAAGCCCAGGCCTAAGTTCGACATGTAGTGCAATATTAAAAGTCAATGTTTCCACTCCAAACTTTTTTTTTATCAAGTCCGTTAGATTAAAATAAGTCATACATACAAAATTAGCACGAAATGCAATTTATATTGCGCTAACATATTCCGCTTTGCTTTACAATTTTAATGTGAAGAAATAACAGCAAATAAGAGACAAACTACTAAAACTGTTAATATTATTACAGCTCACTTTTTTTTACATATTCATTAACAGTTAACAATCTTTTGAGCATTTTAACAAAATACTTGACTTATTTTCATCAAGAAAAATCCATATATCTTTAGAAATATTTAATTGTAACCTACTGTATTGCACACTGCAAGTCTTCTAGTTTTATACCATAAAAATGTGCATACTCAGCAAATACCCCATTGTTAAGCGAGATATAGCGCCAGAGGAATGCCGTTGGGTACCTCTGACCTGCTTGTAAGTATTTCATGCACCACAAAAAAATAAATTACTTAATTGTATGTTTTTTATAAAATGAAATGATGAGGTACGTCAAGCACTGTTCACATTTGTGAATATTCACCAAGGAATTTACAAAAATGCCAAAAGAGAATTGGCAAAATATCAGAGATGAAGAATTGTTCCAATTTAGTTATTTTGGCATATTTTTTTTTTATTCCCTGGTTTTCCCTATAGTATCTGGTTAAATTGGTAGTTCTGACAGGATGTGGTACATATTGTGGGCTAATGTATTATGCAGTAAGTTAACAATTTTGAATTGCTTATTGGGGTGAAACGTGTTGTGGATCCACCTATAAAGGACAAATAATAGTTAAAAAGGGGCTACTGAAGTGGGGACTTTTCAGTCAGAAAGAAGGAGTAGAGGGATTATTCACAGTGTCGATATCACTGTGGTGGCGTTCCTGGCTAGCGCAATCAAAGTTGCAGCTAAGTGCCATATTGTCTTGGGGAGTTGCAGCCCGCTTACAGATAATGGCTGAAGGCTGGCTTCTCGGGACTTTGGAATTTAAGGATGAATCTGTCTGTTGTGTAAATCACCCCAAAACAGCTAACCACTTGTGATGTATTGCTGGCATGTTAAGTTTGAATACAGCTGTGGCCGTTGCCCTTATCCACTGTATTCAGGCCTCCTGTGATTGTTGGCCAATGAGATGAGGGTTCTGTTATGGGTTAGCAATTATTTTGAAATATTGGCTTTGAATAAATTCATGCGCCTTTGGAGATTTCATTTGATGTATATATAACTAAATAAAAGAAGTGCACTCAAAAGATAAACAAAAAAATAAGATAACTATTAATTGACCTGAGAATATATTGTACTCACACAAATGGAAGTTTATTTTTTCTTTGCATTTAATGTGGCATGGGAATGTGAGTGATATATATATTTTAAAAATCTACAAGTTTTTGACAATATTTCTGCTATCTAACCTGCTAAAGAGAGAAAACATTATTACACTGCTATACAAAATATGTGTAAATAAATTAATAATAAGATAATATATTTCTCTAATATAAAGCTGCACTGGAACCAGCACAGTTTTTCGAACATAAAAATACAAAAATAGGAAAAGGGTAAAAAAAGGAGGTAATTAAAAAAACAAAACAAAAAACCCAACACATTTTTTTTAAAAAGTATTTAAATGACTTTTCCAACCCTCCCTTTTAGTCTTAAACAGCATGAGAATGTTGATGTACATAGAACTCAATGTTGCATGAGATTCTTATTACAATAGGTCATCGCCCTTGGGATATACCATTGTGCTGTTCTGCAGGTATTTTGGGCAGTGAAGTAAGCTGGGAGAATGGCAGGAAATGAGCTGTGTGACTTGCTCCTCAGAATTACCAGCGTGCCAGGGAAACAATGACTAAACATGTTTAGAAATAATACAATGTTTAGCCAGTGTTTGAAACCTAAGGAAGAGAAAGTTATTATATCAGCTACAAAGGGGTCCTGAGTAAATTCTAAAACTTTGGATAATAGAAGAGAGTTTTGTATAGGACTCTGCTACTTGTTGCGCAATTATAACACCATACCTCCCCACATAGACAGGTATGAAATTGAGACACTGGCACCTACACGGAAAAGGGCCTATATTAAAAGAGGCATGTAAGACTGGTGTTACTGAATGTCAGGCTGACTGGCAGTAATGCTGACTGTTGCAAGTCTTCAAAGTGTCTCTGTCATTTTCTCTCCAACCTATCCTCCAGTCAGGGCTGTATTTACATGTCCTCAAAAAAGTGTTGAACAAATGTATCAGTAGACGCACTCAGGGCTCTACTACTTTACAATGCTCTCTGCCTGTCCTGCCCTTAGTGTACTGGCCTGCTGGATTGACAGGCAGGTCCTGAACACTTTCTGAAAGGCCCCCTTTGACCCTCCCACAGATGTCTCGCTTCTCGGGCCTCCAATGTTGGGGGGCTAAGAACCTTGGACAGTGGGACAGGAGCCCCAAATCATGGACGATGCTTGGTCTGTAAAACTGTGGACAAGAACTAAATATTCAGATATATATTTTCAATTTTTTATAATTAGAAATACCATAGCTTGTAAATTACATTGATCTATAGGCTGATTGAGCATTATGGGAAATGTTGCTCAGTTCAGCCATTATGGGTACAGATTACATAGGTGCCTACCTTTTTGACCGTTGCAACCATCAAACTTGTTTATTTACTAAAGTCTGAAATATTTTCAAAAATACTTTTAATGTGTTTATATTTGCCTAAAATTTTGTGCAGCCCCCCTGCACCCAAAAAAACCCCGATGTGACATTGTCTATTCCTTTTGATATTGCCATACATAACTGACGCTCACTGTATTGGCAGGAAAAATGCACTAAAATAAGGTAACTAAGTCAAGCAATACCATGTTTATGAAGCTATTCATGCTATGCAATGCTTTACTAATTCAGAATATAAATCCTTTGGTCCATCACAGGTTCAGGTTTTGAGTGTTTCTGTGTTTTGGTTACTTTGCACATTCAAAGTTTATAAATGTACAACCTATGACAATTCATGGCTATTATTTGTTCTATGTTATGTTTTGTTATTTATAATCACTTTATTTGGAGTATATTTAACTCTAGATATTCAGCTTGACTAATTTGACAGCATAAAGTCCAAAATACCAAGTAAAATGTAAACTAGCCTTCCACAAGGACCTCCTAAATTAATCTATTGATCTTTTTTCTTTGTCAGAGTTGATCCTACTGCAGCTGTCTTTGGAACACCACTTTCTACATTTTTTAAAATATTCAGTATGGTGTAGAAGGTTCAAGGTAAAGATAACCCATGGCCTGTGGGATTTCAGGTGTTTTATTATGATATCAATGAAAAAAGAGCCAAAATAATTAGGTGATATAAACCCACTAAGCCTTTGTTGACTTTGGAAGAGAGCCAGACGATGCCTGCTTAGTTTAATAAGGGAAAATACTTTAAATATTGTTGTTTATTTGTTTTAACCTCTCAGTTGTTTTCCGTTGTGTTTTTTTTTTAACCCTGTCCCGACCACTAGCAGGAGATTATTTCAAATAAACAATCTCACAGTTACTAGTAAGAGCTCTTACTAACCCAATCCATTTTTGTAAGTCTTACCAATACTATATTGTGTTTCTTCTTGTCTCTTATTTAACAACGTCTATAAATTTGGATACATTGACATCCATTTGAAGCCCTCCATCAGTGGGATGGTCTATCTTATATTATATCATATCATATCATATCATAATATATAAAGCACAATATTTAACTATGAAATGTGTGAGTTTAAACTTTATTTTAATATACAGCACTGTTTTATGTTTTTTTGTTGTTTTAAAAAAAAATAAACTTTTGCAAATGAAATAAAACATACGGATGCAGAATAAAATAAATAGAAAAAGGAAAAAATAATACAATTGCCAGATTTCTCACGGTACATTTTTTTATCGTATGCATGTATTCAGTTCTATATTGCATGTATGTGTCCAGAGTTCATTTATTTCTATAATGTCAAGGTTTTTGTGAGATTTTGTTCTAGGATTACTACATTGGCCAAAATTATCAAGTCAAATATTTGTGATAGGTTTTCCAAGAATTATTATGTAGAAAAATGTAATTGTTCCTTAGAAGTTCCTTTTATCAGTAGTCCTGCACTGAATCCATGTTTACCAAATCACTCTCCGTAATTTGTGTAATAACAAATTACTCTGAATGTAAAACATATGAAGTGTTTATTACAGTACAGTAATTCTGAAATTGGCCCAAATACAGTCACTAACCTCCAAGTCTATTTGTGTCCACGTTTTAGAATCTGTCACAAATCCTGCAGTGTCCCTTCCATGTCTGGACTCTGGATCCACTCCTAGTTTGTTATTAAGACTATATACTTATGTTAGTTTCTTAATGTCAGGGCTCCTAGGAGACCCAACACGCAGGGTGTAAAAGAAAAATGTATACTGGACCTTAGACTGGCCGGGCTTTTTCGTTTGACAGAAAGAGATTGGGAAAGACCAAGCCGGGTTCAAGGAATACAGAAACCATGAAAACGAGTTTACTATCCAAGCCAGGGAACCAGATAAGAGAGTAGTTGAGGTACGAGAGCCGAGTCAAGAACAGGAGATTGGAGAGTACTCAGATAGCCGAGGTCAATATACCAAAAAGAAACCATCAGGAAAGAAGCGCTATTGGGAACCATGTCCTATGTGTGACCCAGTCCCTTTTATAAGGTGGCTCTTTAAATTGAAAGTCACGCCCCCAAAATGGGCGAATTCGGACATTTTGGCGGGCCATGACATCATCGGCGGCATGATGTCGGCACGACATTAAATGACTGACTACTTTACCCTGAAAACCGCAAATACATTATGTGACGTTTCATTTTGGGTGGTATCCTACTGGCTTTAAATTGGTTCTTTGAAACCCTAACATTCAAACTTTTAGAGATATTCCCTGTAACCCTTTTTGCTCCCCAGATGTGAACTCCATTTACCTACTGCTTAGCTTGCTAAAAGAGTAACCGCAACTAGCTTATAGGGCCATCTGTGTCTATTGGTTTTGATATTGGTATTATCACAAGTCTATTGGTCAGAAAGGGCTGCACACACCAATAACAGGTTACGTAGAACATAAAAAAGTATACAATTACATATATCTAAATTTTTCTATGAAGCAGTATGTGTAAACATTTAGTGAAATGTATATATATATTTAAATCTAATGCATTAATGGGTGACACTTAGAGTTTATGGGTTTAGTGTTAAGTGACATATGTAAGAATATCTCTTTTTCTCTCTTTAAGGGCTTTTGACATTATACCCTGACCTAAGAGACACTATACCCTGACCTGAGAGACTTCGTGATTGCGAATGCAAAAAACAAGCAGCCTTTTGTTTTAACATAATAATATATTTAGTGGAGATTGCCGCTTAAATTTCATTTTCATTTTCTGGAGCTAGTTGGAAAACAAGTGAGTTTGTGGGTTGTGTGACAAGTCGTGATGTATTGTACCTGGGGGAATCCTGCCTCTTTCATAATCCGATTAGCGCTGCTCAATTGTCTTCTGTCAGCCGTTTCCATTAAGGGAGCTACTTTGTAATCAAATTACGAAGGGGGGAAGACAAGGTGATTTACGTTCTGATGAAAATGTCAATTTAGCTTGTTCCATGTGACACCACTGAGAGAAATTAGAATTCAGTCTTCACAGGTAGCAATGTGTAAATGTTAAAAACAAAGTATAGTTCCCTGCTTTTAATGTGAATTTACATTTTTTTCTCACTTAACTCATTAGTGGTTTTTGGTCATATTGGAGTGGGCGGAATAAAATGAAGTATCCCCTGTGTGTCGTATTGCACTGTACCAATTTTTTTGTGGACTTTGGCTTCCATAAAATAAATGGTTGTACTCATACACTATGTTTCTGCGTATATGTTGTTTAATTAAAGAGAACACTTGGGAAGAAGTACATATTGTTTTGGCAATGTTTCTCAGAGTTAATATTTATATAAATCATGCACACATGTTCATGATGTTTAGTTGTTGTTCACTTAAACATTAAGTGAAGTTGTGCCTTGTCATGATTGCTGATGCCAAACATGGTGGTTCTAGCACCTCAGAAAAAAAACTGACCTTCTAGCATTACTATAATATTAAAAGGACCACTATAGGCACTCAGACCACTTCAGCTCAATGAAGTGGTCTGGGTGCCAGGTCCATCTAGGGTTAACCCTGCCTGCTGTTTACATTAGGGTTAACCCAGCCTCTAGTGGCTGTCTCATTGACAGCCGTTAGAGGCGCTTCCGCGCTTCTCACAGTGATTTTCACTGTGAGAAGACGCCAGCGTCCATAGGAAAGCATTGAGAATGCTTTCCTATGGACTGACTGAATGCGCGCGCGGAAGGAGGAGGCGAGTCCCCAGCACCGAGGGAGCCCGGCACTTCAGAAACCCCTTCCGCCTCCTAGAGCCCGGCAGAGGGGGGCCATGAGGGTGGGGGACCTATTAACACTATAGTGCCAGGAAAATGAGTTTGTTTTCCTGGCACTATAGTGGTCCTTTAAGGTTTACAGAGAATTAGAGAGTGCAATAAACAAAATTATCCAGCCATTGAGTAAAACCTATTTGGACAAAATGCATTGTTAAAAAATATGTCAGACTAGAATGTCAGACTCCGTGCAAAAATTCTACAAATGCTCTTTGCAGTAGTGGCTGGCAGAAGAGCATGTTTACATTCCTAGTGCAGGGGTGCCCAAAAGTTAGATCCCCAGATGTTGTAGAACTATAACTCTCATCATGATTTTTCCTTTAGAATGACAAGGCATCATGGAAGCTGGAGTTTTAAAACATCTGGGGATCTACCTTTTTGGGCACCTCTGTCCTAGTCTATGCACTCAATGAGCCATGGCAGCTGAAGTATTGGAACTCGCACCAGGATCACTCCTGCCAACTAAGGATTGGAAGATAAGAATGTCACCTGGTATCATGGCATGTCTTACAACATGCAGAAGGCTTGTGTGGGTCAGAATTTGCTGTATGCAGCTTTAAATTATATGTACATCCTACAGTGTGCCAAAGGTACAGTGTCTGATCCAGTGGGAAATGTTTTCTTGGGACACATTCATTCTGTCACAACCCAAATCAGCGTCATTGTAATGCCACAAGGTAGCTTACCATTGCTGCCTGTCATGTGCCTGGATAGCTCTAAATATGTGTACCCAATAATGCATATACATCAATAACTCAGTAGGTACATCCTGTTTTCATATCCCGTGAAGCACTGTGTATGATGCCATACAGGGCAACGAAAACAATATCACATGTTCTGCAACACAGGATCCATCCATCTAAGGGCAGCACCGGGACACTCATGGGAGATACACTGAAGGGGGACCCTCCTGGTGCTCCATAGTTTGCTTCTTCTACTTCTTATGATTACGTTATAACTTTTAAAATGCCAGCATATACTGCAGAGGTGTACAACAGAGAGAATGAAACACATCAATATAGGAATACCAGTAAAAAAGGAAGAGATCTAGCATTCAAAGCATTTTTATACAAAATGCTTGGCAAGAAGGTCTTCTCTTTCTCGCTCTTTACATGTCTTCTACCTCTCTCTTTCCCTCTCTCTTTCTCTCTCTCTCTCTATATATATGTTGGCCTGTCTTTCTGTCTCTGGGTAGGTCTGACTAGTTGTCTCTCTGTATGTCTGTCTCTCAGCCTGAGTCTCTCTTTCTCTCTCTCTCTCTCTCTCTCTCTGTATATCTGCCCTTCTCTCTGTCTGTCTTTCTGAATCTCTTTCTATCTCTCATTAGATCTCTCTCTCTCTCTCTCTCTCTCTCTCTCTCTCTATATATATATATATATATATATATCTATATATTGGCCTGTCTTTCTGTCTCTGGGTAGGTCTGACTAGCTATCTCTCTGTATGTCTGTCTCTCAGCCTGACTCTCTCTCTCGCTCTCTCTCTCTGTATATCTGCCCTTCCCTCTGTCTGTCTTTCTGAATCTCTGCCTATCTCTCATTAGATCTCTCTCTCTCTGTATGTTTGTCTACCACAGCTTTATTGTGTAGCTTTATTAATCCAGCAATGCAGATACAAAATAATGCGGTATCACATCTCTAAAGCTTTTTATTGACATATATACAGAAATGTTAAATGTCAGGAGATAGCAACTGTCTCAAGATTCTTTTATCCAATTTAAAAAAAAAAAAGTCACAATAAAAGGGACACTATAGTAGTAACCAAAACCACTACAGCTCAATGTAGTGGTTCTGGTGTCTATAGCCTGTCTCTGAAGGCTTAGCAATGTAAACTCTGCCTCTTCAGGGAAAAATCAGTTTCTGCCTAGGAACAACTTAAATGGCAACTAGAGGTGCTTCCTTGTTCAGTGTGCAGTACCTACATTCAGCATCTCCACTCTCTGCTGAACGTTTCCCATAGAGATGCATTGATTCAATCCATCTCTATGAATAGAAACTGATTGGTGCAGTGTCTTGCCGCGCACACGCAGTAGTCTCTGAATGCTTTCCTTTAGGAAACCACTGGATTGGTTGAGATTATCGAGATTGATGATCTCAGTCATGGAGCCATGGCCATGGTGAAAAGGTAAGTTAAAAATGTTTTTACTCCATTCTGAGGGAGTCCAGGTATCTAAATAGGTAGTGTGACACTATAGTGTTCCTTTAACTGCAACAGTCCACTATATTGTATCTGTCTGTCTATCTGAGTATCTATCTGTGTATTTGTGTGTGTGTGTGTGTGTGTCTGTCTGTCTGTCTATCTCTATACAGTATAACTATACATATTGTATTGATTTTTTTTTTAACTGCACGGTCATATCCCTCTAAGGAAACGTGGGGGAAAAGTGCTGGTGATAGATGACAGAGATATTACTAACAGCCTGAGGGTTTACATTGCAGCTGCTAATAACATTCCTTCTTATGATGGGACAAGATTTACGCTGTCCCCCTCCTTCAGCCTGTTGGCTCCAGCAAAGTCTGTGTGTCTCCCCAACCTGTCCCTTAGATGTAATTGTCCTTCTAATGCTGCCTTTATTTGAAGCAGATCTCCCTCACTCACAGAATAGAATGTCATTATGTCGTATTTTAGTTCTATTTACATTTTCTTTGCCAGGGGGATGACATTGTAATTATTGCTATAGCTGACAGCACAGAAGTCTGCTGGCATCAGAGAGCCCCCACCCCAGCCTTGATTACATGCTCTGTTTTCTTTCAAATCGCCCACAAATGACAGACAGCAGCAGTTTTATGAGGGATATGCCAAATCTTTTCTGAATATGTTACTATACTATGACATACGCACGACAGGGGGTTAGTACAGGAGCTTAAAACTAACTTTAACACTAACAGCCCTTTGGGTTCTTTCTGTTAAAGTCTAGCATTTCAACTCACTTCTGAAGGAAATCTGCTGGGGAAAAAAACAACCATATTTTAGGTTGTTTGAAGCCAAACCACGCTCAAGTTTTACATACAAGTTTTAATAATAGCCGGTAAAATTGACTGACTTTAACCCAAACTTCTGGAATAAAAGGGAATCATGACATGTCATGTGTCATTAAGGGGTTAAAAATTTAGCTGTTTTGAATGGACCTTTAATCTTGAATCTGATTGGCTGTTGGAAAGCATTCTGAAAAAGAGTGATTTTTTTAGCTGCCAAGGACTTTTTGGCCTTGTTGGACTTTGGCATGGCTGAGTCCTTAATACCACATTTCTTATGGACTCTCATTGTACTCTATGATAGTTCCTCAATGTAATCTCCAAAGATGAGGGAGAAGACTTTGAGTGCCAGAGTCTCATGACTTTTGTTAAACTCTCTCTACAGAGTGCTTGCATGGTATAATCTACAATACCGTTTAGGTGTGCCACGTTTGGAGACTCTTGGACCCCCTATCAACCAAGTGAGAGACTCATAGTCTCATTACCCTCACCCCGTGTTCAGACAAGAAAAAGCTAATTTAATAGAGGAGTGAACTTTTGGCTGCTTACCTGATCTTCCCCTTAATTAATGGGCCTGAGGGTGACCACTCCCCCTGGCAGGAATTTATGCTAATGCTTCTAAGAAATAACTTGATAGGGAGATGCCTGAATATTTTTGATGGAGCTTGGTTTATAATCACTGCTCTAGACTCATATGCAAATTAAATTAGCTTGGTGACCATTTCCTTAATTGAAATATTCCTTTGTAATATTTAAAAAAATATGTTTTTAGTCTCCATGTCCTTAGAATATAGAGATTCCGCCCTCCCCCTCTAAATCCTTCGACATCATGATCCAATTTAATGCTCCTCATAGACGAACCCTGGGACTTAACGCACATGCGCAGCGAGCGCCAAGCAGGAATCCAAACTTCCCCATCGGAAAGCATTAAATCAGGGCTTTCCTGTTGGGACTGCAACATCGAGTTTTGCTCGGTTGTTGAAGTGGAAGCCTCGAGTAGCTGTCAGTACAACAGCCACGGGGGTGTGTTTAAACCTTCAAGGTCATCGCTGACATTTCTGCAAAATTTTAATGTTTTACCTGGTATGGTTAAAAGTCGCTTCGTTAAGAGGAATTGGCCTAGGTGATATCAGTGGTACTTTATGAACTACTCCACTATTGTTGTCATGCTTGTTTCTGTGGTGGATGCATATGACTTAGTAATATGAAAACACACACACACCTTGGTAGGTTTGTTCAGGGATGTCTGATGATCATGTGACAGTTCTGTTTAACTGAATATCCATTGTCCAATGAAAAATGTCTGTGGAAACATTTGGACAAACTGAAAAGGATGCAAAAATGGGCCAATCAGTGTATCATTTACTTAGTTTTGATTTGAAGCAAAAAAAATAACATCCCTTCTATGCTGCCTATCGCCACTAAGCCAAAATCACAAATTTTCTGATGATAACATACTATGGAACACATGACTGGAAAATCAGCCATATTGTATTTGCTTTCTATATGACGCAAACTAGTACAGGACTGGAAATGATGGTGTTTGATATTGTTAGAGCGTTACAAATCCCAGTGTCTGAACTATGCTATACAGCACCGAGAGAGTATTTTTCTACACGCTAAACATGAAATGCTGCTTTAATTATCTCACAAGCAAAGCTGAAGCATTAGGGAGGAAACGAAGTGAAGAGACATAGAGATCAAGGACTTCTTAAGTAAATGTAATATAATTCAGGCCATTTCTTTATTTGATCAGGCTTTAATACTTAGCAGTTCTGTAAGCAAACATTTATAGATCAAATCAAAAGACTGGCAGAGGAAGCACTCTGGATAAATTAGAAGCTAAACTGATCTAAATTGACAGAGATTTAGGGATAACCTTTCCTGAGTAAAACGCCGAGCCTATCAGCTGCACACATAATTAAATGAATGAGCTCTTTTCTATTGAACAACTGATTCTGAAATTGATAAACTTAATTAATAATTAACTTTTTAATTAAATATCAATTTAAGACAAGTGTGGTAATATGCCACTTGCATTTAATGTTATGCTACCTTTTTTCCTAATTTATCTTTGTGGTGTTATCAGTCTGAAGGATATCCCTTTGGGCGTCAAAAGAGAATCTCTTCATGTTTCATGGCTTTGATGGATAGAGGGAGGATTTTGAAAATGATTTTGAGTTGTGAAACAAAGAGCAGAAAATTTACTCTGGAGAACAGTTTGGAAGTGATTCTGGGGGGTGCTAAGTCGCGATAACAAAAACTGTAAGATTCTAAAGGTTGCCATTTTCCTATTCCTACCCACAACCCTTTGCTGGAGTACAGATACTGTGTACTGTGGGATTCAGACCGGGGAAAAAAAGGTCTGCTAAAATGTCCAGGATGGATATTTGTATTGATTGTAGCTCTATTAATGTTTATGTACTTCCAGAAGATTGCTTTATGATACTGTAATGTGCCATAACGGATGTTGTTATTAGATAGATAGATAGATAGATAATTAGGGAGAAATCCCAAATTATATAAAATAAATGCTGTTGCATCTTTTTTAATATCCTCGTTCTCCTGGAGTCTTTCAACACAGCCAGGGTTTGCACTAAAGTCAGCAATCTTGTAACCACAGAACATCAATAGTTTACATTATCGTAAGATCTTAAGCTTAACTGACAAACTCACTTAAACAACAAGTGTGAGATACACTATCAGTATTGGACAGGGCCTAGAATTCCATGCAGGAGAGGGGTTCCACAGCAGGATTTTCAGCTCCTTAGTGATGTGATGATACATGTATATATACACTATTGCATGTTATAGCACACAGCAAACCCCACCCCTCCATTAGCCATGCTAACTATCTAATAGCTTATTTGAATAATATTTAATCCACTTATCAATTCAAAGCACCCTTACTGTGTCAAATATTTAATCCAATGTAACATAAGACAAAGAAATAAAATGCAATAGATTCAGGAACATTAATTAAAACAAAAGAGCTGCAGGAGTTGTGTCTGTGGCGGGGGATTTTAGCTTGAAGCAGTGCAGGTGTACAGGATATCCTCAATTGAACACTGGTCAAGCAGTCAATGAGTTTAAAGTGTTCATGATTCACCTGTTCTTAAATTAAGGATATCCTTGAAAGTCTCACATTTCCCAGTACCCTGATGACTGGAGCTGAAAACACCTGATTTGGGAAATTCAAGCCCTTGTGAGCAGGCATTATAAGGAGGAGAAGCACTCAACAGTATTTCTCTAAAGCCATGTTTCTCAACCAGTGGTACACGTACCCCAAGGGGTACTGGCATCAAAGGCAGGGGGTACACAAAGAACTGGCTGGCCACATTAGTACCCCCATGGAGAATGTGCACTAAGTCAGAGTAGGCATCTGATTACACAGATGTCAGGTGCCTACTCTTCCCTATAACAGTGCCCGGGGGGAGAATATAGGCTAAGGCAGCGAGGGAGCTGTATTCTTTATGATATTCCAGCATTGCTCTCTTGCGCGACCTGTGGTGATGTCAGGAGCCTGATTATGACGTCACTCTGGCCTCGGCATCACTAAACAGAGTGTAAGGGAGCAGGGCTGGAAGAGCACGAAGAATACACAAGCCCCAAAGTGGGCCCAAAGGAAAGGATCCACTCCAGCTCTGCCAAAGGTAGGGAGGCTGAGTGGACTGAAATAAAAATAATAATTAGCGAATGTTTGTGACAGAATGTGTATGTGTCTGTCAGTGAATGTGTTTGTTTCTTTCATTGTTTATCAAATCTGTCAGAGTGTGTGTCAGTGAATGGTCTGTCATTGTGTGGCAAATCAGTGAGAGTGTGCCAGAGTCCTCTGTGTGTGTGTGTCAGTTTTTTCTGTTTGTAAAAGTGTGTTAGTTTCCTATGTGTGTGTCAGTGTCATATGTGTGTAAATGTGTGTGTCAGATTCCTATGTGTGTGTCAGTGTCCTCTGTGTGTAAATGTCTGTGTGTGTCAGTGTACTCTGTATGTAAATGTCTGTGTGTGTCAGTGTACTCTGTGTGTAAATGAGTGTATTTGCCATATAAACCCTACATCCCTTACCCTTATAGATCAGTATTGGGATATAAATGCACCTATGGGTACAAGAAACCTCTGAAAATACTATTTGGGCATAGATTTATATTACACGGGACATACTTGAAATGATAGAGACATTTTCTATATGCCTCTTGATTTGATGTTATGTTTTTTGTTTTTTTATTTTGTTGTTTTCTATAATTATATACAAGACTGTATGCAGGCAAACTATTATCTGATAATATATAATCTTGAAAAATCCATAAATAGCTCATTTAAAAACAAATAAAATATCATATCTGGAAAAGAAAAAGCCTTGACATGTTTGAAACTATGGTTTTTCCTTTTAGAGACACTAGAGATATCATTCATGTATTTATTTACTTTTAAGCCCCCTCTAGCTATGCAAGGGTTAAGCCAGGCTTTCTATGCAGCCTGTTGATAAGGGAAAGTCAAAGAGGGCTGTAAATTGTTAATGGGCCAGATGCAATCAGGCTCATTAACATACAGCTTTTTAATGAATAGCTGTAGCAATAAAAATACTGCAGAGGTAATGTATTCTATAGTATAATTTGCAAGCAAAGTGTCTTTGGTGTAGCGCTGGGAGACCTTTAAAAATGTAATGTTTATCTGTACCCACTGTCAGGATCCTGATGGGACAAGTCATTTTAATCCTAAACCTATATTTCTTCCATCAAAGATAAGAAATCCGCTGTAACAATTCTTTGAGGTTTGGATTATTTGACTGGAAAAGGGATAATCCTTTAAAGAAGACAAAAGAGAGCATGATTTGTTTTTTCTCAGTGGAAGTTGTATATGCTATATAAACAGTATACCCATACTATGAAGATATGTGTGCTCAAAAATATTCTGTGTATTGCACTTTTTATGCCTTATGGGGAATTCACATTACTGTAAAAATATTTAAAGGGGCACTATAGACACCCACACCACGTCATCTCATTGTAGTGGTCTGAATGCAGTGCCCCTGTCTGTTTAACCCTGCAATATTTAACATTGCAGTTTTTGAGAAATTGCAATAAGTACATTGCAGCGTTATCTCCACCTCTAGTGGCTGCCTACCAGAGTTATTTAGTAAATTGGGAAATGTGAAGAGAGAATAGGAAATTGCAATGTAAGATAAAATGGACTATTTTCACACCTTGGGCATTTTAGCCGACCATTTGTATTTAATTTATTAATTCTTCTCATTTAATGTTTTATTAAATAAATTCAAAAGTTTATCCACATAATGGAAGAGGGGAGGAATCCAGTAACTCTAGATCAGTGTTTTTTACTGGGTCAGGATTCAAAACTGGGTCCACATCTACTCGAGTAGTTGTAGTAAGTACATCATATTCCTCAGGCCCAAGGATATCACCTACAATAAGTAGTTTACTGTAGCCTTACTTTCTTCTCCAATGCAATGGAGACAATCCAATGCAACATCCCCCCTTTCCCCCCTCCCCCCCATACCCGTCCCCCACACACACACTTGATCAACTGTCTTAAGATAAAAAACGAATTCTACAAATATATTATATATTTAGTGTTTCATCTCCATCTCCCAGCTCATCCCAGCAGCCCACACTGCCTTTCATTAAACAACTCGATGAGTATGCAATGGACCGACAACCTTTTCTTTATCTTCCTTTTTCTAAACTCTTTTCTTTAATGTTTCCTTCTGTTCCTTATTCTCTTCCTTCAATAATAAAATTAAATAACACTCTGATGGTTGGATTAACATTTTTTCACGCATGGAAGTGCACCACAAGCGCACCTTACACCTTTGTTGCCTTCTCAATCAACTGTACATGTCTGCTGATATCAGTCAGCAATCTTGATACTTTGTGTTTTTTATATGACATGTTAATAATATAAACTTCCTGCTCATAATGTTATGTGTTATACCTTGCCGTCATTGCAAAAATAAAGAATTGAAAAACAAAAAGAAGGCTATGCTGAAACAAGATTGCAATCTATGGAGATTTGAGTTAGACTGATATCCTGTACAGTATAACATGAGCTTTTGTGCCCCTGAAAGATACTGGTTAGTTGGTCTTTATCAGAATTCAAACTTAGCATTCCCAGTTCTAAACTAAATAATAATAATTGATGAATATGTTACTGAAATAATGTCGTGTGTGTAACTTGAATCTCTTTGAAAACATGGTTAAGAAACATTCTTTAGGTTAACACCCAGCTACTTCTTGAACAGGTGTAGACATAATAGGGACCTTGAGGAGATGTCTATTATCAATAATGGCACAAGATAAAGAATAGGATTCTAAGTGGCCATGGATAGTGAGCAGAGATGAGCAGAGATAATGATTGATCACCATGGATGAGAAGAAATATCATATTAACATCTTAAACCACTGAGCGAGCTTGTTTACTACTTAAAGATGTAACTCGGCAAGACATAGATGATCCACTCTATGACATGAGAGACATAACTGGTACTTTGGATGGACGGAACCTGCTTGTAATGCTCGGAATCCATTGGTATCTGTGCAGACTGATACCAGGAACAATAAATAGCTGCAGCAAGCGAACTGTCAACAGGAACATTGGCAGGATAATTACATGATTTTGCTATTTCATGACGAAAAGTCATGATTTTATGAAAGACACGGAGGCCAGTATTGCTTAACCCTTTCTTTACTGTCCACCAATAGCAGCAAAGAATACAACAGTAAGAAAAAATGGTAACCATAGTGATAGGCCACACCCATACCAAGTCCCAGTAAAATAGTCAGCACACCCCCACACATTTCCTCTTTCTTTGGAGATGTGAGACAATAACAACAAAACAGGAACGATGAAACAGTCCAAACCAAATAGAACAGGCGATCCGAAATCCAGCCGGACTCCGATCAGGAACCATAACGAAACTGGGACCAATCCATCAGTAAACAAGATTCCAACAGTGAGGGGCCCATCACAGCATTGTCCATAAACTTCCTGGCCACTTGGTGAAGCCGAGAGAGAAGTGCCGAAGACCCTTGGTCAACAAGGCATCACCTGTGAAAACACAAAAGACAGGAGCCGAACGGTTAAATCGGTACTTGTACCAAAGTGCGCATGCCAAGACATAATTTTATAACTAGACAGAAGCAACACAGTGTGCATAATTCATCATAGGCATTTCGAATAATCACGTAACAGTTTGAACAGGTTAATAAATGGTTGAAACTATACAAAACCCAGAGCACATAATGAATACCTACCAACCCTGGAAAACCTGCAAGAAAGAATAAACAAACCGGGTGGGGTAAATCAGTAAAATAACTATGAAGGGTGGGACAATACTCACCTCCGTGTCTTTCATAAAATCATGACTTTTCGTCATGAAATAGCAAAATCATGTAATTTTATGTCAAGACACGGAGGCTCATATTGCAAGTTTAAAGCTGATCAATAACTGGAGAAAAAACATGAGGCAAAGGTCGAAAGTAAAACTCACGAAAAGTGGATTCGCGGGACCAGTCGGCCATTCTCATCAGGTCTTCCAGACATGCCCCTGAATTCACCATGGACGTGGTCGATGTCCCTCGGCTGAGTGGGCACCACTACCACCAGTTCCAGGAGTTGTGGGAACCAGGATTGGGTCCCCCAGAATGGGGTTAGTAGGATCAGGTCGGCCATTTGGTGGCGAACTTGGAGCAGGACCCGAGGTATCATAGCAAACGGGGGGAAGGCGTAGAGGAGTGAGCCAGTCCAGTCTTGTAGGAAGGCGTCCACTGCCTCCATGGTTTGATCCGGGCGCCAGCTGTAGAACCGGGGTAGTTGGGTATTGAGCCTGGATGCGAAGAGGTTGATGGCAAAAGGACCCCATATGGACGATATAGCGGAGAACACTCCCACATCCAATCTCCAATCGATGTTGTCCAACAGATAGCGTGAACTCCAGTCCGCGTGAGTGTTGTGGAGCCCGGGAAGGTATTCTGCCTGGACCACCAGATTCCTGTCCAAGCAATAGGCCCAGAAGTCCTTTGCCAAGCGGGCCAGGATTGCAGATTGAGTGCTGGTATCTGAGTCCAACGTGAACTCTGGTTGGGAGCCGAAGATGGCCTTGCCATTCCAAGCCGAGAGGTTGTGGATCCACCAGGTCAATTCGTCTCGAGTCTCCGAGTCCAGGGAGATCATGTCCGCATAGAACGCCCCCCCACGAAGGTGTGCGATCATCAGGCGCTGGAGGGCATGGTAATGGAGTGGGGCTGGGAATACCGCTTGGATTGATCCTGCCAGAATGCAAATGATCCGTGCCAGGTGGTGTAGAGATAGCTGGGTGCGCGTTAAAGCGTGGCGCAGCTCCTTGTGGATTGTCCGTATCTCGGAGGCAGGATGGCTCAGTGACTCCGCTTCGGAATCTACCGTGAAGCCTAGGAACTCCATGTGATATGAAGGAGACAGGCAGGATTTTTCCCAGGTGAGGAGAAAACCCAGGTGGGAGAGGAGGTCCATCGTCCATTGAAGATGTTTCCAAAGGACTGAACGATCCTGTGCCACTTACTCCTGAAGGAGTAGGTCTCGCGGGAGGTGGATGCCCTCCATTTTGAAGTGACGATAGCGCACCAGGGTGTTTAGGGCACGGAGGTTGATAACTGGGCGCATTTGTCGGCCCTTCTTTTCCACTAGGAAAATATTGCTGATCATCCCTGTGGAGGACACCGGGGCCAGCTCTATCACCCCTTTTGCGTGGAGGGACGTTAGTTCTGCGTCTATCAAGGCGCGGTCAGTTGTAGAAAGCAAAATAGGGCGAGGCGGGGGAACATGACATGGAGTGTCGACCAGTTCGATGTAAAACCCCCGAACTGTGGTCAGAACCCAGACATCTGAGGTGATGGTTGGCCAGGTGTGGAAAAAATTACGGAGTCTGCCCCCTACACACATATTGGAAGAAACATGAGGTAGATGTAAACTTACCGTAAGGGCGTCTGGAACCAGGGTTCCCTCTGAAGCCTCTGGAACGCCATGGTCTTCCACGAGAGGGGAAGAAACGAGACTGCTGTCTCGGCTCCTGGTAGGGTGTTCTCTGAGTGTAGGAGCCTTGTCTCGATCCATGGGCATGGTAATTGGAGCGGCCGGACAGACGACCCCTGAATCTGCCGGCTCTGGTAGAGAACCGCCCCTGAAACACCCTCTTCATGGAGGATTGGGCCTTATCTAGGGCTGTGAATGCAAAGCGCCCCAGGTCCTTAATAAAGTAGTCCCCAAATAAGAGGCCCTGGGCATCCTTGACTGCCTCTGTGAGGGCGAGGTTGGCCAGTTTGGGTTCAATCCTGAACAGAATGGCTTTACGCCTTTCAATGGACAGGGAGGCGTTTACACTGCCTGCAATGCAGATAGCCCTCTGCACCCACCCACAGAGTTCCTCCGGGTCAACCTGCCGGTTCTCGGCTCTGGCAATTTCAGCCAGATCAAACAGTTTGGCCAAAGGGCCAAATATGTTGAGATGTTTATCTTGGCACGATTTAAGTGCTGAATCTAGACCATTGCGGGGATTCCAACCCATTTTGTAGAGGAATTGGGTCATCTTAGGGTCTACTACAAGGGTCTCACAGACTTTGCTAGGTACCAATGGTCTTGGGCATTCCGCCCTAAGTTTATTACGCGCCGCCTTACGGAGGGGGCGTCATACCCAGTTTTCGAGGTACCATGACACATTCCACCGACCTCGGATGATGGATCCATGCGGGTGGAGCCCGCAGTAGCGGGGGAGTCGCTCCTAGGGCCACTCGCAACCACTGCGGAGTGAGGGACATGGTGCATTGAAAAAGGGTTGTACCCGAAACGTCTGTTTATTATTCTGTCCTCCAATAAATTTTGGTAGCACTTTGTTTGTGCACATATCAACATTTTGCGCAGCCTCTATTTGTTTGATTTCTAATGTGGATTGTCACTGTTTGAGCAGCAGTGAGAGGCTTTGCTGCATTTGTGAGTACTATTTTTGTCTGATGTTTTTTTTGCTATATCTGGATCTTTTTATCCAGTTCCTCATACCTTGTTTTGTGTGGCCACCGCGGAGTGAGCAGGGCCAAAAGGGTCAGACTTCTGCCCACAAAATTCGTCATTAGAGTCATTCACAGACTCAGCGTCAGCCTCCTCACTAGACCTGATTTCTGAGTCGGAGTCGCTCTCTTTTTGTGCCAGGGACTGGGTCTCATCAGACAGGGGCATAGGGTCCCCAACAGAAGAAGGAGAAGCAGAATTGGAAGATGGGTTATCCAAAACCTGGGGCATGTCCATCTCCCTGTGGGAGGAGGGGCTGGCAGGCACTTTAGATCTGGGCATGGAAGTGCTGTGAGATATTCCCCAACACAACAATATAATCAGTATGGGATAAGGCTAAATCAGAGCAGAGGAGACTAGCAGGAGTTAATCACCCCAAACTAGTATAACCTAAGAGGGTATAGATAGGGAGCTCACCAGGGTCCAGACTGGCAGATAGGAAGAGAACAGGCACAAAGTCAGAGAGACAGGAAGTCAGGAAATGGACGCCTGCAATCTCGCGAGAATCGCAGCCAAAATACAGTCAATTCGTCAAGTTAAAGAGCCGAATGTTCGGCAAAAAAGAGACGAATTCAATGGGATAAATAGATGAAAGTAATGAATAGGAAACAGGCGAATGCACTGAACGTTCGAATGAAAATTAGCCGAACGCGACAAAACAGATGAATGAAGCTAAGTGTTAGAAAAAACAAAAGAACGGCATATGTTCATGAAGAATTTACCAAAATGGTTAGAATTCTTTCACGAAAACAGCTGAACAGGATGGGAAACAGGTGCAAAATGGCGCCAAATAAAAGGAGAGAAGGAGAAAATGGAGCCAAAGGGTAGTGAGGAAAGATGTAATGAGATAAGTTAGTAATCAGAAGAAGCAAGTGAGCATGGATCACACACAGAATAAAACATAGGGAAGGTCTGGAACCCTGGGCTCAAAGGTAACCAACATAATATATAGTATAAAACAAGCATGTAATAAAAAACAGAAAAAATTCCTTAATAACTAAATGAAAGCAGACAGGAATTATCAACAAAAGGAGTAATAGAAGTTCAAATAACAATAAATAACTCATATAAATAACCATAAATCAATAAGTATAGTATGAGAGAAAATTTATCATGTACTTATCTTTGGTCAGAGCAGCAAAGAAAGAGGAAATGTGTGGGGATGTGCTGACTATTATACTGGGACTTGGTATGGGTGTGACCTATCACTATGGTTACCATTTTTTCTTACTGTTGTATTCTTTGCTGCTATTGGTGGACAGTAAAGAAAGGGTTAAGCAATATGAGCCTCCGTGTCTTGACATAAAATCTGAAACTAGAACAGTGACATTGGAACACCAATGCAGAATAGCTAAACCCAAAATCAATTGGAATGAAAACAGCATCAGTTGGAGGCACAAGTGCACTGAACATGATCAATGTGGACCATTTTGGTGTAGAGCACTTTCACATGAGCAGGTCTTGTTGGCAGGATGGGAAGACTGGCTATTGGCCCTAAGATTGCTTTAAGGCTTAATTTACTGACTGTGTTTGCACTGTGGCATGACCACTCCTGTCCTAATTTCATGCCTACCTATATTTGGAGATATGAGAAAGGTGGAACTGGATGACTGTGTATGTATTTTCCCCTCACAATTAGGACTAAATCCTTGGATAATGGAAAAAGTTGGCTGCATGTACATCATATCTATTTGTGTTTTATTAGCCAACCCTGAATATTGAGTTGTTGGTTCTTTTTATTGTACAACAACCAGATATATTTGGCATTACTATGAAACGTGTGCTAAAGCTTTTGAAAGATTTACATAACAAGCACCTAATCTCTTTGCTAGTACCCTGCAAAACCGTTCTGTGCACGTTCTACGCCTGATCGTGTTTTAGTTGGCAAATAGAGACAGCATAATTTGTTTAAAGAGATTAACGGAGAGAACAATATTAACCAGATAATATTCTAATTAAACAGGCAGAGATAATATTAAAAATACTGTTTTATTTAAAGAAACAAATAATCCAAAAACAGAGAAAATTTAACTTTTAAATTAACCCCTTTATGGCAAGATAAGGCAAAGTGTTTGTTGTTTGTGATATCATCCATAATGCGGGAAGGAGGGGTGCAAACAAACCTATCGAATCATATCGAATCATTTATTAATTAAACTGCTCTAATACAGTGCTCTTGTTCAGAGCGATTTACAAAATCTAGCAGTTTGGATAACAGACAGAGGAATATAAAATTAGGCATCACGGAACCAGAATAATAGAGAACCCTACCAAACGACTTTTATCATTTAACCACTTAATGTAAGATCATCCAGAACCTCCTGACATCACAACAACTAAATCGAGATGAACATTAAAGGAATACTATAGGGTCAGGAACACAAACATGTATTCCTGATCCTATAGTGTTAAAACCACAATCTAGCCCCCCTGCTCCTCCTTGAACACCCTAAATATAGCAAAATCTTACCTTTATTCCAGTCTGCTGCTGTTGGCTCTGCCCAGATCTGCCTGCTTGGCTGACATCATCAGAAGTGTTTATCAAAGCCAATCACAATGCTTTCTCATTGAGCTTGTCAAGGAGGCAGATCAGGGGCAGAGCCAGCATAAGCCAAACAAAGCCCTGGTCAATTAGCACCTCCTCATAGAGCTGCATTGAATCAATGCATCTCTTTGAGGAAAGTTTAGTGTCTTCATAAAGAGAGCGGAGACACTGAATGGCAATGCTGCACAGAGTGCACACTGCCCCAGGAAGCACCTCTAGCAGCCATATGAGGAGTGGCCACTGGATGTATCCCTAGGCTGTAATGTAAACACTGCTTTTTCTCTGATAATACAGTGTTTATTGCAAAAGGCCTTAAGGGAATGATTATACTCACCAGAACAAACACAATACGCTGTAGTTGTTCTGGTGACTATTGTGTCCCTTTAATTTAAAGTAGAACAGTGGTGCTCAATATTATGCTGTAAACATAGCTTTTTATGTAAGTCGTTTGAAGGAACACTGAACACTGTTAGGAATACAAATGTTAGAAGTTTAGGTGCCTACCCTCACCACCCATTCAATGGAAGTTATAACAAAAAATTTACTTTACTAATTTAGAGGAAGCTCCTTTAGATGCTATTAGAGCAACATTTCCCAATTGGGGTTCCGCAGCGAATTTCTCATTGGGTGTCCCATGCACTTAGGGCCATCCAATCAGTATCGCTGAACAGGGGCCCGGTCAGGCGCCACTGCCTTTTAAGAGCACGACCGGGACTCTGTAGTGTGGGATGTTGGAAGGAACTGACAGCATGTCACTTCCTCCCTGGCACACAGCGCGTGAGCAGGACAGGAGAGAAGGCAGGAGAAGGGAGAGAGCAGTAGCCAGCCCCAGCCCCAGCCAGCAGCACTTCAGCCCCAGCAGCAGCACTTCAAGCAAGGTACCCTACTGCAGATAAAAGGTAACCTTACAGGAGGGTGACTGAAAATATAACATTATGACCTGTGTGTGTGTGTATCTCTGTGTGTCAAGGTGTGTATGTGTCAGTATGTGTATTTGTGTGCTAGGGTGTGTATATCTGAGTGTCACTGTGTGTATCTGTGTGTGCATATGTGTATCAGTGTATCTGTCAGTGTGTGTATCTGAGTGTGTATGTACACACATATACACACACACACACTGGCACATACATACACACTCAGATACACACACTGACAGATACAATGACACATTGTGTCAAGGTGTGTGTATCTGTGCGTCAGTGTGTGTATCTGTGTGCCACTATGTGCCAGTGTGTGTGTATGTGTGTGTCAGATACACACACACACACACACACACACACACACACACAGATACACACTAACACACAGATACACACACTGGCACATACAAACAAAGATACACACACTTTGACACACAGATACGCACACACAGATACACATAGTGTGTCAAGGTGTGTGTATCTGTGTGTCAAGGTGTGTGTATCTGTGTGTCACTATGTGCCATTGTGTGTGTATCTGTGTGTCCGATACATACAGGCACACAGATACACACTGACACACAGATACACACACTGGCACATACAAACACAGATACACACACCTTGACACACAGATACACACCAGCACATACAAAAAAAGGTTAATGCAACGGCGCAAAATTGTTCTTTTTTGGGGGGGGGGAAAAGGGGTGCCACGATGTTGATAAACTATGTCAAAGGGTTCCATGAGAAGAATTAATTGGGAACCCCTGAATTAGAGTAACAGCCACGCAATGTCAAATTGTGTTCCTGCAGACATGACGCCAAGACCACTTCATTGAGATGAATTGGTCTGGGTGCCTATAGTCTACCTTTAGTAATAGATGTGAATGAATATTAAGCTAATACCAAGGGAGTTGCTTGATGATAATTTGCTTATCAGGACTTCTTTCCTGCACCAATTCTAAAACAAGTCACAAAAGGCAGAACGTGAGCATTCATTGAGAAGTGGACACAGAAGAATGGTTTGTTAGGGATGATGGGAGAGATTCACGGGAGTCTGCAGCATAGTGCATGACAGGCAGATAACTACACAGATTATGGTTTTGCACTCCGCACTCTTCACAAATTTGCTAGGGACACCCCTCAGCAGATATACAAGAATGATGCAAATATGTGAGACAGTTCAAAAAGCGAATCATCAAGAATATTCCATTGGTTTGAATGTTTTTTTCCATTTTTAAATTTGCAATATTTTTATGATTATCCCTCTATGTGTTTTGACTCATGGCAGACAAAGTTGACAATTTCACCTTTAGACACTGCAGGGCATTTTGTTAGATCCTATGATATTTTTATACTATTTGTCTTTGTCTTTTCTATTTGTTTACATTCCTCAGCTTCTTCCCCTGTGACTTTACTTCCTTTAAGTCATGATGACATCACGGTCATGAAAGGCAGCTGCACAGGAAGTAGAAAGTGGAAGCAGTCATCTCACTGGATCCCTGTGTTTACCTTGCAGATATAGTAGAATATTGAGTATAAACAACTGCTTTGCTCAGACATCTAAGGCTACAAAAAAGGTTTTTAGGAATTACTAATTTCAATCACTTTTATTACAATGACTCACATATAAGAAAAATATGTTATATTAGTTATTGCAACACTCTCTATTGACATGTTAGTTTGTATCCTTACATTGCATAATAATGAAAATAAAAATCACCTTGGTAAAAATTAGATGAGTTTGAGTTTAAAACAGAGCTTCCCAGCAATAAGACTCACATTAATCTATCTTTAAAAGGTTACTCCATGCATTGTAACCACTACAACCCGCTGTTATGGCTTAAATGGGGCAAACCGTTTTGCAACTGTTTGCCATCTTACCTGGTCCTGCCAGATGCCTGGTCTCCTTTAATGTTGATTATGAAGTGTAGCTGGCTTCTGCAGAGCTAAAAAAACAGATTCCAGTCATTCCCTAACCCAGTGGCTCCCAAGCCAGTCCCCAAGACACCCCACCGGTCCAGGATTGAGGGATTACCCAGTTGTATCTAAGGTTTTTTTGTTTTGTTTTTAAATTGGTAATCCCTAAATCCTTCACATGTAGGGTACCTTGAGGAGTGATTTGGGAACCACTACCTTAACACACTGATTGCACAGAATTTACATTAGATAGCCAGCAATTCTAGTTCCAGGCTGGCTGATGAAACCTCAGTGACCCTGCTGAAGGTGAAGTTATATATCTGCCAGCAGAGTTATTAATATTTGCAAGTGCAACAGTTCACATACAGACTCCAGGCACCATGACCACTTCAAAACACTGAAGTGGTCATGGCGCTTGGAGTAGCCCCTTAGACTGGAGCATATGTGCACAAAAATTAGCCCATGTCACGGATAGAGCTGTGGTAGAACGGGGAAACTCAGACTTGAAGTCACAGTCAGAGCACTTGACCAGTACGCTTCCTTGAGTAAGACACCTAATGATATCTGCTTACCTCTAGCCCTCATAGATTGCAAGCTTGTTTGAGCATGGTCTCAAATATCTCCTTTCAGTAATTGTAAAGCATTGTGAAATATGTTTGCCCTATAGTAATACTAAGGATACCTTGATACAAATTACACTTTCTATTGCATAATATAGTCTTTCCTCTAGAAATACCTCCAGCCACATCCTGTAAAAGTGTACCTATTTAGTCATTTGAACATTTGGCCTTCTTTATCAGGGATGTTGCCGCTAGAGGGCTTTCTTTCATTTACACTTACAGTACATTGGTACATCCTAACTTGTTCTTTTGTACATCACAGTGAAAAAAAAAGAAAAAAGCTCAGATTAGTTCTTCTGCTTCCTTAACTTTTTTGTTCTTACAAGAACGTGCCACTCAATTTCACATCACAAAGTTCTGGCGCAGACATGGTTAACAGGTTACACAAATATAAAATAAAGTTTTAAAATCGTGTGTCAAGCGTGTCCAATTTCGGGTGTGCAGTGCTTTCCATGTGCCTGTGAAATCCGAAACAGACATTTTTTTTTATTTTATTTTTTTAAATTCTATATTTATTTGTAGTGCATGAAAACATAACATGGTAGCTCACAGTGCCCCAACAGCATTTACAAGTATGCGATAAAACACTGCGTAACAGTTGAGAGAATACTGCAGAATTTCTGTAGTAGATTCTAGTCAGGTTAAGTAAGTGTGTCTAAGCGACTGATAGAAATTAAACTAGGTGAGCAAGAATTATTCTAGACGTGCATAGGTTAAGAAGCCATACAGCCTGGAGGCCTCTGGATCAGTTATATGTCACAGTGCTTGACTCAAAAACACTTATCGGGGTAAATCTAGTGCATTAAGCTGAGATGTGGAAGCATAGGTCAGTGAATAGACAATATTGTCCTCAGGAGTTGTGAGTTGAGTTAATTGACATTATGGTGTTGAACACATGAGTATGTATGTGTTGTTCGCATATGAAAGAATAAGTGTATAACAGGAGCTAGACTCTTATCAGAATGGGCAAGGTGGGTGACTGTTATGTATTAAGAGTGTCACTTAGTCCACTCCAGCCGCTGGTATGGCATAGTTCCCCAAGGTGGCGTTGGTCTGCGTGAGAACCATAGGGTGATGTAGAGGCCTCAGAGACTCCCTGTGTCTGCCTTTCCACTCCGCTGCCCGAGTGGAAAACTCAGGTCTTGCTTCAAAATGCTTCGGAGCAGGCCCCTTAACCACCTCTCTGAAAATGAACCAATGCGGTTTGCGCCTTTGGAAGCACACCTTCCAAGGATTAGAGGCCACAGGTCGGGCCCGAAAATATCGGGGAGACTGTACAGTTGAATGGTGCTTTGGCTTTGTTGGTCTTTCAAGGAGTCGAGTGGGAGGGTCGGTATCAGCTTGTCGCGGAGACCTGCAGCTCGGTATCAAACCTTGCTTCTGTGGAGAGCGCGCCACCTTTCTGGATACTGGATCTTGATGGGGTTGCAAAGGTGACTTAGCAGACGACTGTATGTGTGAGAGACCTTGTGCTTTGCGTGCCAGCTTCAGCCAGAATGTGTCAAATATTCTGTCCAGTCTGGACTCGAGTGATAGTTGCGGGCTTGTTTGGTTTACCCCAGCCTCCATTTTGGCAGTACCACTCTCCTGGCTGTGCTCTCGTGCGTGCTTCCACTGGACCCTTTGCTGATGGGGTGCCGGAATAACCCTCTCCGGCAGGGAGGGGTTGATGGGCTCAACCACCGCAAGGCTGCTTCTTGGCAGGCAAGAGACCGAGAGATCGGCCACTGTTCCATGTCCCCACCGCGAGGAGGGCCCTTAGTAGGTCGCAGGACTATCCGTCTCAGATTTCGAGGTAAGGAGGGCAATGTCGTTCCCGCATGCCTTAGTAAAGCATTAGTAGCAGCGAGCATGTAAATAGGGGCCCAAAAGTTGAGTATATTGCTGAAATTCAAAGTTTCTCACAGAGCTGAGGCTTAGTGCGACCGTTCGGTATGGCGGTCAGGCTCCGCCCCCTCCGAAACAGACAGTTTAAGCAACAAACACCACTTCCACAGGCCCTTGGCACATGTGTTGACATCACATGTGCGACTGACACGGGGTCATATTAAAGTCTAACTTTTGGATAATACAAATCGAAAGAATAGATTATTGTATGTTTTTTTAATGAATAAAGTTTTTGATTATTTCTACAAATTGAAATATTCTTGCAAATATGGAGCTACAAATGTGTAAAAGGAAAAAAAAAGTTTTATTTGTAACTGACACAGAAAATTACACAAATTACACAATAATAAAAAAGGTCATTCCAGTATATGATATTTTTGATTAAAAGTCTATATAATGTATATTTAAAAACAAAAAGGGTAAATTAAGGGTAAATCAAGTTAATGAGTAAAGCATATTAAATAAATATGTTTAAATCCCTACTGTGGAACGCATATTATGTATGTAAAGAAATTGTTATTGTACATAAGTATATGAGATAATTAAGATTTTATAGTCATGATCTGCGGATGTTCTTAAATTCTAGAAATATGATCTCTCCTTCCTGGCTGTAGCAAGGCTTGAGCATCGTCGAGAGCACGGTGAATCAAAAATAGATTAGGATAAACAGCAGATACAGGGATCTGTCATCAAAACACATAAAAAACGTCTGTGCCTTTAAAAAGCCACCTTGTCTGTAGCGCTGTAACTAATTGTTCAGTAATGCATATTAGATCGTTCTGCCACCAGTTAAAGCACTACAACGAATCTAGGAGGAAGACATAATTGAGCATCTTGTATAGAGCACAATCAGTAAATATTATTTAAAAAAGTCCAATGTATACTGCAATGTATTTCAAGCAGTAAACTATATATGCAAAAAAATGTTGACGAAAATAATTTGAGTAAATTATGTAATATGATTTGTATAAACCTTTTTTTATAGAATTTATTTATTTTGTTTGTGTAACTATTGTACAGTATATTTTGGGGCTCTAGAAACAGTAAAATCATTACTTAGAAATGTAGAAATATGCAATTATTAGAAAATATTTTTTGGAAATATTTACTCTCAATGGCTATATGCTTTACCCGAAAGCCCACCCCTTTACTTCTTTTAAAAATTTTTTTATAATTTATATAATGCCAGCATATTTCGTAGCACTGTGCTATGGATTATACCAATTGTTAGATTTGGCAAAAAAAAAGAATTTGTAACAATCGATTCTTGCAGCAGCATTTACTTATGAGTTAGCTCCTCCCCTCACGGCAGAAACAACAGGAAAAAGAACACCTGAAAATGGTATAAATAGATTCACTTTTTCCTTTTTTAGACAGTATTTTTTCCCCTGTCCTTCACAGCGGTCTGGAAGGAGTATGCTTAAGCAGGCTTATATTTTTATTTTATGCTCACCAGGCCAATATTTTTGCAGGCCCAGCCAGGGTTCTCAGCTTTTTCAGTTCGGTCGTATTTCATCCATGCAATAGTTTCAAGAAAAACGATTCGCACAAACCAAAGTGTTGCGAAAATGGGCAAATCAGTGTACTGCAACATATAAATATAATATACATATTTCGCAGTATACTGATAGGTGCATTTTCGCAACATTTGGTGCGTAGATCAAATGAGAAAAATTGAATTATAGAGGGAAAAAGAAAAAAAAATATAAACATAGATTGATTTATTTTTTTACTGTATAGCGTGCTGACGTTGCTGAGGGATTACATGCACTGCTTGCTGGGAAAGAGCATTTTCAAGTCCAATGAGTGATCTCTCTCTGTGATGATGGTTGCTGGGCACTGCGTGGAGCCGGTCCGTGTTTGGACTTGCAAGCACTCATTCTGAGGGAGCAAAGCCTGCATAGCCATCGGTGTCAACACTGATATACAAACAATGACTGACAGAGATTGTAGGCAAAGCTGCAAGATCCACGTTAAATCCCTGTTTTTTGTCAGTTTTAAGGTAAAGTGGTTATGCTGCCAAATGAGTCCTGTTAAATTCACATTGCAACCTGCAGCCTTGAGGTTTGACCATGTACAAGCTGTCTGAGCTAGAGTGTTATCAGTTAGATATCTCTGTTCTAGGAAATCACTAAAAAGTGTATTCCTTTTTTAAATTAATTTTATCAGAAAGATAGGGTTTATGTTGGCCACACTTTTTCCCTCTTGTATTTCAGTATAGTACACTTGTACTTCCATTGACCTGCCATATTAGTTTACATTGGACATATGTATTTAATAAGGTTTTAACTTGAATTTTCCTAGCAATACCATTTGTTGGGAAGCAGTGACAGTCCAATAATGACAAAATCCTAGCATCCCACGGATGTCAGAATTCAAATACATCCCTGGTAATCCTATATGACACGAGCACAGTTAAAATAATCACCATCTCGTTCACAGAAAATAATCCACCTGTACTAGTAAATCCTTACAGGGGAAAAATATTAACTTTAATCCCGTTTACGTTAAGACTTTGTTAAATAGGACGACATTGTTACAGTAGCAAAAAAAAGAAAAAGAAAGTAGAAAAAGTACCTATAGCTCGTACGGCCAATAGTTAGAGGATTAGGAAGTAAGTTTGAAATACCAAAGAAAGGGTGATATGCTCATGGCATAGCATTCCAGTAGAGGTGGTGGGTTCTAACAGAGTAACACAAACAGATTTATTCAGTAAAATTGTGGAGAATTGACAAGGGAATTGAAAAATCAATCTACAATTTTTTAAAATTTGCCCATGAACATACTGGATAAGATGGAACTGTCCTACTTTCCCGAATTATTGTGTATGGGTTGGTACAGGGTGTTTAGTTACCCCGCAAATCAATGAGTTATGTTAATAATTCACTCAAGGCATGGCAGATTACCCTAACATTGCTCTTATTATTGGGGCTGTGCATGCGCAGGCAGCCTGTGGGCGAATTACTTGGGAAGAATGTGAGAATGGAGACGAGAAGTGACGGTCAGGTGAGTATTGTGAGAAAATTAGATTTGACAAAGGAAATGGAGCTGGCCTTAATCTTTTCCCTTTCTCAAGTTTTGTCAAGCAGAGGAAAAATAAATAAGCCAAAATAGACTCCACTATGCCTTATGTATTTCAGGAGAAAGAGATGGAAAAAGAAGAAAGGAGGAACAGATTAGGAGTGAGGGCAAGAAGTGGAATCGATTGATGAAAGGTAAATATAGGGTGACAGCTTTTTTTCTTCCACGCACCCATCATAACTGGTCTAAAACATCCTGGGCATGAGGAAAATGTAAGAATTTCCATTTAGACAATTTCTTTCCAAAATCCTTAGAAACAACTCCTATTACCAGCAGCCAGCCAGAGGCTCTGCAGAGCGGCCATTTGAGTTCACATCAGTCCTTTGAGATACATAATCTGTGGTCACTCATTATATTGCCCAGAAATGTGGAGGAGGTGCCAGTCTGTCTCCCTTGCCAATCAGAAAATAAGGACATCTTAAGTAACACTAGAAATTATGAATGAACATGCTGTTCTGTAAGAGGATGCTGAGAGCGCACTCTTAGTTAACCTATTATTCCATGCAGGGGTAGGTTCGTTCTTTTGATGTGGGGGGCGGTTGTCAAACTCTTTTTACACACGGTTAGCAAAGAGCTGGCCCTGCTTGAGGTTCCATTAATGTGTTTCTTGTAACTCAATCATATTCTGCAGTCGGGCTGTGGGTTTCCTGCTACAGATCTGTACTGTTTGTGATTTTCTGAAGCCTTTCAACAGTATAAACAACATAACCGAACATTCGCCGATCACCATTGGACTGAAACATTGCAGATTCCGCCTGCCACTTTAATTTACTAAGTATTGTTTGCCCCTGAATCATGTTGTGTATGTTTTTCTGTTGCTCGTGTTATCTTCTAAATGTGGCTGAATAATGATATGATTTCTTAGTTCCTTTGAGTATCTGCCAAGAAAGCACTTATATTGGAATATTATTGTGTTATTTGGCTTGTACGCCACATAATACGTTCCTAGAGGCCGTGTTTGTCCGTGTTTGACTGTTTTCTTCATCCTGTTGGAGAGAGTGACAAGTCTGCAAGGGGCTGTCTGGCAGCCCTTACATAAAATAAAAAAATTGTGTTTCTGGCCCAGATATTAAACCACCAGTAGCCCGCAAACTTACTTTGAATGATCACTCAGAATGGCACCCCAGTCCACTTTTCTATTCTAAACCTAAGGAACTGAGAAATCTCAGCTGATGCAGAACCTCTTATGCATGTGATATGGGTGGGAGGTTGGGGAAATTGACAATAAGCATTGAAGTTCTGTCACCTTAGGGCAAGGGTAGGTAACGTTTGACACTCCAGGTGTTGTGGACTACATGTCCCCTGATGCTTTGCCAGCATTATCGCTGTAAGAGCATTGTGGGAGATGTAGTCCACATCTATAGTGCCGACCCCTGCCCTTGGGTATTGTTTACTAAACCAGGAATGGTTTACAACTGCGCTACAGAGTTTGCTGGTGCTATATAAATAATAAAAAAATATATAATAACTGAAAACATTAGGCCATTAAGGACAACCTTGAAAAATAACTGAGCTGGAGATTTTTTTTTTTCAAGTCAACTAATTTGGAGTAACATTAAAAATGTTCTGGTCACTTTTACACAATTCTGAGTTTAGGGAATAAACACCAAAGTTTATTGTAGGAACATCATTTTTTTTCAAAATGAAACCATAACTAGGAAAAGAAGTGTTTTAAGAAAGCAGTGCTCACATGCAGAAATATTTAAGAGCCCCATACTACAGCTGGTAGCAATTTTTAAAATAATCACCCCCTCCCTTGTTGGTTTCCTAAATTATTATGTATGTCTAATGCAAAGTATCATAAGATCTGTAAACTAGTGGCATGGATCTCTTAATTTTGCTACTTTGCGAACCGTGTGTTAAAGGCTATGGTATTATCAGGTAAACAAGGGTTTTCATAATATTACAGAAATGAAACTACTCTACTAGCTAGGTTACTGAGTAGCTTCATTCATGTTTTAATGTTGGTTGTGCATGCATTTGAGCAGCTGTTAAGAAAGCTTTGCTTTTTTTCATAGAAAGCTAAGGTAGAACCTGTGCAAGTTACCTAGGACCAATATATGTATATAATCACACACATTCCCTGTGATATATTTAAGTGAAGGAGTCAGTTTAAAGCTGCCTATAACGAGGACTCTGTTAGCTGCAAGAACTGGAGCAGTCTGGACCAATTTTCAAGAGCAAGATACTTAAGGAAGTGGCTTGCAATTCGTAAGGATGGCATGTGACTCTGTGCCTCCCATGTGTTTATACCTCCCATATGATTTTTTTTCACCTTTATATAATTTACTGCAAGCAACATATTAAAGATAATATTCAGAAAGAAAGAAATGAAGGGGTGACTGGAGCAATGGAGAGGTTAACAGGAGGCTTGGTATTTAAGGCCCAGTCCTGTAGTGTAATGCTTGAGATAGCTGTTAGTGCAAGTATAGTGTGTACCAGCCCCTTCAGTGGACACAATTCTCAGTTCAAACTGTATGTTTTTTTCCCTAAATGTGTTTAAACCTATTCCATCCACATGTAGTGCAACCTGTATTACAGTGTCCGTTATGCTGTGATTTCAAGATATACCATGCTCTGTAGACCTTAACCAGGTGTTTGCTGTGAAAGAAAAAAAATGTCATGGGTACATAAATCAAACAATAGCCTAACCAAAATGATGTGCTAAGAGCAGGAAACAATTATGACATCACGCTTTTCATGTTAGACCATAGAAGGGGGAGTATTGTGGAAAGTTTCACCCGACAGGGTCAACAGTACATTCACCCTTGACCTTGTAAGGGAGAAAATCACCCATTTAACTGCATTATCCAATGACAAATAACCCAGACTACATTAACCACTAGGAACTGTTGTGATTTTTACCACTTAAACGTAATTGTTTGGTAACAACAGAAACTTGACACTGATTGATACAATTATGGAAGAAGCACGTTGAACATGAGGGAAAGTGACTGAAGCAATTGCAGTTTATTGTAGGTTCCCCGGGGGGAGAAACGCTGTGAAAGATGCATCATAAATGGATTGTCGAAGTCACCCCGTCTAGCATAGTTCCCACAGTGGTAATGGGAAAAAAAGCTGAAATTTAATAAAGAGCAATAAAGTCTGCCTCGTATCCACAGTGTGGAGAAGGCTGGTGAGGTTTAATGGCTGAGTGGTTAGGGAAAACATATTTCATGACCACTTAATCCTAGACATTAAGGGTTTGTTATGGGGAAAAGAGACATTGTTTATAATAAAGAACGATTGAAAAGTACATTCGACTAACAACCTGGAGATGTTTCTGTGCTTGGACATATCTGAATATTTTATCAGATGTTCTTACTTCATTAGAAGACCCTGTTCAAATACAGAAGAGGGATATTAGACAGGATATAGATAAAAAGGGATGGTTTCTGTTACAATATAGCAATATCTACTTATAGCTGTTAACTAAACATCAACCCATCAAGGCAGGGGGGACATAGTGGGTGATTCAGGAATTGTGAAGTTATCCTGTTGTTGAATTATATTTTTTGTATTCAGTTACATTTGGAAAATTAGCTTTACATAATTATGAATTAGCGCCTTGTACATTTTAGTACAACCTAATAACTATCTAGAAGTTAGCTGTTTTGGTTATGCAATTTCTAAAAAATTCTCAAGAGTTTATTTTATTTTCATTAATAGACTTTGTTGGAGTTTGTAAACATGCCAGTTGAAGTCATCGTGGGTTGCCGAAGTCACTGCAACGCAATAGTTCAGTGAATGTAAGAAAGCTTTATTCACTCTACTTCACTCCACTTATTCCATTGATGCAAAGACCGTACATGTTTATTCTTTCAAACTGTTATAAAGCTAAAGCGAAAAAAAAAAGGAAAAATATACATTTTAAAAGTTACTCAACTTTAAAGCTTCCCTCGTTGCAGTATTGTTCTCTGCTCAGTCATGAGTTTTTCTTAACCCTGGTACTGCCCGGATATTATTGTAAGTAGATAGGCACGAAGGATGGGCCATAAGAGAGTGTTTAAACCTCCCATATGATTTTTTAAATTTTTTTTTTTTTACTTTTTAGTGAAGTGACTGGTCAGCAAGCAATATAAGATAAATTAAGCCCTGCCAGAAGGCAAATTGTACTTAGATTTATTGATAGTTTGTAAAAGCATCCTACAGTAGGCAAATTGTATTTAGATTTATTGATAGTTCGCAAAAGCATCCTAAAATTTCAATTAGGACGAATTTCAGCAATTCGGACATTCAGATGCTTTTGAATGTCCGAATTGCCAAAGTGCCGAATTTCTGAAGTGCCGAATTCCTGAATAGCCGAAGTGCCGAAGTCCTGAATAGCCGAAGTGCCAAATTTCGGAGGTAACAAAGTGCTTAGGATTTCGGAAAAGTGGCAAAACAGGAGAGGGAGGGAAGATTAAGGAAATGATGACAGGAATCTAACCCTACCCCTAGTCCTAACCCTAGCCCTACCCCTAACCTTTACCCCAACCTTCCTCTAACCCTACCTCGAACCCTTACCCCAACCTTCCTCTAACCCTAACCCTATCTAACACGTACCCCTAACCCTAGTCCCGAAGTGCAGAAGTGCAGAAGTACTGAAGTCCCGAATTCCAAAATTTCGGAATTTGCTTTGCCAGTCCCACGTGAAGGATGCAAACTGCTCTGTAAAGCATCAAAGTGTCATCATTACAGATTGGTATGGACTGCATAGGAGCTAATGTTCAATCAAACATTTTTTGCTGCTTATTAATATTAAGAACTTGTCTTTGCAGTTCTTCTTCATTAGTTATCTATTTAGATGTTTTATCTGTATCATAAAAACACATAGATTCGTTAAGACCATGATCTGGCAATCTGGAGTCTATACAAAACGCTACCATGATTTTGCATCCACACACTATGGCTGGACCACATGAAATACATTATGAGAATGGTGTCATATCCTGGATTAGAATCTTGACAGTAATCTACAGTGTCCTTGTGGGTTAGGGGGTGCACTGGTTCACATTACTGGCCACATTAGTGAATTAAATTACTTCTATCTATCTATCTGTCTATCTATCTATCTATCTGTCTATCTATCTATCTTACTTGGTCTGTTTGCTATTTTAGATAGCAGGTCATATTTTAGAATCTTGTAGTGCAGGGCTGGTGACATCATTCATGCAATTATTCCCCTTAATTAATCGATAACATTAGATAGAGCACCCCTGTGAATCCCGGGGGTTCTAATCTGAGGCAGAACTGAGATAAGTGGGAGTCAGTACCTGCTGCCACTTTAATAGCAGCTGAAATAGCTGCTGCCCTGGACTGTAGCTCCCACCAATCTCAGGCAGCACAGGGACATGTATTTCCAAATTCTGCACATTAACCCCTACACTAACACTATCACTAAACATTTACATATATCCTACAATAAAACAAAACATTAATTCCTATCCAAACACTGATTTGGCCCCTACAATATCTAGCCTAAAAATATTATGCCATGGAAAAATATATAACTGCAAAACGTTTATTAGGGTTTTCCCATAATGAGAGTGAGTGTGTGTGTGTATGTATATCTATCTCTCTCTCTCTCTCTCTCTCTCTCTCTCTCTCTCTATATATATATATATGTATATAAACAAACTCTCTTTCTATCTCATTCTTTCTCTCCTATATATTTGCACTCTCTCTTCTCCATCTACATTTGCATCTCTTGCCCAGAATACCATTCTCATCCAATTTCTCTTGTCCTCTGAGATTTCTTTCTCCAATATCGGCGCTCCTCCCTGCCTTTATGTTGCTGTTATCTCTGATTTTGGCTAAAAAGTGCACTTATTTGGGAGTAATATTCCCATGGCAACTGAGCAGATGGTTACTTCTGATTAACAATTTTTCTCCCCTCCCTGCCAAATCACAATCCGTCTTTGAAATTAAATCAGACGGTGATAAGATCAGTCGATCTGGAGAGGAACGAGGTAAACATAGGCCCAGAGTATTATACCACGATCCAGGATGTGATGCAGAGTGACGTTCTCTCCTGCTTGTTCAGCGATACAATGTTCCCACTTTGGGACAGTTTAGCAGTGAGGAATGTATAAAGAGAGAGAGAGTGTGTGTTGCACAGAGATCAGTCCACCATCGCATTCTACAATTTAAAGGAAAATTAAGTTAAAATTAACCTTTTGCTACAATATTTTTGAACCAAATGCACTTGAAGACACTTCATATTCTGAGTTGTTTTTCTATGTTTTTTTATTTTTTTATTTCAGTGGTTGTTTTTTTTTTTTTTAAATTTTACCTCAGGAGAGATGTGCTCATTAACATGTGGGGACATAGTCTACAATTATTGCCCTGGAGGAGGGGTTAGTTAAGTGGGAGGAATTATGCTAATTAGGTGACAAGTAATTAAAATTGCTGTTACCATTATCATGCAATAAGGTGGATTTATAATTAAATAGTATGAATATTTAATTCCGGTTGCCAACTTAAAGAACACATCAAGTTCAAATATATATATATTTTTAAAAAATACTGGGAAAACATACATATTAGTGTATTTCTTTAAAGTGATACAAATATATATTTTTTTTGGTCAAACTAGCAGAAGCTGTTTACGTCACGAAGGAACACTTTGTAAGCAAGATGTTGCGATAAAATATAGCAGAACGTTGAATTAACATGAATATGACAGCTTTCTCTAGCTTGCATTGTGAGAAACCTTATTTCACAATGTAGTTCATTACCTCAGCTCAAGTTATTGTCACTGCGACATATTTATGACGGAATTTAAAAAAATCTTTTAAATAACAAATACTTTTATATTTTAATTTATATAGATACCAATAATAATATTTTTTATTGCAGCCACACTTATATTAGGTTTTTACTGAAGGGACAATCCACACATCATAGCTACATTGCAGCGTACTGTAATGGTTATAGTGCAAGAAAGAAACATGTAGTCCTTCTGTTTTTGAGAGCGGGTAGTCGAGCATCTTCTGTTTGATTAAAACCTACTCTGAGAATTTAAATTAAATACTTATAAATATACAGTGCATGGGTAGACAACTTTCGGCACTCCAGGTATTGTGAACTATATTTCCCTAGATGCTCTTATGGCCATGATGCTGGCAAGGAATCAAGTAAGTAGTAGTTCACAACATATGGAGAGCCCAAGGACGCCTAAACCTCATATATAGCGTACGCAAGGATTCCTGCCGCAAAAGGCAAAGATTCTTTCATGAATGCAACTATATTCTCTCAGTGGTATGCCCACAAATCTCTGAATTGCAGTGAACTGAAAACTGAATTGCAAAGTTTCAGCAAAAACAGCCGAGCTGTGACTGAAGCTGCGTTGGATAAATTTAGATTTCTTCTAAATCAGCTATTTTGGTCTGAATTTTGTAATTTGGTTTCCAATTAGGTTTAATTAGCTGTCCCTTTCTTCCACGATGCTCATTCCTCTCTCTTAACAATCTGTGTGTTTTCTCTCGTCAGCTTTTATCCTGTTTCTTTTTCCTGAAGCTTGCAGTCTCTACGTTCATGATTTCTCTGCTCACTCTACACCTCTATTTATCTACGGTCTGTGGCTCTTTATTCTCATAGGGTTATTCACTAAAGTGAGAATTGTTGGGAATTCAAAATGAATTTCTAACTTAGGACCAAAAATACCCCCAAATGAATAACTGAAAACATTCTCCAGATTTGGCCACTTTGACTTTACATTTGAAATGAACTTTTAATTAATTTTGAAGCACCAACTATTCTCACTTTAGTGCATAACCCTGTCATTGTCTTTTGTAATTTTTCTTGTTTCTTCCTTGTCTATTCATTAAACAGTGAGTTGAAATATAACTTGCAACATCTAGGCCAAAACCGACGAGTTGTACAATGTCACCATCTCAACTATTTCTTTAATACTTTTTCAAACCAGTGTTTAGTGAATGGACTCCCAAGTGTCTACTTGCCTGTTCTCGTTAAAGAGAGACATTTAGTGAAACATGTCTGGCAACCTGAGAAGACATAGGAATCAGAGACAGTTTGGGGAGAAATTTAGGGAACAGCGATTGACCAGTGTGACTGGGAAGACATTTAAGGAAAAAATACAGACTGAAGAGACATTTAGGGAAAGTAGACAGACCAGGAAGACAATTAGCAAAAGAAAAGAGAGATTGTTGAGGTATTTAGGAAACATAGACAGACTGGGAGACATTTTAGGAGAAACACAGTGAGCAGACATTTAGGGAAAGAAAGAGACTGCCCGATATAAACTCACACATTCAATACATCCATGCACACATGCTGCCCAATACATCCATCCATACACACACACTGCCTAATACATACATCAGTACACAAATATTGCCTAAAATATATACCCATACACACATACTGCCAAATACATCCATCCATGCACACATACTGCCGAATACATTCATTAATACACAAATATTGCCTATAATATACACCCATACACACATACTGTCAAATACATCCATCCATACACACATACTGCCAAAGACATCCATCCATACACACACACTGCCTAATACATACATCCATACACATATACTGCCAAATACATACATCCATACACACACACTGCCTAATACCTTTATCCATACACACATACTGCCAAATACATCTATCCATACACACATACTGCCTAATACATACATCAATACACAAATATTGCCTATAATATACATCCATCCACACATACTGCCCAATACATCCATACACACATACTGCCTAATACATGCATCCATATACAAATATTGCCTATAATATACAGCCATACACACATACCGACCAATACAACCATCCATATACACACATATTGCCAAATACATACATCCATACTAAAATATTGTCTAATACCTACTTCCATACACAGATCCTGCCTAATTGACATGTTTTTTTATCGCTGTGATAAATTCTGTATTCAATGCATTTGGTGGGTTATAATTTATAATAATGGGGGAATTTAATTTATGTTACAGTGAACTTGTCTGACAGGCTCGCTGTAAGTAAAACATTTTTTTTCAATATATGATAATATTAATATGTATTATAAATGTAGTTTAATATATAGGGATCTATTTACATGGTCACATAAACACTCCCTGGCACACACACACACACACACACACACAAACTCTAACTGATATCAACACACACAATGTCTCTTACAAACTCACTAACACATACATTGTTACTGACATATACACACAATGTCACTCACATACTCACACCAGTTTACATATGAACACTTTATTTACACACACACACACAAAAATCAACTTAACACATGCCAATTTACAAACATACACAAAATAATCAGTCCCCCTTATCCTTCAGGTGGGCCATACCTAAGTGCAGTGACTGGAGGAGAAGGGACCAGCCTCCATTGTGCAGGAAATTGCTCTTGTTTCTGATGGCAGAGCAGGAGAGCCGTGCATTGTGCTCACTGGCAGAGGGCAGCCGGAATATCAAATCACATCCCGACTTCCCCTGCCTGCAGGGAGTGTTAAGTTCTGCTCAGGCGGTGGGGTTACCCCACTCTTTGAGTAGATAATTGGCAATCACATCATAGGCGTGCGCACGGGGTGTGCCGGGTGTGCCTGGGCACACCCTAATCCCCGTGGCACGCATTATGTGCCTCCCTCCATGGGCCGTTGAGGGAGATCAAAGATCTCCCTTACCGACCCACAGGCAGGAGAGGACCCGGGGAGCTCTTGCCAGCAGCTCTGCAGGGTTCCTCTAGCGAGATTGGAGCATTGCCTCGGCAACGCTCAGATTTTGCGAGAGTAGAGTGAACTCTAGCCCTTTGTCAGGCTAGAGTTCACTCACCACTGGACCACCAGAGATGGCAGCAGCACGGTCCCCCCTCCCTACAAAAGGTAAGAAGGGAGGGGGGATATTTCCTTAATGCCACACCCACACAATACACACACACAGCACCACACACATACATCACCCTTGCACACACAGCACCCTTACATATACACACACACTAACAGCACCCTTACACACACTGCACCCTTACACATACACACTCAGCACACACACACACACACACACTAACAACACCTTCACACACAGCACCCTTACACACACAGCACACACACACACAGCACCCTTACACATACACACTCATCACACACACACACACACTAACAACACCTTCACACACAGCACCCTTACACATACAAACTCATCTCACACACACACACACACACACTAACAACATCTTCACACACAGCACCCTTACACATACACACTCATCACACACACTAACAACACCTACACACACACAGCACCCTTACACACACAGCACACAAACACACTCTAACAGCCCCCAGACACTAACAGCACCCTCACACATACACACACACTAACAGCATCCTCACACTAACAGCACCCTCACACACACACCGCACCCTTAAAAACAAACACACAGCACCCTTACACACACAGCGCCTTCACACACACAGCGCCCCCAAACACACAGCACCTACACACACAGTAGTGTGTGTGTATGTATGTGTGTGTGTATATATATATATATATATATATATATATATACACATGCGGCGTGTGTGTTTGTGCTTTAGAGTGCACACCCTTATGCAGTGGGCTGCGCACGCCTATGAATCACATTGTGGGAGGAAATGGCTGCTCTAGGAGGTTGGTAAAGAGCCACTCTCCCTGCACTCCGGCCGCTGATAGGAGCAGCAGCAAACTTCAGAGTTGAAATTGGCAGGTCGGCACCTCTGGCTAATACTTTATTCACTAAACAGTAGCGCTGGTCCTGACTGCATACTGTTATCACTGCACTTTTTTCCTTAACTCACTGGGTAAAATTAAGCTTGCTGACCTCAGCCATCAATCAATTTCCACAGTTAATGAACTAGTATGCATTATCACCAGGCAGGAAGAAGTAAGATAACCCTTCAAATTCACATCAAAAATATGAAAAAACCTCTTTAGGTTGATTTATTATCGTAGTATATACTGGCAACATTTTGCATGCCTTGAGAAGGGAGAATGATTAGAATTTAACAGTGTTTATATAGTATGATTCTTATTGGCCTTACATTAAAGGACCAGTTTAGCCACCAAAAGGTGCCGGTTTTATGAATAGGGATTTACTAATCTGCGATTCCCATTCCCGGCAGCACTCTGTGCTTCCTGTAACTTATATTCAAAAGCAGCACTGGGGTTAAACCAAGAGAGAGGTAAAAGAGTGCCCAGGAGCCTCCTGGCACCATCACAACTTTGATTAGATGAAAATCTTATGGTGATCGGAGTCTTCCTTTAAAAAAAAGTTAGTTTAATATCGATACATGCAGGAAAGCAATATATAGATTTTGTACAATATTGCAGGAAAATATGCTGATGTACAAATATAAATAATATGATAAACAGTATTAATATGGCGTAAAGAAACAATAAAGTTTAAAAAACTTTGCACAACACAAACCTCTTTTCAATTTTCATTTTCAATTACTGCTATGTGTGTGAACTACCAAGTTGAATTTTATGGCTGTCTACACAAAGGATCAAGTTTATTCTTCTCTAAACTGTACCATACAAGCCGTTAAACAGTGCATTGACACACTCTGACCCCTACCATTTACATAGTATTGTTTTTAGTGCTGTTTTTAACACATTGCCTGTGAAACATCAGAAAAATTGAGTTGCAACACCTGTTAAATTGCTACCTGAAAATGTGAATCTCAATAAAATTGTCATATTTAAAAAAAAAAAAAAGTTTATTCTTCTGCCTGATTTATGTAAATTCTTTTTTTTTTTCTTAAATGACTAATCACCATACAAAGTAATAGAATGATATACTTTTTATGTTCTGTGCTAACATTCCTGAAATATTAGGTGATTCACAACATAGCATGCATATATATCATGTCATAGAAGAACTGAATGTGTATATTACATTATTATTGACATTTATATAGTGTCAACTTATTCCGCAGTGCTTTACAATATAAGAAACTGGGAAATTTAAATAATAAATTAGATAATTACTAAATGTTACAAGAACAATAGGTTGATGAGGACCCTGCTCAAACGATCTCACAATCTATGGCCACTCTATGGCCAATAACGAAGTCCCAGGTAGTGTGTGTGCCTCTTTAAGAAACTAATTGCTATTTGTCATTTGCGTCTCATACAGGTGAAGGATGTAAGACTGCATCAGGCAACCAGATTTTAACTATCTGACTGCCAGCTGGCTACACCATACTCTCAGACCCAGAGCTTGCTGTACACAAGAACTTCACAATGTGACCACTTATGCAAGCAATATTTTTTTTTCTGTGTCTCTCTCAGTCTCGTACACTCATTTTGTCTTATATTAAACGAGTCCTTTGAAGAGTTTGTATAACATAAGGTTTTCTGCCAGGCTAAATGAATAGCTTCATTTGTACACTGCATTGTCTGTACTTTGAGAAGCGCATAAATGACATTTAGGCATCCTGATTGTAATCATGAGACACATCATACGTTTGTGTATCCCCCTTATATTCATTTCTAATTTAATATCTCATGATTCCACAGCTATCCGCGTCGGCTGCTGCTGCATATTGTAATTTCACTTAAATCTCTTTGAAGAGCTTATAAGCGTGGGTTCTTTTGAACCTTTGGACAGTCAGAACTGCTGCCAATTTATAGTCTTATTGCTTTTACACAATGTGTTGATGGCGATCAGGGGCCACAATACAGATTTTCGAATAGTTTCTGGTAGCAACACATCATAAAAAGTCAGCTATAAACAGGATAATTGAGATCTGCTCACCCAAGGCAACTTGTGTCTGCAAAACCTTAGCTCGAGGAACCATGAATCATGTGTATAACACGTTATCAGCGTTCCAGGGCGTACTCACAAGGTTAATCACTAAGGCCTCGATTTACTATAGCTTTATTGGGTACGCATTTAAAATGTTTTTTTTTTCTTCAAAATATGAGAACATCACAAAATGTATAATATCTAAAAAAATATATATATATTCAAATATAAAAATAAATCTATATATTAAAATATGTTAGAATATATGAAACCATTTTAAAAGATTATTCAAAAATGTCAAATCAATTGAAAAGCTTTTCCAAAAATATTAAAGGACCACTATAGTGCCAGGAAAACATACTCGTTTTCCTGGCACTATAGTGCCCTAAGGGTGCCCCCACCCTCAGGGACCCCCTCCCGCCTGGCTCTGGAAAGGGGAAAAGGGGTTAAACTTACCTTTTTCCAGGGCTGGGTGGGGAGCTCTCCTCCTCCGATCCTCCTTCTCTCCTCCCCGTCGGCTGAATGCGCACGCGCGGCAAGAGCTGCGCGCGCATTCAGCCGGTCACATAGGAAAGCATTCATAATGCTTTCCTATGGACGCTTGCGTGCTCTCACTGTGAAAATCACAGTGAGAAGCACGCAAGCGCCTCTAGTGGCTGTCAATGAGACAGCCACTAGAGGATTAGGGGGAAGGCTTAACCCATTAATAAACATAGCAGTTTCTCTGAAACTGCTATGTTTATTAAAAAATGGGTTAACCCTAGCTGGACCTGGCACCCAGACCACTTCATTAAGCTGAAGTGGTCTGGGTGCCTAGAGTGGTCCTTTAAATTGAGGCCTAAATCCGAAGCTGGAGTTGGAAAACGGTCGAATTAGGGAATTTTTCCAGTTTTGCTTTTTTGATCTCTAGCTAGCAGTTTTCTTGTCAGTCCTAAGCAATTCATATTTTCGGTAATATATCTTACATGGCGTTGAACTTACTTTTTTGCTCTTCAATTGTGTATTTGATATAACTTGCCCTTTCACACCAGATTATTTTTTTTGTCTTTCAAATTATTTAATTTGTTCATGTGTTTAGTTAAAATACAATGCAAATTGCCATTGGGTGAACTATCATTACTTCGTGCCAAAATTGACTGTACTTTTGTGGTCACAGGGCTTTCTATTGCTCTTGTATTTAAATTCATTATACTGAAACCATAATTTTTCCACCATTGAATAAAAAACTCAAAGTCACCTATAACTTGTAATCTTGTCATGTGATGTTCCATTTTTTTTTTTTAAATGTTTGGCAAAGACTTAATTAATTTCCTTATTTTCTCAAACTATTCTTTAGTACACCTCTTCTTTTTTTAAATGTGAATGTTCCTCTTTATCCTTAAATATTACTAATTTGTCTAATTTTGTGAGGTAACAAATGTTAAAAAATCATCTGGACGAAAAATCAAAAAACAAACAAACAAAGATTTTAGGAACACGGATACATTAGGCATACTACAGGAAAGGCAGTAAAAACAAAAACCCTGTGTAACCTATTGTAGGTTGAATCCTTGCTATATCTGTCTCTATGATTACGCTTTTTGCAACTTCATTTGTTACTTTATTTTATCAAAATTATGATGAATATAGATTGTCAAAAAACAAAAAAACAAAAAAAAAAAACACACCAATGTATGAAGGGTGGATAACAGTTTTATACATAAGACATTGTCATATTCACACAAAAAAATGGAGCAAACATGAAAGCAAATTAACACTTTTTGGAAAAAAAAACCCTATTGTTTTATCTATGTATGTTTTCAATATGCTGACTGCCAGGTGCAAAGGACAGAGCTAATAACATTCACAAGGAGACAAAATGGACGCCCACAGTCCAGAATACAGCTAAAAGCGATGCTGTGAAATTCTACATTTCATTTAATTTTTTTTAGACCTCACTGACACATATGTGTTAAATATAAGGAATATGTAAACATAATATCAAAAATCCTGTTCTACAGTTATTTTTTAAGTAGAATAGAAAAATAACTACTAGTTGGCAGCAAACACCAGTTTTAAGTTAATTTATTTAATTTGGCCCCTTGTGTTACCAAACAAAAAGTTTTGTTGTTTTTTTTTTGTTGTTGTTGTTGCTTTGATTTTTAATTTATTCTACAAATGTATTATTCTTACTATTAAACTTGTTAATGAAAGATGTCACATGATATTATGTGCCTTCAGGGAAAACAAACTAACATATGACATATAACAATATAACAGCTATCTCGACTACTGTCACAGGAAGTTGAAACCAAAATCTGCTGGGTGAATAGCAGGTCTAGGCCGACCCTCGTGGCATTTCTATTCTCAATGGATTTTACTGGGCAGCCAGCTGGGGATTTAAATCCAATTACACCATCCCTAACAGTGCTAAAACACAGAGAAAGATGTAGAGAAAAAAAAAAGAAAGAAAGCAGGTATTCCCTAATGGAGATTTAAAGATATTTAGACCTAATTGGATTTTCTCAGCAGATGTCATTATTGTTAAACAGTCTAGCACTTGATGTTTGCAATACATTTGCAGTTGATTGCAAAAAAATAGCAGTGTTATGTAATACAGAGGTCACCTTGTTAATTCCTTTATCTCGTTCTTACTAAGTTTGCTGCAGCAGGACAACACGTCTAAAGAGGAATTGTCACCTTTTCTGGCAACAGTTCCCCATTTGCTCACCTCAGTAAGGGCTATTACTATATTCTTGATTACTGTGGTGGAGGTAAAAGCAAAGACAAATTAGTTTACCTTACATGTGGTAGCGGGCACTACCATCTACCTACTATGCAGAGTGCCCATTTGCATGCTTGGACATGTTCTTCCTACTTTGTCTAATACAGATGGCATGTTAGTATGCTTCTTTGAATGCTCCCAAGGATTTCCTGAGATTGCATGGAGACTGATGACCTGTGCTCAGAGATCCATTGGACATTGCTTATTTTGTAATGGATGGTAGGCTGTGCCTAGAGAAGCAGTGAGATCCCACAGAGCCTTAGAGAGGTTACCAGTCTGGCCCTGCTTTGTTCTTCAAATTGGGATGGCAAATGCAGCCAAGCATAATTCATGGTTCCGAAGCCCACTTTTAAACTCTGGGCCTTAGGTTGCTGCCAGGGAGTGAGATAAATGTATTTTAAAATGTTGTTTCTACATATAAAAAGTTTAGCTCTGAGTGGCACTTAGTGTGGACCTGAACTAAAACAACCTTTTTGTGACAACAGAATTGTAGTATGAATTTGCTTAACAGTGATATACTAAGGGTTATGTATAAAATGTGTTGTGTACTGAAAAGTGGTGTTAAGTAGTAAAAATAGGGCAGTCACCATGGAAACCAATAAAAACAGCACACCTCTTGCATTGGTTACTTTGCCCATTTTCCATGTGTGCATTACTTTTGAGTGGCTCCCATTTCAAGGTGTTGGGCTTGAAACCTCAGACCATCACTGGAAGTAGCTGGGCAGGAAGCATGTGCGCTGTCTTTGCAACTTTGTTTAACCCTCTGAAGGTAAGATAGTGACTAGGAACTCCTGGCACCATAACGTTCACCTAGTTTATTTGTTGTGGTACCTGGAGTGTTCATTTAACAATAATTGGGAAGAAAGACTGGGGTCTATCCTATTCATTAACAAAAAATAATAAATTGTGTAAAATAAACAGTTCATACTTGTATAATACTAAAAACTGTAGATTTCAATTCTCTCAAAGATATATCAAGATAATGGGCAAAGAGCAAGATTAGATTACATATATCTGCCCTGGCAATCTCTATATCTACGATCAATCCTAATTTCAAACCAGCAATTCTTTATTATGTCCCTTTTCCATCTTGTTGTGCCATTCTATTACATACTGATGATGTAAGAGAGAGTTATGATGTCATACAAATCAGCAAGTATAAAAAAGTTTGCAAAGGCATGCAGAACACCTGAGTCCTTTGATACTCAAGACAATATCGTTATTGCACCACCTGTGGCATGTAGGTGTCACCACTGGGCTAACAGAATATTCAGACAAACATACGTTCATTTTTATACTAAAAATCAAATGCAGCTTAAAGATTCTGGCTTAATAAACATTTTAAGAGAGATTTCTGGCCCCATATCTATTTCTTATTCATCATTAGGAATGAGCCTATTCTGCAGAATTGCGCTTAATAATGTGCAGATGTAACATCCTGTTGTTTCCGTATGATGGCTTCCTTGTCCTGTGCCAGCATGCGGAGAATGGTGTTTTGACATTTTGGGGGTAGACAGCATGGGCGGATGTGGGTTGGTTTGAGTGGAACTGCACGTTAACCACTACCAGCTGATCGAAAGATGCTGGGGAAGGAAGAGAAGGTGGTTCAGAGAGCAATCTCAGAGTTTAACAGCCCTTAACCACATCACTGTGCTGTCTGCAGGCTAAAGTGGTAACTACACTGTATTCAAACAGACCATTTATATTTTTATATTCATCCAGGTCAAGGGTAACCAAAATTAACCCCAAAATGTTGGTAGGGGAGTAAAATGGCGCAATACAAATAAATCTCACTTTATGGTATGTATGGGCATATCTGCCTTTGCACACATGCCTCCGAGAAGCGTATTGTAATACACTAATATATTAACTTAGACTTATTTTCGAGAAAGTTTAACTAATTGATATTGAAATTGTTGGGAAGAAATATTGTCTCAGGTAATCAAGGTCAATGACATCCATAATGTGGGCAGCTAATAGAAATAAGTGAGATGACCCTTCAAATTCACCGCTCCGAGGAAGACACAGTTGGGATTTATTCACTTAACTGTCAACTGTTGAAGACTGCATGGGAATTGTAAATCTACTCCCAAAAACCTCAACTGGGAAAATGGACAACAATTTGACTATTTAGGCATATGATTTGTGATTCCCTTGCCAGTGCAACATAAAAAGGAGTTGAAGAGAAATCCAGTGGCAACCTGTGAAGCTCCGGTGAACTCCATGCCCATGCGGGTCACTTTGGGCCCAATGTGAACATTTTGAAGGGACAGCAAATTTACACTGTTATACAGGCTGTACACATACTACTTTACATTGTAACAGAGTGTCGTCATATGAAAAGATATAATAAAATATTAAAAAAATATGTAAGGGGTGTACTCACTTTTGTGAGATACTGTATATATTCATAATTGCAAAAGGGATTCAAAACCATTCCAAAGTGGACCCTTACAGTCTAACATAAAACATTTTGAAAAACCATTGCTCTACAACCAGATTAGTATGTTTGGGCAGTTATGACTTTCCTCTTCCTTCTATTTCTGTGGATCTTTGACTTCTCCAGTAAACGCCCCCATACTACAAATACTTTTTTTTTAATTCCAAGAATCTGGCTGATAATGAAAGGAAATTAACCTAGTACTAGAGCGCATCTTCCCATTCTTCTTACACTCCCAAGAGTTGATGTTGTACAGGCCGCGTGGATACCTCCCAAAGAACCAACCCTTTGAAATTACAAATGTTATGCTATCTTGAATCTCGGCCGCACACAATAATAAAAAAATTTAAAAAAATTTAAAAAAAAACCCATCCCCACCTGTATTCTTTGAAGAGAAAGTACGGGTGACCTAAGCTCTGTTTATCAGCAGAGTTGTTAAGATAACTCCTCTACATGATTTAAAAGCCAGAAAATTGAAGGCAACACTTTTCAGATCCCAAACAAAACAAGGATAGAAATCAATAATAATCAGTTGTCACTGAGACTACTCTAAAGTGTCCCATTGCTGATAGAGGGGAGATTATTGTAAAAATCCAGTGGCAAGGGAGAGCTGTAAGGTTTTCTCTCTGTCTATTTAATTAATGGAATGGTTTTTAAAAGGATCCTAATCATATGCGATTGTATCTGCTTATCAACAATATTTGCTAATTAGATGATATGGAGGCCGTCCTATTTCTAATTCCCTCATCCTAACAGAATATCCTGAGCAGATAACCGGCATTCTTTTTTATTTTTTTCCTTTTCTTAGAAACAATCAGCAATAAGAACAACCTTAATGGCTCGTATTATCTTTGAATCTTAGTGATGGAGAGAGGGGGCTCGTTGGCTGAGGAGTTACTGTCTTAACATTAAGTATGTATAACTGCATTAGATACACAAAGGGCTTTGTTTACAAAGCCCTCTACAGGGTACTGAGAGACATAGGGATTTAAGTTCCTCCAGCAAAAGGCTTGGCTATCCCTAGTGATGTATGTGCAGTCTGGATTGCTAAACCAAAGGACGTTTTTTGTTTCCCAGTTCTCGTTCATATTCAAAGCCAGACTGATATCCTGTTGAACCAAGAGCAAGTAAGATACGCTGTCTTCGATGTAACCTTAGCCCTAAATCCTTTATGCATAGGCTGGACTATAAATCCCACTAGCCCACCTGTTCAGCACAAGGGTACAATTCTGAGAGATTTGTATTACCTTAGCTAAATAAATTAATTGCATAAATAAGCTATCTGATAAATATGTCCATAAAGTGTAATACCTCTATAATATCCTTTGGAATATGTAAAAAAAAAAATAGCCGAAACTAAATCTGCAGTTTATTCACTAAACTAAGAAATGAAACGGGTATTGGGGGATATGGAAAAATAATTAGAGATAGGTTTGCTAATTCAGCTATTTTAACCTAAAATATGCAATTCTTTTTTTCAATAATTCAAAATGTAATGAAGTGCTCAAAATCTTCTCTCCTGGTATTTTGAGCATGTGATGTGATCTATGGGAACTGAGGACAAACAACAGTCAATTGATAATTGTTAGACGCTCCTTCTCTACTTTATCGCAATAGTGGATTGAAGGGTGGCAGTATCATTGACATATTTAGTTACTATTAACAATATTTAATATAAATCATGCCCTTCAACATCGACGTCATACTGGGCAGAGTAAAAAGGGGCAGACCAGTGGCAAAGATTGCATCACTGTCACCGCCTAAAGGGGTTGGACTCGCCTGGAAAGGGGACAGAGCTGCCTAAACAATAGGTAGGCTAGTACAGCATTCATTCATGCCAGGCTGTCTGCTAGTCACACAGGCCAGCCCATTAATGGTGGACCATGCATAGTGCATTCTCTGCATGCTCCTAGTGTAAAGGTTGCCAACCTTCCGCACTACAGATGTTGTGGACTACACATGCCCTGATGCTTTGCCAGCATTATGGATGTAAGAGCATTCAAGGAGATATAGTCCACAACATGTGGAGTGTTGAAGGTTGCCTACCCATGCGGACCTAGTGGTGCCTTGACTCTAGAGCAAGCATGTCTAATGATGTGCTCATGCTACACTTTCTGGAGCAGTATTCAAAAGTGGAACAAAGTCGGAACACCAGTACAGGATCCTGAAGTAGGAACGATACCACCAAAATCATTAAATGGGAGGCCGGATATAAATTAGTATAATTTAGTATAAATTAAAATTATTACATATTAAAGAAGGAATGTTGATGAAAGGGCACTCCAGCCACCCACACATTAAATATAATGTGTGTGCACGGCTATGGTTAGTTATGCTGGTGGTTCAATCATTTTAAAAAAAATATTTACTAGTACTAATTAATTTAGCTACATAAGCCTGCCCTTTCTCACCGTTTCTATCAATCTGCAGTGGGTCATCTAATTGTGACATGAATTCTGGGAGTTGTAGTCCAGCTGTTAACGTTCTATGTTATAAAATAGTCAATTAAATTACAATTCACAAACCATTGCAATGCCCATAAACTACTGCTTATTGGAGTAGTTCAGAAATGCTATATAAAGTACAGTACCTGTCAGACATTTCAAGATTAGCCAGGAGTTTGCAGGAAATGTGAGAACTTATTTAAAAAAAAAAATCTTTAATGTGTTGTTTTTGTACATTTAATTTATTATGCAAGCTCTAAAATGCATAAAACCAGAATTAGATAACTCAGCTTGGAGTATTCCTTTAGTGTGAACTCCTGCATTCCTAGTGTAAGTTGTGAACCTGATTTTGTTTCTTTATATTAATGTGTAAGTATGATTAGTGCTATCATTTATTTACATATTGCCGTAGTTAGCAAACACAATAACAATATGTAGTTTGATGAACAGAAAGAAAAACATATTCTGCCCTTATTAACTTCTCGTCTTTACAATCATTTATAAATTTTATCTTTTATTTTATCTTCTGCAAAAGTCCTGCGTTATATGCCAGAGCTACATAAATGTTCATAATATCAATACTTCTCAGTATGTTGTTGTTAGGAGATCAAAGTCATATACCTGGCTGTACTATTACTTTAATAGTTTTCTTGCAGGCTCTCTAGAGTATCTGGTCAGGGCTGTGTTTCGGAAGGGCGACTCTAATTGTTAGCTTTTCCATTACAAAGTAAACAGGGGGCATTCTACTGTCCTCCAAGGTGTGTTATTTGCTGCCACTTGACCTCTCAGTGAGGTTCTGGGATATTTCATCCCAAAGACCTGAGGTTGGGGGTATACTTCAAACACTTTTATTGTTTTTAAGTCAACAGCAGCCACACTTTCTGTCATCATTTCAGCTGTCAACAAAGTGCTCAGCCAGAGAGATTCTCAGTGTGAAATGCCACCAGACTTTGTTTGTTTGGAATGGACCTCAGAGTTCATGACTTGGAGGTTAATTTGTCAACACAGAGACCTTAGTAACATTTAGGGTACTGATTACATTGTAAATACCCTAATGTTCTTTTATTATTATTTATAAAACGCCAACAAATTCCATAGTGCAATACAATAGTTGGACTAACAGACATGTATTTGCAACAAGACAAATTGGACGTCACAGGAACAGATGCTGTTGAGGGCCCTTCTCAAACAAGCTTACATGCTAGAGGGAGTGGGTTAAGTGGCACAAAAGGATAGGATGTATTTCATGTACAGAAGCAAAGTTGAGTGGACGGTAGTGTCATTGACTTACACGGGAGTAGCAACACTTGAGGGAGGAAAGAAAAGAAGTTCTGTTTTAGACAAGTTAACTTTACGACAATGAGCAGCCATCTAGTTAGAAAAAGCAGAAAAGCAGTCAGAGACACGAATCAAGAGATCATGAGAGGACAGATATATTTGAGTGTCATCTGCAAAAAAGTGATATTGGAAGCTAAATGAGCTGATGAGTTTAGCAAGGGAGGCATTATAGAATGAGAACAGTAGGGGAAAGAGAAAAGTTACGGAGAAGAGGAAGAGACAGACAAAGAGACACTGAAAGAGTGCTGGGTGAGGTAGGAGGAGAACCAGGAAAGAGCACAGTCTCCTAGACCGAGATTACGGAGGATGAGAAGAAGTTATACTGGCAAAATACCACAGTATGCCATAAATAAAATACAGAACAGAAAATGACAAAGAACAAAATCCATAAATATATTTCAGAAAGGATACACCATTATTACAGAGCAGAATTCCAAAATTATATGCAAAATCTGGAGACGGGCCTAATTGAAGAATAAGTTGAGAATAAAGTCGTTATTAGCAATGCATTATATGCAGGGAATATCAAAAAAGCTGTAAGAGATGGTTTTATAATACAGATTTTACAAAACTCCAGTCCACTGAACCTGATATGGCCCACAGGGCTGTCTATATGACCTTCAATCCACTTGAAAACATGGTTGACTTTGTTAGATAAAACAATTGCTCAAACTTCAGGGACTGGAAACAGGCAGACAGAATAAGCAGCAAACATTTCTGCATCCAGATAGTATGCCAGTTGGTTGAGCAGAAAGGGTCTCAAGCAAGGTGTATCATGGGAAACGTAAAACAATTAACCCCTTGAGCCTTACCATTCAAAGTATTTCCTATATTGCCTATCTGAATATTCAATACTTTGTGGGGGAGGAAAAATCATCATTGTGCAGGCTTTTATGATACTCAATAATCTTTGGAGATCTAACATCTAATTGAATGAGTACCGAAAACATAAATTATCAAGCAGCATTAAAAGCATTGCATCACATATTGTTGTTTTTTATTTTTTAAAAAGTACCCCCAACAGTGTGAATCATTTTACCCTACGAAGGAGTTAAATATTAGTAAGCCTGAGGCTGCACCTTAGTACACTGGAGCTGAGTGTTGTGATTTCATTGTAGATGTGATTTTATTTATATAACCCTAGCAACATATACAAAAGCTCACTAATATATTGAGAGGACAGGAAATTATAGCACAATAAGAACCAATACTGAGAATATAATTGGATATGGAATCCTTGCCTCCAGGGAATCTACTATGCGTTTATTCTTTTGAAATCCCATCTTAATAAATGAACTTAAACTGGCATGTCTCACATACCGATCTTTGAGGTCTATTTATAAAGCATGCTCACCGATGCAAAGTTTTAATGTTTTCACTCCTTATTTCAGTTTTTTCAGAGGTTTTTTTAATACATTTTTATTAAGATTTCATCAAGACAGACACCGTAGGTAAGGGGACATGACCAGCCATGCATATATTGGGTGATATACCTGCACATCAAGAGACATGGTGGAAACTGCCATAGAGGTCTCAAGTTGTCACTGCTCGCAATATTATATTGTTGTCTTCTCCTTTGTTTAAACTAATTTTGGTAGGCATTGTGGTATATATACCATCTTACAGTGCTATTGTACATTGTAATTATCCCATTATCCCATTGAGATGTTTCCTGGGAGAAAAAAAAATCTATACATTAATTCTTTACTTTTAGGTTTTACTAGTTGCCAGATCAGAACCTGAAAAAAAAGGTATTTTATTAATGTATTCATCGTATTATCACAGCTGATTTATATGATGAATACATTAATAAAATACCTTTTTCAGGGATCAGAGCATTGCCTGTATCTGGACCCTTCACTTCACTACTACAACCGACTACAAAATTAGTTGTTACATCTCATTCTACCAGACTGAATCTGAACTTACAGTACTTGAAAACCTGAACAAAATTATAAACGCAACACTTTTGTTTTTGCTCCCATTTTTCATGAGCTGACCTCAAAGATCTAAGACTGTTTCTATGTACACAAAAGACCTATTTCTCTCAAATATTGTTCACAAATCTGTCTAAATCTGTGTTAGTATGCACTTCTCTTTTGCCGAGATAATCGATCCAACTCATAGGTGTGGCAAATTAGGATGCTGATTGGACAGCACGATTATTGCAAATGTGTGCCTTAGGCTGGCCACAATAAAAGGCCCCTCTAAAATGTGCAGTTTTATCACACAGCACAATGCCATAGATGTCACAAGTTTTGAGGGAGCGTGCAATTGGCATGCTGACTGCAGTAATGTCCACCAGAGCTGTTGCCCATGAATTAAATGTTAATTTCTCTACCATAAGCTGTCTCCAAAGGCGTTTCAGAGAATTTGGCAGTACATCCAACGGGCCTCACAACCGCAGACCATGTGTAACCACACCAGCTCAGGACCTCCACATCCAGCATCTTCCCCTCCAAGATCGTCTGAGACCAGTCACCTGGACACCTGATGCAACAATCGGTTTGCATAACCAAAGAATTTCTGCACAAATTGTCAGAAACCATCTCAGGGAAGCTCGTCTGCTTGCTCGTTGTCCTCATCGTGGTCTCGGCCTGACTGCAGTTCATCCTTGTAACCAACTTGAGTGGGTAAATGCTCACATTCGATGGCGTCTGACACTTTGGAGAGGTGTTCTCTTCAAGGATAAATCCTGGTTTTCACTGTACGGGGCAGATGGCAGACAGCATGTAGGGTGTTGTGTGGGTGAGCAGTTTGCTGATGTCAATGTTGAGGATCGAGTGGACCATGGTGGTGGTGGGGTTAGGGTATGGGCAGGTGTATGTCATGGACAATGAACACAGGTGCATTTTATTGATGGCATTTTGAATGTACAGAGATACAGTGATGAGATCCTGAGGCCCATTGTTTTGCCATTCATCCACGACCATCACCTCATGTTGCAGCTTGATAATGCACGGCTTCATGTTGCAAGGATCTGTACACCATTCCTGGCAGCTGAAAACATCCCAGTTCTTGCATGGCCAGCATACTCACCAGACATGTCACCCATTGAGCATGTTTTGGATGCTCTGGATTGGCGTACATGACAGCGTGTTTCAGGTCTTGCCAATATCTAGCAACTTCGCACAGTCATTGAAGTGGAGTGGACCAACAGGCCACAATCAACAACCTGATCAACTCTATGCGAAGGAGATGTGTTGCACTGAGTGAGGCAAATGGTGGTCACACCAGATACTGACTGGTTTTCTGACCCCCCAGAACCTGCCAATACAGTAAAACTGCACGTGGCCTTTTATTGTGGCCAGCCTTAGGCACACCTGTGCAATAATCATGCTATCTAATCAGCATCTTGATATGCCACACATGTGAGGTGGATGGATTATCTTGGCAAAGGAGAAGTGCTCACTAACACAGATTTAGACAGATTTGTGAACAATATTTGAGAGAAATAGGCCTTTTGTGTACATTGAAAAAGTCTTAAATCTTTGAGTTCAGCTCATGAAAAATGGGGGCAAAGGTGTGGCGTTTATAATTTTGTTCAGTGTATGTCCTCCCACCATGTACCATACTGCTGATGCAAAGTTTATTCTGGCAGACAAAACTATTTCCACAAGATCAAAGTGAGTGCCCCTTGTTGCACCACAGCCTTTACATTGCCAGCTTGTACATGGGCATGGACATTTAAAATTGTAATGGAAGTCTGGGTAAGCAATATTCTCCTTTTTGGTTGTCCTTTATATCAAGCTTAAAGCAGGCTTTATAAACCAAACTGCATAGTTTAAAAATTGCAAACACAATTTTACAGTGAAGTATTAACCACATTGGGCATGGGAAGCTATGGGCTTACCAGAGATTTAGGACTCTCAGAGGGATAAATGAGGCTTATTTAACAGTCTAGACCCTTCGGGGTGGTGATATTTTAATATTAGAATACATGTTTGTTAACAGAACACTCCCAGCACCATAGCTATTACAGTGCAATCTAGAGTTATGGTGCCAAGAATGCCCTGGCTACCACCATTGTAAGACATCAAGCCATTTTAGAATGGTTTGACTTCTTATCTTTGGTTTGCTGGGCGTCACAACCTGCGTCCACTACTTCCAACAGAGAGCTAGAAGCGCTGCTTAGAAACTTTTGTTAGCTCTTCTGAGCTATGCTCTGCAGTGCAGGGCTAGCTCATTGACTCAGGGTATCAGCTGTTCTCCACCAACGTGCTAAGCTCTGCTGTAACTGTAGTGGGGGCAGGGAGCACTGTTTGGCAAACACCCGTTAAGAAGTCAACCACTTTAGAACAGTGGGATTTCTTACAATGGGGGGGGGGTGCCAGGGCACTCCTGACACTATAATTACTAAGGTGCAGTGTAATGGTTATGGTGCTTGGAATGTCCCTTTAAACTAAAGTCATTGTCCTATCCCATCTGTACTGACCTCATTATTCATGTTTCGTGACGTGCCTAAACATGCCAATACGTAGAAGCACTCAGGTTTTATTGGGCACGCATTTAAGACATACCCTTACTTCAAATCCGAACCGCATATGCATACAGTTCCTACTATGTAACCAATAAATGGTTTCTTCCTCGCGGAAAGAATGAAGGCTGAACTCCATATCGCTGTTACATTGAAATGTATATGTTGTGACAGAGATAATTCATAGAATATGTCTTTTTTTATATTTTCACTTGCTCCCCCTGCTACATAAAAATAAATCAGAGCATTGGATGTGACAGGACAGATGAAATGTACGGAAGGATTTTATTAGGGGAATAATAAAAAACACATCTCGCAGTGTAGCGTTAGTACACATACAAAGAACTAGTAAACCGAGAAGGTTCACTCCAAGGTCGTTTATATCTGTCAGCCATACCACTGAGTTTTGTTTACACTGAGAATGTGATGGCTACTTAATTTGGGAAGTAACAAGGAAACAGGAAGACGGAATAGACATTAAGGCAAAATCCATCCAAAACGTGTGTGAAAAAAAACAAAGGAAATCAAAGTCGTCTTATAAATATTTAGCAAACCACTGTTTTTATTTCTCCTTAAAAGCAGATGTGGAAAAAACGCTCACTTCCTGTTAGGAGAAAATCGAGATGCTCTGTAGAGGCACAATGTCTCTAAGGGATATAATAAGAGATCGCAGAGGAAACATAAAAGTCCCAATTAATGGCCCAGTTTTAAGTGTGAATTGCCTCTCTTTTTGGTTTTTTAAATAACCTCTCTTCTGATCATTTTGTTGCACAAATATTCAGTGATTTATTTTTATTTTTCAATATTGATTTTGGTGTTTAGATCTTGTAAATTATGATACTTTTTCAGTAATCTTGGTAGAACATAGCTGAACAGTTCATATATTCCAGAGAAATGAGCAAACCTGTTTTCCCACAAATTTGCTCATTATGCAGTGCACTATTGCGGAAAAGGATTTTAGGTAGATACATAAAAATAAGGCTCAGAAGGGTTAACATCTAAATCTATCTATCTATCTATCTATCTATCTATCTATCTATCTATCTATCTATCTATCTATCTATCTATCTGTCTGTCTGTCTGTCTATCTGTCTGTCTATCTATCTATCTATCTATCTATCTATCTATCTATCTATCTAACTGCCTATCATCTATCTATCTATCTATCTATCTATCTGTCTGTCTATTGACTGTATCTTTTTTTCAACTAGCTGTCTGCCTATTTATTTTTTGGTTCTGTATGTGAGGAGATAGGCTAATAGTGTGAGTGAATATCTGTATGTGTCTGAATGTGTGACTGTGTGTGGCATATGTGAGCGTGTCACTGTGCGTTTGTGTCTCAATGTGTTCATTTCAGTGTGTGTGTCTCTGTGTGTGTGTATCTGTGTGGCTGTATGCATGGCTTTGAATGTGTATCTGTGTGTGTCTATTTGTGATTTTGGGTATCTGCATGCCTGCATCTATGCTGTGCATGTGTGTATGTAGCAATAAATCCTTTAGATTGTAAGCTCATGGGCAAAGCACTCTACCTCTTGTATCGGTCTGTTTATATTGTATTGTCTTTTTCCAAATTGTACAGATTTGTGGAATATGTTGGTGCTTTATAAATGCCAGTAATAATTAAATAAATACAAATAAATTACTTTGTGTGACTGATTGCAGCACCGTTATGTGTGACCTTGCCTTTGATAGTGAAGTCTTCATATTTACCCCCAAATTTACTAAGTAGCATAGCTGCACCACTGCTGAATTCAGATATGCTTAGAAGTCTGTTAAAAGATTTATGATATTTACTACCACAGCTCATAGGCTGGCTTCCGAACATAACTGAACTGAGCCAGCGTATTTACCTAACAAAATTCAAGTGGTATAAGTAGAAACATACACCACGTGATAAATGTATAGGGGGTAGCTTACCCCACGTTATCTTGATGAAATTGCGAACATTTGGTACATAAAAGAGAAACAGGTACAATATAGTACAGATGGTAATGAAATTGGAATATTGAATCTTAAGAACTGGATCACTCACATTTAAAAGATCCTATATACTGGGGGCGGAGCTTGACAGCCAAGCTGAGTGGTCGCACCTTAGCAGAGCTCCTGTCTAAATAGCCTGAAAACCAAGCAAATTCGCTGCAAAACCTGCAAATTGAATGCTTTCTACACCCCAGACACTGGGGTCTAATATCGAGACAAAACATAACCAAGCCCAGGACCACAAAATGCGACCGATTCCAGGGGATGGACCTGAGGCCTACCTGTGGCCTACTCAGGAAGCATGGGGGAGACGGCCGATCTCTCAGCCGACTGCAGCCTATAATAAAGGAGGTCTCCCCGGAACACTCTCTCCCCCCCCACTGTCGGTGAGGGATATCCCGGCAACTAGAACATGGGGATCAGGACGGCGAAACAGAGCTCAGCCATCTTGTACCACCGGACCGCTGATACACAGCATGGCAGAGACCACGTGGCTCCCAGCATCCAAGCCCAGCTTGCCTCCACTGTCGGAGCGGCTAGACCGCTTATTCAGCGATTTTTGGGCCAAAATCATCAGCCGCAGAGAAGCCCAGGCACAAGTCCCACCGGCATCAGCCACAAAGGACATAACACAGCGGCCTGCAGCCCCGGTGCGGAACACGAGAAAGATCGAGATAGTGGGGAGGGAGAGGCAGAAGAAATGCTGAAAGCCCCAACGCCCGACTCTTAGACCACTGGTGAGTTGCCCAAAGCCTCAATGGAGACGATCTCCAGGGCTGCCCCCTCACCATCCCTCTCACCTGCAAAAAGTCCTCTATAAGAACTGGCCTAGCACACTCAGACAGGCCCCGTCTCAGGACAGCATCTCTCTGGGTCTACTGACACACACAGGACTCCCAAACACTTACCACTCCAAGTCACCAGGACACCTAGAGGCAGCATGGAACCAACTCAATGCCCAACGAATGGGAGTTCTCGGTCAACTCACTCCCCCTAGCGGCGGCACATCACATGACTGTGACATACCCCTGGCAGGTGTTGGCTGACCGGGACATTTGAAATCACAGATGAGTCATTCACCCTATGCCTCATATAGTCCATACCTGCAACTAAGGACGTTTTCTTGTTTCCCCTGATAAACATAGTGCTACTCCTATGCTCACATGCTATGCTTTACAACCCGCTGTAATTATTCTGTATTCCTATCGACTAACAACACCGGTATAAACATGTGCCAAACATTCCACAAAGTGCAACCTTTACAACGGGCACATTACTATAACACTAACTTACAAGCTGACTTAACCTTTAGTTGATAGCTTGTTACTGCATAACAGCCTACACTAGAGCAGCACAACCTGCATACACAAGCCAACTACCGACACACTGCAAATCGCAATGCCGCACTACATCTATGTAGACATAGCTACTCAAGCACTGTTAAGTGTTGACTATTTTATTTTATTTTGTTTTATGTTCATCCAACGGTTTCACTACCTAGCCAAGCTTGTTATAATGAAATGATATGAAATGTGCAATATCTCATACCACTGTCTAACCTTAATCTGCTGTGGCATCTGTCATGTTTAACCTCTAACATGTTTCCTATCTTGATTGTAGAAAAAACAAAACTGTGCTATGTATTTCAATGCCATACCTATGTTAATGTATGTTTCCGTACTTGCTTGCACCAGCTATCGTGGCAGTGCAAACATGATTGTTCACGCTATGCACAAATAAAATAAAGAATTTAAAAAAAAAAAAAGATCCTATATACTGGCTTGTATGCTCTTAGGGCAGAATCATACCACTCTTTCCACTTTAGTCCTTAAAGTCCTGGCTCTGAGGGTATTTACCCCAGTGTATTTACCTCCCTGACATAAATGCTAAGAAAGCAAGGTGCCAGGGAAGTAGCAGGCGCAAGTAGCAGACGCAAAGAGTGTCACATTGCTGCTTTTTGCTGTAATTTATTTAATCTGTTATGTTTTTTTTCCCAACTGTCACTTTTCAGAACCCTTTAATAAAAATCTCCCAGTGTTTCTATTTCAATTCCTGATGGGAAATTGCAAGATGTGGCAAAAGTTGTCTGAAGCTATTTTCATTGTCAAATTTTCCCAAACTCTTCTGGTCCATATGTGATATTCTTATTCACTGAAATGGTAACACGGTGTTAATCTTTTTCTTCATAGATAGTGCCACTTTAAACAATAGAAAGTCTATGTTCATATAATAATCACTTTATAGATGCATAGTATATCTGAAACCCTCACCCTGAGCTCTATAACAAAAAACAGCAAAAAATGAGATGGGTCTGTGAGAGCTGAGAAGAAGACCTTCAAACAATTACCAAAGAAACAAACAAGTAATATTATATCTAAAAAATACAAAACTACTTTACACAACATTAAATGTCTTTGCTCAATGCTAGACAATATCAATACACCCAAACAAGAGTGTTTTCTCTTAGACAAAGGTTAAGCTGCACTCCACTCAGTCCTGGAGTAGCAGCACTCTAGTTAGGTTAACAATAAACAATGGGTCTACGATGCTATCTGCGTCATTTTTCCATGGTTTGAATGGCCAATATTTGTAGTAACTGTGTTTTCAATGTGCCTCAAACAGGAACCAAAACATCCATAATCAGACTGGCAAAGGAGCACAATCCCTGGGCTCAACCCAGTCTGGTACCAGTCTGAAAATACGTACCTTTGTTTAACTGTAAATTAAGCAAAGTGTATTTAAAGCAAATCTTCATCTGCATAAACACGTTTTGTTATTTTATTTTATTTTTAAATCTGACGCGACAAATAATAAAGAATGAATTTGTTTTATTTTTACTTTTTTTCTTGGCATAGATTAGGATATATTTACTAAACCGTGAATGGTGGGGAGGGAGAATTGAACCCAAAAAAGTCAAGATGGGAAAAAAAGCTGAATTACAGAAGATTTCTAATTCCAATTTGAGTATAGGGCTATAAATGATAATCAAATGGTGACTTATGCATCTCTTTTTTCCTTCTTAACCATTTAGTGCCAGGCTCTTTTCACTATGAAAAAATGGCTTAACATTCATTTGAAACAAAGGATTGGTAGTCACTATGTAATGTAGGATAAAACAACAATTTTATATATAGGGATATCTAAAAATAAAATCATGTAACCTTACAGTTTTCATGTATTTGTTCATTCTTTACAGAATAATAGTGGGGGATAAGATATATTTTACAGACTGCTTTATCTTCTTTATCTCATTATATCTGTGAGGGTCTGAATTTTTTTTTCACATATACTAGGTATGGCAAAAACATAAATAAATAAAATTGGTAAAATGGTTAACTACGCTGTGTTTTGGTATTTTACACCTAGGGCTTTAGATAGTGTAATGTAAATTGTGAGTAATACAAAGTGAATTTATATACCAGAACTCAAAACATGAGAAGTTTTTCAAATTTTTAATTTGGTCTAAAATTTGGAATTCAGTAGTTACAGTGGATTCCCCTGCATATACGGGGATAAAGACATAAAGAGTATGGTTATTACCAACCATTTGTACATTAAAGAAGCATGTCATGAACCACAACCACTAATGAATTTTGTAGTGTTTATGGTACCAGGAGTGTGCTGCCACCACTTTCAACAGGCAAACTGATTTAATATGGATTTACAACTTACCTGGATTCTAAGGGTGGCCTTGACATACATGGTCTTATCCCATAGAATAACGCACAGCTAATCCAGGACCATGCTCAGTGTCTGGGGGTGCTCAGCTGGGGTTTTCAATCAGAGAGTGTGGACCTGCGTAGCTCTATAGTTATAGCCATATTCTCCTGCAGGTGAAGATTGGAAGCAGGTGCTGTGGTGCAGGGGCCTGGCAGAACCCATGCTAGTTGTCAAACTGTACTAAGTCTGTAGCTGGGTTTAGTGGTTATGGTGCTTGGGTTGTGTTCTTTAAAGGGATTGATGTCTGCTATTACAGCCTGAAAATAAATCATGCGGTCAGTGTGTTCAGTGTGCCCAGAGCCCTCCTTGCCATCATTCCCTGCTAGAATAATACACAAATACATGGATTGTCTCAACGCACAATCTCTCTACAGCATACAGACAAACATTTCAAATGGACAGAGAGGGACACTTTAATTTTAGGAGTGTGGGAGGGTGGGGCTAAGGGTGCTCCGGTGCTGCTGTTCTCAGATATTTTAGGTGACCTACTAATGCTAAAGCGAGAACAATGTATCTTATTTGCACGGACTGAATACTAAAAAGATTTATTGTTATTTATTGTTATTATTATAATTGGCATTTATTATGTATTATTATTGTCCATCATATTCCACAGCGATGATTTTTGTGGGAAAATGGACAGTACAGTACAGAGAAACCATTTTTAAATGGAATACAGGACCCTGCCTGTGTGCTGAGATCTAGCATTTACTGCACCTTTATATTTATTGTAATTCAAAGACACACTACTGTGAGTATTATTACATGGAGCTCCTAGATAAGAAGGACATTAGGATACAAAGGAGAGACAAAGATATTTGAGCCCTAAATAGGGACTGTCCCTCCTAAATACGGACATTTGGAAGGTATGCTCTACATTGTAAACTCATGGGCTATCTTACATAGCACTTTGTAGGAGGTGCAATGAGCATTGGATTAAAGCCCATGGGTCGGGTTCTCTACTCTTTTTGTATCAGCGTGTTTAATTATATGGCCATTTAATTATATGACCCATTTAATTTTTGTATTAAATATGAGTTACAAGGTTCCATTAGGGCATGTGCACTCCTGAGATTTTCTGAGCAAGTTGCCATTTGTAACATTTGTAAAATAGTATCATTCCACAATATAGTTAATCAGTCATTAAAACACACTATAAATGCAGGCACCAGCAAGTATATCAAGAATTAAACAACTAAAAATGAAACCAAAAGTAGTTATGTTAAGTGTCCTATCAACACTTAGATACAATATATATATATTGTTTACCCACTGGTATTTACAGCTATCTAAATAAATCCAGAATTCATATGTATGCAATATAAAACATGAAAAAACTAAAATAGTGTAGATTGTCTGAACAATGTAGTATACAGGCGATATATACATATTTAACACTCACAAGTAAAGTGTCACGGGTATACCTAATATTATATTGTGCAAAAAAAGAATGGATTCCACCTCTCAAGTAAAAGTAGGACTGGTGTCCCCTCTCACAGGTACCTGGGAATGAATGAATGCTCTAGGCATTTACATGCCTCTTGAATTTAGCTCCTCTAAGCTAAACAACCAGAAAGTAACAGGACCTGTTGTCTGACAGCCGGTGGGGTGTAACAGGTTAATTTATAAAACGTGCCAATTTCTATTGAAATCTGCATTCCTTGTAAAATGAAAAAAAAAAAGACAGACTTTGCTCACATAGAGGACTTCAGCATGCTTAAGTGCATTAGGTATTTGGAGTGTCCCTTTAAACTTGAAATTCATTTTGAACTCACTTGTAAATCCCGCTTTAGCGAATAACCCTGTGAGAGATTCCAACAACAATTGAAAGCAGCACATTAAATGTAGACACTGATACTAAAGTGAATGAGATCCTGATTTTGAACGTACAACATCTAAAATGCGTTGTGTGTTTTTCTGTTCCTAGCATCCTATTTTAATCAACTTCCCAAAACCTTTCATATAATGCAGTTCTTATGATGTATCTGGGTGTGTTAATCTGGACAATTGTTATCTAGCCGTATCCTTATCTAGATGTCACCTTGGTCATGAGAATCAAACTGTTCTCTGTCATTTGGAACCCTAAATACTGAGCGTGGTTATCTGACTCTGGAGAATCTGCCTTGAAAACCATTATCTTAGTGATTGTGCGACAGCAATCAAGACTGCAACAGGTCCCACCCCTTCTTTGTAGAAGTGGATCATAAATATATTTCTCACACACATTATCAAGAGGCTGTCCCCAGCCGTAAAGTCTGACAGAGAGAGATTACCAAGCCAAGGGGAGGGGAGGGGACCACAATACATGCTTGAATGGGATGGGAAACTTAAAACATTGTCCCAGTTCCACCAGGGACTCTCTAGAGACTTGGAATCCAAGCTTTGAATATTTTTTACTACAATGCTGTTAGACTGTCATTACCCTGTCATTTACAGTCATCTGTGTGTTCAGGGAATACAGAATTTAGCATCAGAAATACACTGTGCACACCCAGATCTTTGCTGGTACGAAAACTTGTATCCTTTCATATTTTAATATTCCAACATTTTTCATTTATGTTGTCGCAACCTTTAGACTACCACCTTTTAGCACTATGCAAGTTACATTAGAGTAGGTAGTAGAGAGATGTACAGTAAATACAGTAGTTATACTGTGTATGAACATTGTATTTAAATAGAGCTAACAGGTGTAAAGAGCACTTTATATCTTACATAACAGTAGACACATATTTCTTTGCACTTGCTATGCAGTTTATTTTATTTATATGGCACAAACAGGTGTACTGAGCACTTTACAGATAATATTAAAGTATAGAGAGTCACAGTAAGTGTAGTAGTTATACGGTGTATGTATATTTTATTTATATAGAGCTAATAGTCGTACTGAGTACTTTACAGGTAACGGTAAAGTACAGGGAAGTATAGTAAGTTCAGTAGGTATAAGGTGTATGTATATTTTATTTATACAGCACAAACAGGTGTATTGAGCACTTTACAGGTAACGTTAAAGTAGAGGGAGGTACAGTAAATGCAGTAGTGATACAGTGTATGAATACTTTATTTAAATAGAGCTAATAGTTGTACTGAGTACTTTACATGTAACAGTAAAGTAGAGGGAAGTGTAGTAAGTGCAGTAGGTATAAGGAGAATGTATATTTTATTTATATAGCAGTAACAGATATAATAAGCACTTTACAGGTAACATTAAAGTATAGAAAGGTACAGTAAGTGGAGTAGTTATACAGTGTATGTATATTTTATTTATAAAGCACAAACAGGTGTACTGATAACATTAAAGTAAAGGGAGGTACAGGTAAAGTTCATGTAGAGAGAGGTATAGTAAGTGCAGTAGGTATAATAAGGTGTATGTATATATTATTTATATAGCACAAACAGGTGTACTGAGCACTTTACAGGTAATGTTAAAGTAGAGGGAGGTACAGTAAATGCAGTAGTGATACAGCGTGTGAATACTTTATTTATATAGAGCTAATAGTTGTACTGAGTACTTTACAGGTAATGGTAAAGTAGAGGGAAATATAGTAAGTGCAGCAGGTATAAGGCGTATGTATATTTTATTTATATAGCACAAACAGGTGTACAGAATACTTTACAGGTAACCTTAAAGTAGACGGAGGAAGCTCTAACAGATGTACTGAGCACTTTACGGGTTACATTACAGTATAAGAAGGTATGGTAAGTGCAGAAGGTATACAGTGCAGACAGTACAACTTTTCAGTGCCTAGTATTTCTGCAGCCTGCTATACCTTACAGAGTTCTTTTTTTTAGACAACAATATATTTTAGCAGGTAGAACAGAATTCCAAAATGATCAGTCATTTAATTGCCAGCAACATTTTTTTTCTCCACTTGACAGCTCAAAATCAAAATATCCCTCTGGTTTAGGATCAAATACTAAATGTGAGCACAATATTTATTACAGAATGTTTTGTTATTGAAATGCTTGATTATTTTTTATAAAGATGACATGTTGTTTTTCAGGTTTCTTATCTTGCAGAACATCTCGGGATAATTGTATTGAAATCTTGATATCTATGTTTTAATGTTTAATGACTTAGTCTGTGGAGGGTTAAACACCAATGCTGTATATATAGTTAATGTCACAGTAATCAAAGGATGAGACTCCATTATTTGAAAGATACCTCTCATTCATCCAAGTCTCTAAATGGATATTTTTTAGCTTCTTTTCTCATGGGTGAACAAATGCTGTGTTTGATTAATCCTGTGTTTGAGGCATCATCCTCCCCTAAGGGACACAGGAATAAATTTACTGTCTCTGTTCATTTGGCAATTTCAAAGAGGGTTAGGAGACCAAATTTACATGGATGGGGAATTAAAGATCATTGCATCAAACCTTTTTATTTTATTTTTTTACACACTTGTTGCTTTAATTCTGACAATATATGGATATTTTGTTGTTCTTGAATTAAATGCAGTTATTGCATGTATCCACTGAGAATGTCTAGATCCAAATGTAGAACAACAAACTTCATTATTACATCATAGTTAACCTGACTGTGCCAGCATGTATAGCCACTACCCTGCTCATGTTCCAGAAACTATATCCTACACCCTTGTTGAGTCACCAAAGCACAGGATGCCTACCTCCCAACACTGAAAGGTGTGAATTTGAGAAGTGTAGGGGCCAGGGGATGGGCATTCTGTTGGATGATGAGAAGCAGTCCCTTATGGAGTGAGCCTGCCACAATATTGGTTGGGTCTTATCTAAAAATGGTGCGTGGAAGTGTCACATTGCCATGACTGCGTGTCAGGCTCACAGAAAGCCGCACAGATCTGCCCAGTCGGAGTGGCCCATGCACAAAGCGCTGTTGAAGAGCATTCGCATAAGATGAATGTTCTGAATGCATTCTGCAAGCGTGAGCACATCTAATGACCTAATGGTACTCACTTATTATGCTGTCCCCACTAGTGGGAAGAAATAGGGACTGGCACTGTCAAAGTAAGAATAACAACCCACAACACAGAGATTAAATTCAATCTATACCAGAATATAGTGAAGAATAGTAGTGTATTATTGATCGTTATGGTGGCAGGTGAAAATAGCAAGCTCAGAGAACAAGCCAAGATCAAGAATTCCAGAGTTCCACAAGAATGAAATGCAAAGCCAGGTCAAGGAGTACAGAAGACAGGGTAGTCAGACAAGAGAATCATATAAGAAGGATTGGGAATTGTGAAGAAACCACAACAGGACAATGAGTCTGAGCAGGGCAGACCCTAAAAAAGGTTTGGAGCCTGTATCCTGATCACGTCACTCCTGTGCCCCCATAATGTGCATGTGTGTTGGCATTGTGATTACATCAATCCTTTAGTGCATGAATTTTGACGCATTGCTGTGAATCTATAAAATTATACACCTTAGCAGCAGTCCTTGTCAATACGGGCGCAAGCTGACGCAACTTTGGTAAGGTTTGGAACATAGATCAACCTTGGTACCAATTTTGAGGCAGCCATTGGCGTCACTTTTGATGCGAGTATGTCACAGAGTAAGAGGAAAACAAGTGTCAGTGTCACAATTGATGCACTGAGTGGGATTTCGACCATTACTGCTGTCAAAACTGATGTGACTATGACGCTCAAATGAGGAAGCAGTTGCATTAACCTTACATATACCTGCAAATATATACAAACAAAACACACACATTGCACACACACTCACATACACAAATCACACACATTCTCACGTATACACATAAATAAATGTACACATAGACATATCCCTTACCGTATGTTATACATTACAGCACGCTAATTTCAAAATCACTATTAATTTTCTGTCTCGCTTGAAACAACTGTTTGTTAATAAATGACTCATAATTGCAACTATCAAAGCTCCTGCAGCATTACCGTCACAGATGAACGTACACACCTCGGCTTTAGATGTAATCTGATTGAATATTGCAATTTTTAGTTTGTTTGCTTTTTCCCAATACTACCGAGTCTGCCAATTTGGGTTTTAAGGCATTTTATTATTAGTGCATTTTGCTAGTGGATATTTAATTGGCGGCACCAACAGCCACGGAGACTGTGGAGACATCAGCATCAAAAAACTTATAGCAGGCAGACATTTAAATTGTAGTGTAAGCATGAGAAATTGACCTAGATTTCCTTTTTTTTCTCCCTTTTTTAACTGCGTATCGCAGATCAGATGCCACTGTGAAAACAAAAAATAAACCGAGATTCATCCAATTTTAGCATTGTAATTTGGTCACCGTGTTTCCTGTTAAGTTCTGTATAAGACAAGACTGAACCGTAATCATGGACCCAAAGACCAATGTTTGTAAAATTTTACCCTGTGTCACGATGCCACGTTGGCACAACAGCATAGAAATAGCTTTCATTTTTGTTTGATGAAGCTGACACCTGCAGCTTTATTTACTATTTGGGAAAGTGGAGAAAGCAGAAAATGTAGCTGAAGAGATGAAGAATATATACAATCAGGGGTGGTACCTGGAGCATTTGGCACCTCCATTCCACCTCCAAAAAAACAAACAAAAAAAACACCTTCAACATTTTTAAAATGTTTTCTTTTTTTTTATGTGTTGCACAAATTTGTAAACTTTGTAAAACCCCTGTTAGCCCCCTTCTACAAAACCCCTGTCCTGCCCCACTTCTACAAACCCCTGTAGTGCCGCCTTCTACAAAACCCCTGCTGTGCTCCCTTTTACAAAACCCCTGCATTCCCCTTCCACAAATCCCCTGCTCAGCACCCCTTATACAAGACTCATGTTCCAATACAAAACCCCTGCCCCCTTCTACAAAATATCTGCACCCCTCACACACGATTACAGGCAGACACTCACAAACAGGAACAGGCAGACAGGCACACACACACACTCAGTAACAGGCAGACAGTCACACACACAGTTACAGTCACACACAGGCAGACAGCCACACACACAGGCAGACAGTCACGCAGACAGGCAGGCAGACATACAGGCTGACAGGCAGGCAAGCACACAGACAGGCAGGCAGGCAGGCACATAGACAGGCAGACAGGCACACAGACAGACAGGCAGGCACACATACAGACAGGTAGGCACACAGACGGACAGGCAGACAGACAGAGAGGCAGGCACACAGAAAGGCAGGCACATAGATAGGCAGGCAGGCACACAGATAGGCAGGCAGGCACACAGACAGTCAAGCAGACAGACCGGCAGACAGTTAAACAGACAGACAGTCAGGCAGACAGACCCCTTTCCCTTATGGCAGGAAGGAGGGAGTGGAGGCAGTGCAGCTTCTGTAGTCAAGTTGGTGGGGAAGCAGGGATTCCTTCCTGCTTCCCACTTCCTGTGCAGCAGTTACCGGGGGCGTCTGGTAGGTATTAGCTCCACCTCTGCTGCCATTTTAGCCCGCCTCTGTCTTGCAATAAGCCCTGCCCACCACTTGGTAAGCCCCGCCCCTTCCACCTTGCTATTTTTTTTAATAACGCTGGGTGGAGAATATTGAAATCCTGCTCTTGCTCCCCCCTGCACTCCTAACACCCGGCCATGTGTGAGCTTAGTCGGCCGCACTGCTCGCACATCACTAAGGCCGGCCCTGGAACAGGGTGAGGGTCATTGCACCCCCTACCTGCTGGCACCCAGAGCGGACCGACCCCCCACCCCTCTCTTAGTATGCCACTGTATACAAGTCAGCTATTTGGCCTTACACTGTAAAGTCCCTCATCATCTCCAGAAAATTCATGGTTTAGTGAATAAGAGTAAAATAAGTTGTACACTCTTTTGAAATATTCCAGGAGCTCCGGTTGAGACCACTATATACGTGCACCATTTTGTAACGTCCTGAAGATTACCAATCAAATTACAGAACTTTCTTTGTAAAGTTCGAGGGACAAGTAGTTTATAGAAATGTGGTGCTTTCATCTGAAGATCTTAAATTATCATGCTGAAAGTAAGTTTGTATCTCAAAAAAACACAAAAAAACTGTGGAAACCACCAGTTCTATTCTCATAATGTTATCTAGTAACACACCTTTAAATAAAATCCATATCAGCTGTCTTGTGGTGCTGAGTTTACCAGAAAATATCTCAACACAAGACCACTGTAGATCTGTGAACATGTGGCAGTAAATTCTTCAGAAAAAAAAGCTTATTGGCTGTTCTGTTTTTTTTGTTTTTTTTTTATTGGGTAAGGGCGTTTACCTGCACCCAGACTGAAACTGTCATTACCAAAAAGGCCTCCTTTTTTGAGCCACATAAAAGATAAGAGGAGAATTTTTGGGCTCACGAATGTCTCTAATGAAATAGTATGCCAAAGTATACAGAACATTTGTTTGGTGATATTTGCCAAGAACTAAAATCATTCTATTTCAAAAGTTGTTGTAATTGAGTGGATATGAGAGTCTAAAGAGAAAATTAAAACAGATCTTTCACCAAAAACATCACACACTAGAACAGCTATAGACTGTAAGCTTGTTTGAGCAGGGCCCTCTTCAACCTATTGTTCCTGTAAGTTTTTGTAATTGTCTAATTTATTGTTAACTCTCCCCCTTTGATAACATTGTAAAGCACTACGGAATATGCTGGCGCTATATAAATACCAGTAATAATAATAATAATAATATGCAGCATTTTACACACAAAAACTATCATCAATAAAACTTTTTACTTTATTTAGTTTAAAAGAAGGCAGATTATGAATATTACAGGAGATAATAAATTGATTGGTGAATGGATGAATAGATTGATAGAAACATAGATAGACAGATAGACAGACAGATCGACCGACAGACAGACAGACAGATCGACCAACCGATCGATAGATAGATAAATCTGCTGTTGCTGTGATATCGTCCAATGGCTGTAATGTACTCTATTCATAGTACCTAATTTTGTATGATGTTATATTTGATTGGTTTATATGTAGCACGTTTTGCATCACACTGGTGTAACTCATACAACATAACATGCTTTATGCCATATTCTTTTCTACTTTTTATATTTTTCTTAGAAAATAACTTCTTCGTCCTAAGGATTTGTTCACTTTGTTTAGCCTTGATATTTTTATAATACTACCAATTTGCTATATGGGATACCTCCCTCACATTGTGTAATGAGCCACTAAGGACTGTTCCATCTTTTTCCAACTTAATTCCAAGTCAATTCCTCAATATCCTTATTGGGGACAAGACTCAGGAGCTCAACTGACTTAAACTTGGTTCCCAGGCTGGAGTTAACTGAAGGCTTAGATTACCCCAATGTTTAATCGGAGGAATTGTTGAATATGTTGATAATTCATGAGTGTCTTGTGATAGTTATGTTGTACATCTTGGGTCACTTTGAAACTAAGCCAATAAATGTTAGTGTGCATGTGTCCTCATCTGAGTAAAATTTTAATATAGAGTCTCAGGTCAAATAAAGTAGACAGACAGCTGTATGTCCAAGATCTGCAGAGGAGGCTGTACTCGGAAGCATTTATGTCAACAGTGCAACAAAAACATTGTTCTTCTGGAATCTGTGGGAACCTGTGTTAGAACAGTGCAACAATGCAAGGAATACATTCACTGTAGCTTTTATTAGAAACATAGAAACATAGAATGTGACGGCAGATAAGAACCATTCGGCCCATCTAGTCTGCCCAATTTTTAAAAATACTTTCATTTGTTCCTAGCCTTATCTTATAGTTAGGATAGCCTAATGCCTATCCCACGAATGCTTAAACTCCTTCACTGTGTTAACCTCTACCACTTCAGCTGGAAGGCTATTCCATACATCCACTACCCTCTCAGTAAAGTAATACTTCCGGATATTATTTTTAAACATTTGCCCTTTTAATTTAAGACTATGTCCTCTTGTTGTGGTAGTTTTTATTCTTTTAAATATAGTCTCCTCCTTTACTGTGTTGATTCCCTTTATGTATTTAAATGTTTCTATCATATCCCCCCGTCTCGTCTTTCCTCCAAGCTATACATGTTATTCTCACTCTTGGTCCATTTTAAGTTTCTTAAATGTGTCATCATCAACATTCTTTAGAAACCATATTTCCCTTTAAAGAGATCTGTAAATAGATAAGTGAAACTGTGCTTCATTTTTGACATGATCTTTTTGTTTTGTAACTTATGTAATCTCTTAATTCTTTTCTCCCTAGACCATTATAAAATGCTACCATTAAACAAGAATTATTGGGAATTGCCAGGGAACTGCTAATGTTATAATAAAGTAGTTGAGCTGAAAAAGTAGCTCACTCTGAGAATTTGTCCAATTCTGCTATTTCGGCATAACGTTTTCAATTCTCCTGTTAATTCTGGTTTACAGATAAGTGAATAATATTGCATATCTTTTTACTTTGCAGCAACACTACAGTGTCTGTGATGTTACAAATGAAAATAATTCTATTTAAGGCTGAGGTCTAAAGATTTCGAAGAACCTGTGGACTGTATTTAGAAGAATAAATCTGCTAACATATATAAAATAATGGGTTCATATAGAGATTACAAAATTATTATAACTGCTGCCTAAATGATATGATGTTTGACAAGCCATTAAAACGAGTGTGTCCAGGAATTGTGGTGATCCCTTGTCAAAAATGGAGGTTCTAATAATTGTCAATGCCTACCGAACATGAATTTATCGCCATGATGTGCTGGATTTTGTCAATACTGTACTTTATGTTTTTTGTTTGTTTTCCCCCATTCTATTTATTTGTGTGTTTTTTCTCTCTTATTTGCCCCTGTCTTTAAACTTGTCCCATTCTGTTTTTCCTTTAGGTTCAACATCAGTGTTTTTAATGTTAAATATATTTTTCAGGTCTCTACATATTTGGTCCTGCATCCGGGTTTTAGTTTTTCAAGCCTAACACATTTTGTTCCTACATCTCATTTTTCCCTAATTGTGCTTAATAGGAGGTATTTGTAGTTTTATCTTATGCATGCCAGTCCCCTCTATCCTTCCCTTGCCCCCTGCTAGACTCACCAATCTATTTAATCCATAATTATGTTATCCTTCTTTTAAGCAAGCTTTATGCTTATATTACTCAAGTTGGTCACCCTCTTTCCTCATTTCATTTTATGCATGTTTCTCTGCTTCTTAAGCTCAAGTATCCCTCTGTCTCCCCTTTGTTTACATCCAGCTGGTCAAAGCTGTTTTGGGCATTTACCCATATGTCTTTTTCCTATGCCAATCTCCCTCTTAATACGTTGTTCACCTTTGTAATGCCAGTGCTACCATTTTTCCTACCCATCCTTTACCTTCCCATTCTTCTTGCCCATCACCATTTTCTCTATGCCAATCAATATATGCTTACCAGTCTCCTTGCCCCACCCTTTGTGTCAGGCACCCAAAACTGCTTCCTGATATTGGGGTACTACAAAGTATTAGTGGGCGGAACACGATATGTCCATATGGTGGAACTGAATACCCATATTTGTTTGCTGAGATAGCTTATTTTGAGTAGCCTTCTAAAACGTAAAACTATATTTGTGTGTGTGCTCTACGGTCTCACCAGTGCTAAGAAATGCATGTTCCGGAAGACCCCCTAATTCCCATTTTTGTGTGCTCTTTCTATTCGTGGCAGACTTTCTATGCATGCCTCCTATATAATAGAATATATATTTTTTTTTTTATAAAGCTTCTGCATCATGGTAACAAGCAGCTGTTAAAGTCAGTACATAATTATACAAAGTAATACAAACACAATGGCAAGATCTCCCAGTAAGCATAAAATCTAGAATGTATACTACTTTTGCACAAAATTCACAAGATGGTCTGAGCGCATACAATAATTGGGAGCGAAACAATAGGGAATAGAGCAGACCCATTACATCCCTCTTTCCCCCCATCATTGTGCGATTGTTAAGCTGTTTCCCCTCACTGTATACTGCAGACGTCTATGCAGTCTTGATCTGTTGAGCGTCTCTGACCGACCCATTGCTAGGGCAGGTGGAGGATATACAGACAGCAGAAACAACTCAGGCGACAGTGCAAGGCAACAGTGAAAGACACACTGAGCAATGGCGACCCTGGTTCATATACATGGCTGTTAGGTCAGGGTCTAGAGCAGGGACTGCTGCGCATGCAGAGGACTCTGATTGAAGGCAGTAGATATATCCTAAGGAGAGGGATACACTAACCTGATATTTCCTGACACATGTAGCTGCGACTCCATTGCCCGACCAACACCACACCACACCAGTTACAGCCTGCATGTAAAACCATCACTACCCCCCTCCCCTTCACCACTCACCCCCCCCACCCCACCTTTTTTTTTCTCTCTCTTTTCTTTATTCCTCCTCTTTTCATCCCCCCTCTACTCATGGGGAAGGCATCCCTTAAGTCTAAATGGAACCTACCAAATGGTAACTGTAGATCACGCTGGACTGTATATTGGATGTCGTGACTAAGATGGTATACATCACTAATTGAATGCTAGAATGTTGGTGACCCTCGATAATAATAGATTATACGCTACCTCAAATATTTGATAGATATACCCATGGTGCAAATAGTAGACGGTACATAGGTGCTCTGGCTCTCCTATCAGAAGTTCAATTGATTACACAAGGGATATCTCCCCCCCCCCATTATTCGGGGAACGATATATACATTAAGTAATGCTTCATCAAATGTTAAGGTTGATGCAGGGCTGGCATCACCATTAGGCGAACTAGCCATTCACTTAGGGCACCGGCCTGTAGGGGGCGCCCACCTGTATATTTCCTGGTGCCTGCTCTGCCATCAAATGTCCGTACCTAGAGAATGCAGGCTGCGAGGGAGGCTGTTCTTGCAGTCTCTCACTCATCCCTCGCGCACCCTCTGTGATGTCGGAAGCCGGAAAATGACCCCGGCATACTAAACAGCTGGCAAGAGGAGTAAGGAGCTGCCTCACACTGGACCCCAGGGAGGTGAATGTTTGACTGTCAGTGAGTAAGTGTCTGTGAGTGTGTGTGTCTGTCTGTGAGTCTGTCAGTCAGTGTAGGTGTGTCAGTGAGTGTCATGTCAGTGACTGAGTGTCTGTGTGTGTGTGTGTGTCTGTCAGTGAGTATATGTATGTCAAGTGAGTGAGTGTTTGTGTGTGCATGTGTGTGTCTGTCAGTGAGTGAGTGTATGTCTGTCAGTGAGTTTCTGTGCGTGTGTGTCTGTGTGTGTGTGTGTGTGTCAGTGAATGAGTGTATGTCGTCAGTGAGTGACTGAGTGTGTGTCTGTCAGTGAGTGTGTGTGTATGTCTGTCAGTGAGTGTCTGTGTGAGTGTATGTCTGTGTGTGTGTGTGTCTGTCAGTGAGTGAGTGTATGTCTGTCAGTGAGTTTCTGTGTGTGTGTGTATGTGTGTGTATGTGTGTCAGTAAGTGAGTGAATGTATGTCAGCGTGTGTGTCTGTCAGTGAGTGAGTGACAATAGTGGGCGCCAAATTTGATCTTTGCCTAGGGCGGCATAAATCCTTGCACTGGCCCTGGGTTCATGTATAACTGCACACTATAGTACTGTTTGAGACCCGAGCATTTCTCTGCTTTTATATCTGATCTTTACTTGCATATACTGAAAACTCAATAAAATGATTTAAAAAAAAAAAAAGAATATGATGTGACCCCTCTAGGGTGATATCTTTCATAGCTTCCTGCGAACATAGGGTTAATGGCCTTTGCTGAACTTACTGCTAGGCCAAAGGTGATATCACTTACTGAGGCTTTGATGAATTTGATACAGTTTAAGCGGAGAGGAGGGGCAAGTGAAGGCTTAATCCTGTTTACATTAGAACCGGATTAGTGTAAAATTGACAGACTCATTTTATAGGCGAAGGGGATGAATGGAGACGGGGTTTAGGGGCTGGAATAAAGCTAGGTTTGTTTGGACTGAGAACACAGAAGAACAATATTAAGAGAGGATGTAGGGACGGGAGGGAAGGTCTGTGTAGACAGTGCAGAGTCCTGGGGTCACAGAGTTACCACTAAGATGTTGCCGCGCGAGCAAGCATCAAAATGTTTATTTCACGTGGCACAGAAATGAGGGTGTCATTTTTTAAACCAATTGCATATCTTTGATTATCTGACATGTTTATATAACTAGTTCCTGCAGCTCTGAATATAGTCTTCTGTGGATAATTTAAGAAGGGAGCGCACGTTGTTAACATTTGTAATAGTTTGTTAGTTTTTACAGGTTAGAATTGTGTGCTGCGTCATATGTTTGCACTATACAAATGCCAATAACGATATTTATAATAATGCTGTCACTCAGTGGTGAAAGTCTCATTTGCAACTTTTTTTTTAATATTGCAATTTTCCATTTTGATATTGAACATTTTCTCACGTCCCACTCCATATATAGGTTGGCATGGTTTTTCAGTGTGACAAGAGGTCCAAAAAATTGTCTTGAATTTTTTTTTTTTAAATGTATGGTGCTGATGGTACCCTAGTATTTCTGTCCGGTACCAGAGTTTATGGATGTGAATGACTATAATGAACCACTGGTTATTTACTTAAGTGTGAACTGCCTGGAATTTAGGGTGACTTCTAAGTGAGTTTCAAATTTAGGCCCAAGGCTAAACTAGAAACATAGCTGACTTGGAGAATTTTTCAGTTTGCGTTCGTTTTGAATTCCAAACAATTCTAACTTGAATGAATAACCCTGATTTGATGACTCTAAATGTGGAAATTCAAAACTGTATGTGATTTTACCTGGTGAACTGTTACCAAGAAGGTTTGGAGACTTTTATGACCAATGCTACATGGGACCCAGTCTCAGCTACATCCCATATTGCTACATCACTGTGTGCCACGCCACAAGTGATCACTTATTTTTATTAAAGGGACACTATAATCACCAAAACAACTTTAGCTTAATTATTATTATTATTATTATTATTGCCATTTATATAGCGCCAACAGATTCCGTAGCACTTTACAATATTATGAAAGGGGATTTAACTATAAATAGGACAATTACAAATAAACTTACAGGAACAATAGGTTGAAGAGGACCCTGCTCAATCGAGCTGACATTCTATAGGAGGTGGGGTGTAAAACACATTAGGACAGGAATGTGCAATCAAATAAGGTGGGCTGCCCTTTAGGAGAGGGCAAGAGACGGGTATGTGAGGTAGGGGTTAGTCTTGGAGGCCATAAGCTTTCCATGAAGCAGTTTGTGTGTATAGATCAGGTTTTTGAAGTTTCACTGTTCAATTCTCTGCCATTAAAGAGTTAAATCTTTTGTTTCTGTTTATGCAGCCCTAGCTGCACCTCCCCTGGCTGTGACGGACACAGCCGGCATGAAAACAAAATGGTTTCATTTTCAATCAGATGTAACTTAGTTTAAAAGTTATCTCTGGCTCTGTAAATTGAGCGTTAATTACATAAAGGAGGCTACTGCAAGGTTTAGCAAGCTATTAACAGAGCAGGAGATAAATTGTAAATTAAACAAAATTTGCAATAAAGGAAGTGTAAACATTATAATTTCTATGCAGATGACACGCAAATCTACCTGTCCTCTCCTGATCTCTCCCCGTCCCTCTTGACTAGTGTCTCTGACTGCCTCTCTGCTGTAACTGGATGGCTGCCCACTTCCTTAAACTAAACTTGACCAAAACTGAAATTCTGGTCTTTCCTCCCTCAAGTGTTGTTACTCCTGTGTCTCCAAGTCAACGGTGCTACGATCAGCTCCACCACGCAGGCTCGCTGCCTAGGTGTTCTCTTTGACTCGGACCTCTCATTCAATCTATCGCCAAATACTGTCATTTCCATCTCAAAAACATTGTGCGCATCCGCCCCTACGTAACGCCAGATGCGACTAAGGTGTTGGTCCATTCCACTGTCCTTTCTCTCCTTGACTACTGTAATTCACTTCTCATTGGTCTTACGTGCTTCCAACTTGCGCCGTTACAGTCCATAATGAATGCGGTGGCGAGGCTCATCTTCCTGTCTGCCCGCACCTCCCATGCCTCACCCTTCTGTCAGTCCTTACATTCGCTTCCTATAAAATATAGAGCTCAATTTAAAATTCTGGTTCTTGCTTTCAAATCTCTGCATAATGCTGCTCCCACGTACTTGTCCTCCCTTATACACAAGTATGTCCCGTCTAGGCCCTTACGATCTGCTGAAGACTAACGTCTATCTTCTGTCCATACTCCCATCTCTGATGCTCGCCTTCAAGATTTCTCGAGGGCTGCACTATTCCTGTGGAACTCGTTTCCCTCCTCTGTTAGATGCTCACCCAGTCTCCACTCCTTCAAAAAATCATTAAAAACCCACTTCTTCATAAAAGCGTATCACTTAAACTGTTAATAGCTCCTGACTGATACCTCATCTACAACTGTCACTAGTCTAATACTATCCTTACCTTTTTGTGTCATTTTACCCCACTCCCTCTAGCATGTAAGCTCATTGAGCAGGGCCCTCAACCCCTCTGTTCCTGTGTGTCCACCTTGTCTGGTTACAACTACATGTCTGTTCGTCCACCCATTGTAAAGCGCTGCGGAATTTGACGGCGCTCTATAAATATCATCATCATAATAATAATAATAATAATAATTAGATGGCTCTTTACAGGTAGTGTTTAGGAAGGCTGTGCAAGTCACATGCAGGGAGGTGTGCCTAGGGCTGCATAAACAAAGTAATTTAGATCCAACATGGCAGAGAACTGAGCAGTGAAATTGCAATGGTAAAGTTGTTTTGATTACTATAGTCTCCCTGTAGTCTCCCTTTATAGTCTCCCTTGGTTTATATGAGAGAGAATAAGAAAGTATGGCAATGGGATTTGATAGGAGGTACATTTTATTGTAGCGAGGTCCATCACTGCATTACAATTTAATTGGATATCAGAGTGACTTGCATAAGTTACCTAAATGAAGATACACTACCATTTTATCAGAGGTCTTTGTTATGACAGCTGGTTATTGGTCCTCTGGGTAAGAAAGAGAGATATCATGTTCTACCTCTTCTACATCTGGCCTTACAATTGTAACTTTTTTCACCATCTTGATTTTCTTTTTTTTTTATCTTGCTGTGTTTTCCAAACCCATTTGTGTGAAACTGCCCAAGAACATTCATACCTCAACAGAAACAATTGCTCTTTATCTTAGGATTTCCTATCCACCTGACCAACAGGGAGCCCTCCTTTCACATATCACTCATGAAAGATACAAACACAGACATGATTACATGATGAGTTTAAAGGTATGCCTCAAGAGATGCCCGTTTGTAGTATATTTTATTGAACATATAACTATGTGCAAAAAAAAAATAATGTAAAAATATTCTCATGTTTGATGCTTATCTGGTTACTGCAATACTGAGAATGAGGGAAAACATCAGAGAAAGTGGGCACAAGTATAGTGTCCTATGATGTCTCTGAGTGAAATAGTGTATTTCTAAGACACTATCTGGGGACAAAGGAATAGGTTAACTCATTGCACTATAATCTATATATGGAGCATTATGAGACCACAAAGGGCTATTTAAAGGATCAGTTTAGACGACAGCACGAGGCATCATAACAACTTCATCTAAATCATGGGTACCCAAAAGGTAGATCCCCAGAGTTTGTAGAACGACAACTCTGATGGTGCTTTCCATGCTTTTAGACTCCTTTAAAATGACAAAGCTTCATGGAAGCTGTAGTTCTACAACATCTGTGGATGTACCTTTTAGGCACCCTTGATCTAAATGAAGTTGTTATGGTGCCAGAAGGCCCCTAGGCACACTCTTACCTTCAGGGATAAAACCATTCTTTAACGATTAAACCCCAAAGTTGCCTCCAGTGTGGAACTCAAGTTCCTCCCTGACGTCATCCAGCTTTTGAAATTTCAGTTTCAGGGGCACTGCTAATTGCCTGAGAGTGGTCAGCTGATGCTCACAGCAAATCAGTGACTCCTCATTCACAAAACTCTCTTGAAAAGAAACGTGATTTTATTTATATTTATTTTATTTTCTTCCATGTACTGGACCTCAATACCTGGGTGCAGCCATTTTGTTCTCCTCTGTCCATGATCTCTGCTGATTGACCTTCTCTCGGATTGACTTTACTAATGGATTATGGGTAAAACGGATTGGCAACTAAAACACAACATTGCTTCAATCTCCAGCCATTGTCAAGTTTTGTCCAATTGACTGCTTTGCACAATGAATTGTAGTCCCTATTTTTCTTTATGTATTTTACGAAAACCCTAGCACTCAGGATTAAAATAACAAGAGATTAAGACACAAGGAGCTATAAAGAAGCAGATTAGATATGCTGTAGTTTATTTTTGGTGATAAAGCCACTTTATCTCCTTCGTTTCCAATGACTTGCCAAGGCGGTGATTAAAGGTATTCACAGTTAAATTGGGGAAAAAAGGTCTCTCTCTCTGTGTCAGCGTAGAGCTGAGTCCCTGGCAGCCTGCTGAGTCTACAGCACTCATTCTACGCACAGCTCCCTCCTACAACAGATTCATGGGAATAGCTGGCTTGAGATCACAGGCCGAGTCTGGTCTGTAGTAGACTGTGCTAGTTCTGTGACATTGTGACAGGGTCAGGAGACTCCTGTATTCATGCCTGTTTTTCACAGTTCACAACAGACTATCTTGTGATTCCTGTGATCCTCTTTCCGAGGCCCAGAAAGAAACAGAATAATAACTAACTCATGTTGTATGCCTGAGCAAAATGGCACCAAATTAGATTGTAAAGTTTTTTGAATTGGGATCTTTAACTAGAGAGGGGGGAGCTGGAACTAATCCCAGGGTCTGTTTCATGTCACATTACGCATCCGTTTATCCTACTCTTGTCTCCTCATGCCTCATCGTCTCAGATGCAGTAATTAGATTGCAAGCTTCACTGGGGAGGGAGGATGTCTACTCCAGCGTTCTGCACTGCTACATTTAAAACTCTAATCATTTATGTGGGGTTTGGGATAAATGTCATTTTCTGGATGTATGCAGCACTGTTACACTCCACCAAGTGTACAGCACCACAGCATATGTTGGTGCTTTAACCTAAACTATGCTTGTTAAAATATTATATTGTAACAGATAAATGTATGACATTTGGTGTCATTTTTTAGGGAAAATGAAACTGAATTATTTTATTTATATACAGGGTTAGATGAGAAGGGTTTAAGGGATGGGGTCTGATTATACCAATTACAGAAATGGCTAGTGGTTACTGAGTTATAGTTGCTGGTGGCTCCAGGGCTAGGTTCAAAAGTCATGTGCCTGTAGACCCAGAATTTTTTGGTACCCTACCTCCCCCCAAATATACAGTTCCATGTTTCAAATTCCATGATTTGGACGACAAAGCACAAGAGAGCCAAGTAGTACATCTCTCTCTCCTTACCGTGACAAAGGCAAAAAAAAAAAATGAATTATGTCAAATTATACATAAAAAGGAAAATAAATGCAACTGTTTAGTTAGGTAAAGAACCCCTAGTAGACAGGTGCCTAATGCAAAATGCCCATTATGTATCAGAGGGTCAAAGCAGAGGTAACGTCACTGCCTTAGAACTGGGAAGTCATGGTAAAACCAACTCGTAAGTAAATATTCTTGGCAAGACACCTATAGGTATATATACACCTGTCTACTTCAAATTTATTGCTGCAGACTATGTTGGCTCTATAAAAATACTAATAATTTCAGAATATGAGAAAGCTCTATTCATGTTTGATCCAAAGTCTGACCATGCCTGCTGGGTACATAAAAATATACTGTATGAGAATCCACGTAGACAACTACTGTATGCAAGTGCATCTCTTTCATTAGTTACTGTCATCGGAGTTATATTGAGAAGCCAATGAGTTAATGAATCCTGGAAAGACACAAATATTTACATTTCAGCTGAGCCCCTGAGTAATTCGAGATCATAAGTAATGAGCAGGACAACTCCACAACACCGCTCACAAGTGTAACGTGAATTGTGTCTGCGGTATCAGGTTTATTGACTCCCCTGTGGATTCTGTGCGTCGTTTATGCCGCTTGCTTCACATAGATGTCACTGCGGCACTATAAGTGTTTTCTCAGCTTGGCCGAGTGGCACATTACAGTAATGGGGTAAATGTATGAAACGGTGAAATCCAATCTCTTTAAACTGATTTGATGTCTGCCTGTAGCGCAACATATCCTGCTAATGGCTTCCTTCATTTTGTAGCCATCATACCCACCTCATCAGATTACGGCTGGTTTTAATTACCCAGCTAATAGAGTCCTTAAGCAGTGTCCCAATGCATGAACTGCAGGGATAATGCTGGTGTCTGTAATACATAGAGAGTGTGTTTATTTATTCAGTTCTATTCTACTGAATACCAAATAAATCCAATAATACAAACAACATAAACAGCAGCGGTGTTATCTATCAGGGAAAAGGGACCTGAATTATTTTAAGGTTTTTTTTTGCTTGTGTAGTATTTAGCAAATGAAAACTGTTGAACATTAAACTATAAAAAAAACAAAAAAAAAAAAAACAATCATCATACAAATGCAAGAATAGCACCCATCTCCATACGTGAGTGCAGCCCATTAAAAAAAAATTTTCGTTTTAATTTTATTTTTTTATTTTGATAGGCCATCGACTATTAAATAGCTAAAAAAGTATATTTAATTTCTGAATTTTATTGATCAGAATTTTATTGATCAGAGAAAGGTAACGAATAGAGCGCTCACAGGATGAATTTCAAGTGAACATTTATTGAAGCAATCTCAGTGTATTTGTGTATGACAGAGCTCCACTGTGATAAGTCTCACAATAATGTGATGTAATGTGTGTGTGCGCTGCTGTGTTGTATATGTGTGTGTTGGATGAGTGTGATGTTTGTGCTGGGTGTATTGGCTGCGTGTTTCCGACCCTGGTGGTCCAGTGCTGGGCCTGGTTTATTTACATTCCCAGGTGATCCAATGTCAGTCATTTGCTAATATAGATTCCCTGGTGCAATGGCAGAACTAATCAGGAAAGCGCTCTCATTTGTACAGAGTATATTTGTGTGCATGTTTGAATGCAGGGAGTCTGTTTGTCTGTAGTGTTGGCATTTGATTATAGGGGTGTGTTTTGAGTAGTGATGCAATTTCAATGCAGGGGTGTGTGTGTGTACTGTTGATGTTTGAATGCAAGTTTTTCTTAATGTAATGCTAGTGTTTGAGTGTCTTTAATGTTGCATGTGAATGCAGGGTTGAGTTTGCGTGTAGTGTTGGTGATTGCATGCAGATATGTATTCACAAATACACATAGACTGCCACACACATACAGGTGCACATTTTCATACACTGCCACACAGAGATGCCCATAGACTAATAAACACACAAATACACAAACATTGACACACATAGAAACACTTACCATATCCCTCAGTCTTATAGTCCCCACTTCAAGTGCCTACACCCAGAACCTGGTGCTTGTTTGGCTCCAAAGAAGCTTACATGTGGCCCTGCCACCCTCACTTCCATGGCAGGACCTGCCAACATGCCCCAAGAGAGACAACATGGTGACAAGTTCAATGCCTGCCCTGGTGGTCCAGCACTGCTGTTGGCTATTAGAGGGTTTTTCTTGTTGTCTGGTGGTGTCTCACATTGCATCTCCTGCTGCTACACTCCATAATGACCTCTTTCTTGTATTTCCAGTATTCAGTGTTGGGTCGGTGCACAGGCTGGGAATACCATAGGCCAGTGATGGCGAACCTTTTTGAGCCCGAGTGCCCAAACCGTAATACATGCCAATTTTTCCCCCTCAAAGTGCCAAAACGGCATTTAAACCTGAATACTGAGGTTTAAGTTTAGAAAAAAACAACTCATACAGTTGTCCGAACTAATTAACATCTCTGTGTGTGTATTAAGCAGTTTGTGTGTGTGCTCGGCAGTCTGTCTGTATGTGTATTTAGCAGTCTGTCTGTATTTAGCAGACTGTTGAGTACACAGTCTGCTGAATACGCACACAGACTGCT
>OW240919.1:80401313-80620179 GCA_933207985.1 Pelobates cultripes | reverse complement strand
GGGGATGACTAGTGACAGTGGGGGGGTGACTAGTGACAGTGAGGGGGTGACAGAGTGGGGGGGTGACTAGTGACAGTGGGGGGTGACTAGTGACAGTGGGGGGGTGACTGGTGACTAGTGACAGTGGGGGGGTGACTGGTGACAGTGAGGGGGGTGACTGGTGATAGTGAGGGGAAGGGGGTGGTTGGTGCCTACCTGCATCTCTGCTCCCTCTTCTCTCCCCGCCTGCTGCTCCTTCTCATGCTGGGCTCTGTGTGAGAGGAGTAAACAGGAAGTGATGTCACTTCCTGGCCCCGCCTCTCCCATCACACAGAGCCGCATGGGAGAGGAAGCAGGAGACCTGGCAGGGAGGAGGTGAAGCTGCCAGGTCTCATGGGGGGGGGGGATGTGCAGAGCGGTAGGTTGTGGGGCCCCGCGCTGCATCAGGGGCCCCACAACCTATCAATTAAAAAGTTTTATTTTATTATTTTTCCGTTCCAGCTGGAGAGATCTCTGATCTCTCCAGCTGGAGCAAGGCTGTGCTGCCGGGCCCCTGACTGCCTCGGGCCCTCGGTCCATGACCGAAGTGCCCGAGTGGTCAGTCCGCCCCTGGGGGTTAGTCTTGGAGGCCATAAGCTTTCCATGAAGCAGTTTGTGTGTATAGATCAGGTTTTTGAAGTTTCACTGTTCAATTCTCTGCCATTAAAGAGTTAAATCTTTTGTTTCTGTTTATGCAGCCCTAGCTGCACCTCCCCTGGCTGTGATGGACACAGCCGGCATGAAAACAAAATGGTTTCATTTTCAATCAAATGTAACTTAGTTTAAAAGTTATCTCTGGCTCTGTAAATTGAGCGTTAATTACATAAAGGAGGCTACTGCAAGGTTTAGCAAGCTATTAACAGAGCAGGAGATAAATTGTAAATTAAACAAAATTTGCAATAAAGGAAGTGTAAACATTATAATTTCTATGCAGATGACACGCAAATCTACCTGTCCTCTCCTGATCTCTCCCCGTCTCTCTTGACTAGTGTCTCTGACTGCCTCTCTGCTGTCTGGATGGCTGCCCACTTCCTTAAACTAAACTTGACCAAAACTGAAATTCTGGTCTTTCCTCCCTCAAGTGTTGTTACTCCTGTGTCTCCAAGTCAACGGTGCTACGATCAGCTCCACCACGCAGGCTCGCTGCCTAGGTGTTCTCTTTGACTCGGACCTCTCATTCAATCTATCGCCAAATACTGTCATTTCCATCTCAAAAACATTGTGCGCATCCGCCCCTACGTAACGCCAGATGCGACTAAGGTGTTGGTCCATTCCACTGTCCTTTCTCTCCTTGACTACTGTAATACACTTCTCATTGGTCTTATGTGCTTCCAACTTGCGCCGTTACAGTCCATAATGAATGCGGTGGCGAGGCTCATCTTCCTGTCTGCCCGCACCTCCCATGCCTCACCCTTCTGTCAGTCCTTACATTCGCTTCCTATAAAATATAGAGCTCAATTTAAAATTCTGGTTCTTGCTTTCAAATCTCTGCATAATGCTGCTCCCACGTACTTGTCCTCCCTTATACACAAGTATGTCCCGTCTAGGCCCTTACGATCTGCTGAAGACTAACGTCTATCTTCTGTCCATACTCCCATCTCTGATGCTCGCCTTCAAGATTTCTCGAGGGCTGCACTATTCCTGTGGAACTCGCTTCCCTCCTCTGTTAGATGCTCACCCAGTCTCCACTCCTTCAAAAAATCATTAAAAACCCACTTCTTCATAAAAGCGTATCACTTAAACTGTTAATAGCTCCTGACTGATACCTCATCTACAACTGTCATTAGTCTAATACTATCCTTACCTTTTTGTGTCATTTTACCCCACTCCCTCTAGCATGTAAGCTCATTGAGCAGGGCCCTTAACCCCTCTGTTCCTGTGTGTCCAACTTGTCTGGTTACAACTACATGTCTGTTCGTCCACCCATTGTAAAGCGCTGCGGAATTTGACGGCGCTCTATAAATATCATCATAATAATAATAATAATAATAATAATAATAATAATTAGATGGCTCTTTACAGGTAGTGTTTAGGAAGGCTGTGCAAGTCACATGCAGGGAGGTGTGCCTAGGGCTGCATAAACAAAGTAATTTAGATCCAACATGGCAGAGAACTGAGCAGTGAAATTGCAATGGTAAAGTTGTTTTGATTACTATAGTCTCCCTGTAGTCTCCCTTTATAGTCTCCCTTGGTTTATATGAGAGAGAATAAGAAAGTATGGCAATGGGATTTGATAGGAGGTACATTTTATTGTAGCGAGGTCCATCACTGCATTACAATTTAATTGGATATCAGAGTGACTTGCATAAGTTACCTAAATGAAGATACACTACCATTTTATCAGAGGTCTTTGTTATGACAGCTGGTTATTGGTCCTCTGGGTAAGAAAGAGAGATATCATGTTCTACCTCTTCTACATCTGGCCTTACAATTGTAACTTTTTTCACCATCTTGATTTTCTTTTTTTTTTATCTTGCTGTGTTTTCCAAAACCATTTGTGTGAAACTGCCCAAGAACATTCATACCTCAACAGAAACAATTGCTCTTTATCTTAGGATTTCCTATCCACCTGACCAACAGGGAGCCCTCCTTTCACATATCACTCATGAAAGATACAAACACAGACATGATTACATGATGAGTTTAAAGGTATGCCTCAAGAGATGCCCGTTTGTAGTATATTTTATTGAACATATAACTATGTGCAAAAAAAAAATAATGTAAAAATATTCTCATGTTTGATGCTTATCTGGTTACTGCAATACTGAGAATGAGGGAAAACATCAGAGAAAGTGGGCACAAGTATAGTGTCCTATGATGTCTCTGAGTGAAATAGTGTATTTCTAAGACACTATCTGGGGACAAAGGAATAGGTTAACTCATTGCACTATAATCTATATATGGAGCATTATGAGACCACAAAGGGCTATTTAAAGGATCAGTTTAGACGACAGCACGAGGCATCATAACAACTTCATCTAAATCATGGGTACCCAAAAGGTAGATCCCCAGAGTTTGTAGAACGACAACTCTGATGGTGCTTTCCATGCTTTTAGACTCCTTTAAAATGACAAAGCTTCATGGAAGCTGTAGTTCTACAACATCTGTGGATGTACCTTTTAGGCACCCTTGATCTAAATGAAGTTGTTATGGTGCCAGAAGGCCCCTAGGCACACTCTTACCTTCAGGGATAAAACCATTCTTTAACGATTAAACCCCAAAGTTGCCTCCAGTGTGGAACTCAAGTTCCTCCCTGACGTCATCCAGCTTTTGAAATTTCAGTTTCAGGGGCACTGCTAATTGCCTGAGAGTGGTCAGCTGATGCTCACAGCAAATCAGTGACTCCTCATTCACAAAACTCTCTTGAAAAGAAACGTGATTTTATTTATATTTATTTTATTTTCTTCCATGTACTGGACCTCAATACCTGGGTGCAGCCATTTTGTTCTCCTCTGTCCATGATCTCTGCTGATTGACCTTCTCTCGGATTGACTTTACTAATGGATTATGGGTAAAACGGATTGGCAACTAAAACACAACATTGCTTCAATCTCCAGCCATTGTCAAGTTTTGTCCAATTGACTGCTTTGCACAATGAATTGTAGTCCCTTTTTTTCTTTATGTATTTTACGAAAACCCTAGCACTCAGGATTAAAATAACAAGAGATTCAGACACAAGGAGCTATAAAGAAGCAGATTAGATATGCTGTAGTTTATTTTTGGTGATAAAGCCACTTTATCTCCTTCGTTTCCAATGACTTGCCAAGGCGGTGATTAAAGGTATTCACAGTTAAATTGGGGAAAAAAGGTCTCTCTCTCTGTGTCAGCGTAGAGCTGAGTCCCTGGCAGCCTGCTGAGTCTACAGCACTCATTCTACGCACAGCTCCCTCCTACAACAGATTCATGGGAATAGCTGGCTTGAGATCACAGGCCGAGTCTGGTCTGTAGTAGACTGTGCTAGTTCTGTGACATTGTGACAGGGTCAGGAGACTCCTGTATTCATGCCTGTTTTTCACAGTTCACAACAGACTATCTTGTGATTCCTGTGATCCTCTTTCCGAGGCCCAGAAAGAAACAGAATAATAACTAACTCATGTTGTATGCCTGAGCAAAATGGCACCAAATTAGATTGTAAAGTTTTTTGAATTGGGATCTTTAACTAGAGAGGGGGGAGCTGGAACTAATCCCAGGGTCTGTTTCATGTCACATTACGCATCCGTTTATCCTACTCTTGTCTCCTCATGCCTCATCGTCTCAGATGCAGTAATTAGATTGCAAGCTTCACTGGGGAGGGAGGATGTCTACTCCAGCGTTCTGCACTGCTACATTTAAAACTCTAATCATTTATGTGGGGTTTGGGATAAATGTCATTTTCTGGATGTATGCAGCACTGTTACACTCCACCAAGTGTACAGCACCACAGCATATGTTGGTGCTTTAACCTAAACTATGCTTGTTAAAATATTATATTGTAACAGATAAATGTATGACATTTGGTGTCATTTTTTAGGGAAAATGAAACTGAATTATTTTATTTATATACAGGGTTAGATGAGAAGGGTTTAAGGGATGGGGTCTGATTATACCAATTACAGAAATGGCTAGTGGTTACTGAGTTATAGTTGCTGGTGGCTCCAGGGCTAGGTTCAAAAGTCATGTGCCTGTAGACCCAGAATTTTTTGGTACCCTACCTCCCCCCAAATATACAGTTCCATGTTTCAAATTCCATGATTTGGACGACAAAGCACAAGAGAGCCAAGTAGTACATCTCTCTCTCCTTACCGTGACAAAGGCAAAAAAAAAAAATGAATTATGTAAAATTATACATAAAAAGGAAAATAAATGCAACTGTTTAGTTAGGTAAAGAACCCCTAGTAGACAGGTGCCTAATGCAAAATGCCCATTATGTATCAGAGGGTCAAAGCAGAGGTAACGTCACTGCCTTAGAACTGGGAAGTCATGGTAAAACCAACTCATAAGTAAATATTCTTGGCAAGACACCTATAGGTATATATACACCTGTCTACTTCAAATTTATTGCTGCAGACTATGTTGGCTCTATAAAAATACTAATAATTTCAGAATATGAGAAAGCTCTATTCATGTTTGATCCAAAGTCTGACCATGCCTGCTGGTCTGGGTACATAAAAATATACTGTATGAGAATCCACGTAGACAACTACTGTATGCAAGTGCATCTCTTTCATTAGTTACTGTCATCGGAGTTATATTGAGAAGCCAATGAGTTAATGAATCCTGGAAAGACACAAATATTTACATTTCAGCTGAGCCCCTGAGTAATTCGAGATCATAAGTAATGAGCAGGACAACTCCACAACACCGCTCACAAGTGTAACGTGAATTGTGTCTGCGGTATCAGGTTTATTGACTCCCCTGTGGATTCTGTGCGTCGTTTATGCCGCTTGCTTCACATAGATGTCACTGCGGCACTATAAGTGTTTTCTCAGCTTGGCCGAGTGGCACATTACAGTAATGGGGTAAATGTATGAAACGGTGAAATCCAATCTCTTTAAACTGATTTGATGTCTGCCTGTAGCGCAACATATCCTGCTAATGGCTTCCTTCATTTTGTAGCCATCATACCCACCTCATCAGATTACGGCTGGTTTTAATTACCCAGCTAATAGAGTCCTTAAGCAGTGTCCCAATGCATGAACTGCAGGGATAATGCTGGTGTCTGTAATACATAGAGAGTGTGTTTATTTATTCAGTTCTATTCTACTGAATACCAAATAAATCCAATAATACAAACAACATAAACAGCAGCGGTGTTATCTATCAGGGAAAAGGGACCTGAATTATTTTAAGGTTTTTTTTTGCTTGTGTAGTATTTAGCAAATGAAAACTGTTGAACATTAAACTATAAAAAAAACAAAAAAAAAAAAAACAATCATCATACAAATGCAAGAATAGCACCCATCTCCATACGTGAGTGCAGCCCATTAAAAAAAAATTTTCGTTTTAATTTTATTTTTTTATTTTGATAGGCCATCGACTATTAAATAGCTAAAAAAGTATATTTAATTTCTGAATTTTATTGATCAGAATTTTATTGATCAGAGAAAGGTAACGAATAGAGCGCTCACAGGATGAATTTCAAGTGAACATTTATTGAAGCAATCTCAGTGTATTTGTGTATGACAGAGCTCCACTGTGATAAGTCTCACAATAATGTGATGTATTGTGTGTGTGCGCTGCTGTGTTGTATATGTGTGTGTTGGATGAGTGTGATGTTTGTGCTGGGTGTATTGGCTGCGTGTTTCCGACCCTGGTGGTCCAGTGCTGGGCCTGGTTTATTTACATTCCCAGGTGATCCAATGTCAGTCATTTGCTAATATAGATTCCCTGGTGCAATGGCAGAACTAATCAGGAAAGCGCTCTCATTTGTACAGAGTATATTTGTGTGCATGTTTGAATGCAGGGAGTCTGTTTGTCTGTAGTGTTGGCATTTGATTATAGGGGTGTGTTTTGAGTAGTGATGCAATTTCAATGCAGGGGTGTGTGTGTGTACTGTTGATGTTTGAATGCAAGTTTTTCTTAATGTAATGCTAGTGTTTGAGTGTCTTTAATGTTGCATGTGAATGCAGGGTTGAGTTTGCGTGTAGTGTTGGTGATTGCATGCAGATATGTATTCACAAATACACATAGACTGCCACACACATACAGGTGCACATTTTCATACACTGCCACACAGAGATGCCCATAGACTAATAAACACACAAATACACAAACATTGACACACATAGAAACACTTACCATATCCCTCAGTCTTATAGTCCCCATTTCAAGTGCCTACACCCAGAACCTGGTGCTTGTTTGGCTCCAAAGAAGCTTACATGTGGCCCTGCCACCCTCACTTCCATGGCAGGACCTGCCAACATGCCCCAAGAGAGACAACATGGTGTCCAGTTCAATGCCTGCCCTGGTGGTCCAGCACTGCTGTTGGCTATTAGAGGGTTTTTCTTGTTGTCTGGTGGTGTCTCACATTGCATCTCCTGCTGCTACACTCCATAATGACCTCTTTCTTGTATTTCCAGTATTCAGTGTTGGGTCGGTGCACAGGCTGGGAATACCATAGGCCAGTGATGGCGAACCTTTTTGAGCCCGAGTGCCCAAACCGTAATACATGCCAATTTTTCCCCCTCAAAGTGCCAAAACGGCATTTAAACCTGAATACTGAGGTTTAAGTTTAGAAAAAAACAACTCATACAGTTGTCCGAACTAATTAACATCTCTGTGTGTGTATTAAGCAGTTTGTGTGTGTGCTCGGCAGTCTGTCTGTATGTGTATTTAGCAGTCTGTCTGTATTTAGCAGACTGCTGAGTACACAGTCTGCTGAATACACACACAGACTGCTAAATACACACACACACAGACTGCTGAGTGTACACACACAGACAGACTGCTGAGTGTACACACACAGACAGACTGCTGAGTGTACACACACAGACAGACTGCTGAGTGTACACACACAGACAGATTGCTGAGTGTACACACACAGACAGATTGCTGAGTGTACACACACAGACAGACTGCTGAGTGTACACACACAGACAGACTGCTGAGTGTACACACACAGACAGACTGCTGAGTGTACACACACAGACAGACTGCTGAGTGTACACACACAGACAGACTGCTGAGTGTACACACACTGCATTGAAGGGTACAGTGTTTGTGGGTGGAGTGATGTGTGTGGGTGGGGTGTTGTGTGTGTGTGTGTGTGTGTGTCTTTTTGTGGGGTGATATGTGTAGGGCAGGGGTGCTGTGTGCATGTCGTCCCCCCTCCCCCCCTGTTTTCTTTCCCCCATCCCTCCCTCATTTTTTTCTCTCATCCCACACTCAGTTTTCTCCCCCCATCTCTCCATCAGTCTCCTTCCCCCCACCTCTCCCTCAGTCTCCTTCCCCTCCCCCCATCTCTCCCTCAGTCTCCTTCTCCTCTTCCCCTATTTTCCCTCAGTTCTCTTCTCTCCCTCCCCCATCTCCTCAGTCTCCTTCTCCCCCATCTCTCTCAGTCTCCTTTCTCCTCCCATCTCTCCCTGTCTCCTTTCTCCCTCCCCCCCATCTCTCCTCAGTCTTCCTCTTCCCTCTCCTCCCTTCCCCATCTCTCCCTCAGTCTCCTTCCCCCCATCTCCCTGCTAGCCCCTTTTCCCCCATCTTTCCCTCATTCCTTCCCCATCTCTCTAGTCTCTCCCATCTCTCCCTCAAGTCTCCTTCCTCCCTAGTCTCCTTCCCCCATCTCTCCCTCAGTCTCTTCCCATCTCCCTCAGTTTCTTTCCCCATCTCTCCTTGCCCTTTCCCCCAGTCTCTTCCCATCTCTCCCTCAGTCTCCTCTGCTCTCCCCCAGTCTCCTTCCCCAGTCTCCTTCCACCCCATCTTTCCCTCAGTCTCCTCTCCCACTTCCCCATCTTCTCTCAGCTCTCCTCCTCCCCAATCTCTCCCCACCTCTCCTCAGTCTCCCATTCTACCTCAGTCTTCCCCATCTCTCCTCAGTCTTCCCTTCCCCCACCTCCTTCAGTCTCCCCACCTCCTCAGTCTCCCCATCTCCCTCCCTCCCCCCCCTCCCCCAATCTCTCCCTCAGTCTCCTACCTTGTAGCGTGGCCGAGCGCCACGGAGCTCAGTTTCCTGTACCCGGAGGACAGGAAGTGCTCTCTCTGTGAGCACTTCATTTCCGTCCGCCCGGGTACAGGAAACATAAGTTCCTGTACCGCGGTGCGCTCGGCCACGCTACACAGAGTGCCTGGCAGGAGGGAGCGCTCTGCGCTATGCGCTCACCTCCTGCCGGTCACTCCGGCTTTGCGCCCGCCGGGCCGGTGCGCCCTAAGGCGGCCACTTGTGCCGCCTTATGGATGCGCCGGCGGAGCGCACGGCGACCTATGGCCGCGTGCCCACAGAGGGGGCGCGGCGTGCCACCTGTGGCACGCGTGCCATAGGTTCGCCACCACTGCCATAGGCTGTGACTAACTGAGCCTCGGAGCTGCAAGGTAGAGGCCATTATGGAGTGCAGCAGCAGTGAATGTTATTATTGTGGAGCTCTGTGATACACTCATGCACACCACCCTTTACAGTCAATGTTATTATCGTGGAGCTTTGTGATACACTCATGCACACCACCCTTTACAGTCAATGTTATTATCGTGGAGCTTTGTGATACACTCATGCACACCACCCTTTACAGTCAATGTTATTATTGTGGAGATTTGTGATACACTCATACACACCACCACCCTTCACTGTAAATGTTATCGCTATGGAGCTCTGTGATACTCTCACACATACCTCTATTTACTAAGAATTTTTGTTGTTTTATAAATTAGATTCTCCCTTTCTGATACATACCACCCATAACTGTGAGTTTTGGAATTCTTTGATGGGCTGTATATTCTAAGCTCATAAAAAAAAAAAAAAATCAGAAATACAAACGCGGGACAGATAACATAGTGTCCTAAAAAGTAAAACCCTCATCTAAAGAGGAAAGTTGTGTTATTAAGGCATAGGACACAAATTATTAACAAACATTATTGTATAGCGTGGCATGACCATGGACTAATCATAACATTTGTTGTGTTATCCATGTTGTACGCATTATGTACATGAAGTGCGTGTATTGGAGAATAACATGGGGTACACTTAATTCCTATCAGTTGTTACCTATTATATATGATACAAATACATTGCTGTTAAGAGGATTTGCTTTTAAAGTCCTTCAGCTCTTTTCTACAGCTGGAGAGCCCCCTTCCTACTTGCCCCTCATATATAGTTCCTTAATTGCAACAAATATATCCCCTTACTCGCAGCATTCTGATTGGATGTTTTCAGTCATGTGGTGTTTCTTGTTTTGACCAACAATGCTTTTGTTTAGTTAATAGTAAATTAACTGAATCTGTTGCATCCTAATGCCAGGACCAGATGTTTTGAGTTATGCTATATTGTCCCATACTGTTATACTCTATTGCCTAAAGGTATATGTAAAGTGTACATTGTGCTGTATAATGGCTAATATGGTTTATATAATATAATCATATCCTTTGCTAGCAGTTAAACTTTCTGACCACTGTTAATCCCCTCCTTATGGTTCAAATTGCACTTTATGTCTAACTTGCTGTTCTCCTATACACTATTACCCTAGGCGTTCCAACTTGTTGTCTTGTTGTATATAAAAATCAATAAATCAACTATTAAATTACCCCCAATACATTTACTATAATAGAATCATTTATGTGAGCCTACAAATAGAAAGGAGTCATTTGGACCATGTAGCTACAATGTCTACTTACAAACACAGAAGACAGAATATCAAAGGAGTGACTGCTGGGACTAATTGAACATGGAGTATTCTATCAGTGGCTTCCAAGCTCCTAGAAAGGCTATAGCAGTGATTTTTCTCTTGGCTAATGACCTGGTAGAATTCTACAACCTGTGAACAGTTATCAAGCATCACACAGACATACACACACACACATACACACACACACACACACACAGACAGACAAAGCTCACAATGTTACCACAAAATAGATTTAGATTGCATAGGTCACAGTCTATGACTGCACACTATACACTTCAATAATTATACTGCACTGATATGTCACTATTAAATATAGATATATTCCATGCATCAATAGCGTATATCAACATTTATTTCAGACTACTGGATGCTTCTGTTCTTTAGCTGTGAAAAATATTACCTGCCTGTGTGATATTTGAAAAGGCATTTGGCAAAGATTTTAAATGCGTATGATTCTGATTGATAAAATGTTATTTTGGCTTCATGATAAATTCTACCATTGCTATTTCAGGACTTGTGAATTGCAGATGAACGTTAATCTTGAAACACACAGTTACTATCTGTTACAAGACAAATGGGCCTGGCTGATATGGTGTGTAACTGTGTAATCAAAGCCATGAGCTTGATATCATACACTCACCAAAGGCCAATAAGTGCAGATAGGATCTGTAGTCATAAACTTACAAAATGAAGACCATCAGCGATGAAAACTATATCAAATTATATTCGTTATAGCAGGAAATACATATTATAGTAGATCATTAGCTCTGTATAATTGTTTAAAAGGTGACCTGTTGACCAGCTCTCTTCTTGTTTAGTCTGTGGTGAAGGACACTTGCTAAATTTGTAACTTGCGCCACAATCAGATCTTTTTATCAACCCTTTTTGTGATTTTAGAGACACATGCTTTGTTGTATGCCATCTGATCCACACAGGGATTATGTGAGTGATATAGATTATATACATAATGGTCAACCTTGTATTACCATATATATGACACATAATGCTAAATGTAATATACAAGACCGAAGATTGTGCTTTATGAATGTCTCCAGAACCCAGACATGGCACTATTTCCCCCCAAAACATGCTTTGCCATTATGTATCTTTTATATAAGTTGTAGGATATGGTTAGTATTAAGGTATTGTAAGGTTTAACAGTGCTTGGGTAGTGTAGGGGTTAATGCCTGGTAATAGTGTTGTGCTTTAGGGTAGTGTAGAGGTTAAGAGGAGAACTTTACTATTACATGTCCTAGTGCTTCCTGAGATTAGTGGGAGTAACATTCCTGGAAACTATAAAAATGGCGGTAGTTGCTGCTCAAGAGTGTAACTTACACATATATGTGCTGGTTCAGCCCCTGGTAACATACAGGGGATCTGTGCATTATTATCCATTCATTATGGGAAATAATTGTATGGATGACATAACCAACTGTACGTTGTGGGAATAGAAAAGATGACTTGCTTTTGGAAATAATATAAATACAGGGTAGAAAAACATGGCAAAGTAGTGCAAAACATTTTCACTCTGATAATTGAGAAAGAAATTATGTAACTCACATGAATTGGAGAAAACAGTATGCTCCTGATGATGAAAGTGGACTAGAATTGCTCCGGAAAGTAGCCAGCCATTGTTAATATAATGAGAACAGTTTGCATCAATGTAACCTGGCAGCCCAGAAGAGTGGACTGGAATGTGCACACATGAACAATGACGACTTCGCTGTACTAGTCAGTGGGGTGTTAGATGCCATTGAGTGGTCAAGTGTACTGTGTGACCATCGCATTCAAAATTACTGAGCAACGAATCTGCATCAAATTTTGCGTTAAGCTTGAACTTTCCCCCGCAGAAACTATATAGATGATTCAGAAGGCTTTTGGGGACGATGCAATGAGTGCAGCGCAAATAAAAACACCCAGCCCAGATTTAGCGTCCTGTGACTTCTGGATTTTCCCAGAAATAAAATCACCTTTGAAAGGGAAGAGATTTCAGACCGTCGATGAGATTCAGGTAAACACGACAGGGCAGCTGATGGCAACTCCAACAATGGATTTTGCAGAGTGTTTTGAACAATAGAAGAGACGCTGGGAGAACTGTATGAGGTCCCAAGGTGCCTACTTTGAATGGGACTGAGGCGTCATTGTCTTATGTACAATGTTTCTTGTATCCTAAAGGAACACTATAGGGTCAGGAACACAAACATGTATTCCTGATGCAATAGTGTTAAAACCACCATTTAGGTGGCTTGCCCCCCTTAACCCAGTTAGAAGGGGTTAAAACTTACCTCATTTCCAGCACCGTGCTGATCTGCCGATGCTGGCCCTGCCCCTAATCCGCCTCCTTGGTGACATCATCAGAATTGCAGATTTTTTAGCCAATCCAATGCTTTCCCACAGAGAAAGCATTGGATTGGGAGAAATCAGCACGCAGGCGGGATGGAGGCGGGATCAAACATCATTTTGGCAAATCAGCACCCCCTCATATAGATGCATTGAATCAGCTTGCATTGAAATGCATTGAAAATTCAGCAAGCTACTATGCAGCACTGCCCCATGAAGCACCTCCAGTGGCCATCTGAGGAGTGGCCACTGGAGGTGTCCCTAGGGGTAATGTAAACACTGCCTTTTCTCTGAAAAGGTTGGTTTGCATGAAAATGCCTGCAGGGAATGATTATACTAACCAGAACAACTACATTAAGCTGTAGTTGTCCTGGTGACTATAGTGTCCCTTTAAATATATCTTAAATGTCTCTATTTTTCATATTACATGGCTGCATACTTTCTGAACAGACCTCGTATACAGCAGACTGTATTTACATGTACAATGATATATACATGTGTAATATTGATTGTGAATACAGAACATGCTAAGGGCTGCTCTCATAGATTTTGCAGAAAATCACACTAATTGGTTGAACATATTCAGCCTCTTCCTTGTTGCTGATGAGAGAGCTGCAATGTGCAATTCTATTCTCAGTTTTGTTTAACCTATTAGCATTATTAGAGAGGTCAGATTCAGCCTGAATAGCCCTTATTGGTAACTATTCCTGACCTTTGGAACTCACCTGTAGCTTTCTTCTTCTATGTTTCCCAAAAGTCTTTTGAAATTCACTTGTTCAGAGAAATGGATATTTCTCTCCAAGTAGCACCATTCTCTCTTTGACTTGTCTAGCCAGTACAGTCTTCCCATTTTCATTTATGACTCTAGTTCGATATACTCCCGTCTCCATTCTATGTATTTTCACCATGTTCATCCACTCCCTCTTTGTGGCAACTTGTAGCAGGATTTTCTCTGGCTTACATATCAGGTTTTTCTTGGTTACTGTAATTTTGCCATTTGTATCTTTGAATCCTTGTTGGTGATCTTTTATTATTCTCTTCTAAGCTGGCCAACTCCCTTGGTCGAAGGTACAACTTACTTTAGATCCTAGAGCCCGTCCCCCTTATCCCCTTTCATCTAAAGGAAAAAGGAACCACAGGTAAATCTCTGGTCAAAGTAAACCGAAGCCTGTCTAAATTGTTATTAAAGCGTTTTGCTAGAAATCTCAGTCATCATTGTAGCAAGTTACATTTAAATGTCACAGTTAAGTTCAGCTTGATTTATTTTTTTCAAAATTCTTAATTTTGAATTTTCAAAAAGTACTTGCGGAACAACTTAAAGATAGCAATAATGATTGGAATAAGCGCATGTGGACATTTTTGATGGTTGTGACTATATAATAAGACAAGGTGATTTCTAACAACAAGTGCAAGCCACAGGAGATGGATGGAATGGGCAAACACTAATTCTAATTCTGGACTACAATTCCTATAATTCTCTGTCAACCTCAGACACCACAGTTCTTACTGCATTGTGGAGTGAGACTACTCTGTGTGCATTATGTGAATTGCAATACAATGCAATTAAAGCTCTGTATTAGTTCGGATTCATTAAACGGTCTGAATATAACAAAATACTTTGTATGGCTGTTCGACATTGAACCATATACGTTTGGAATTGAGACGCATATCCTGTACAGAGGGGTCCATGGGAACGTGACTTCTGAAGCTTTCAGCAACTTGACGGGGGACGTGGAGAGGGCTTTTTACACTGGCTAAAGTGTTAGACCCATAGACTATAAAAGGAAGGCATTTTAATGGCCGCACTGAACGCACACACTGCGCTTTCTGCCTCACACTGCTGTCTTTGTTCGACTCCTCATCATTCTATTTGTTGCACGACTTTTGCTAAAGAGAAAAAAAAAGCCCATACTGTAATAAGTTGGCTTTTCAAATTCTCCTTCAAATGGACGTGAATTTGAAACCTGTGTCTAGCCCCGAGAGGGAATTCATTGCACCATTTGCACATAAATTGTAATGGCAACTTAGTGCTTACGGAAGTTAGTGGAATATTAACCCTTGTCTTTCAAGAAAGACCAGTAACATGTAACAGAGCCTTGAATTACAGACAACTCTATTATTGAGAATGAAGAAACTTAAATTATTGGTCTTGTATAGAACTACAGTGGATAGATTATCGTATTATATGATCCCATAGCTTTGACATTCATTAGTGAAGACTCCAAAAAAAAGAATACTAGAGATCTTGAGAGGAAGGTGAACAAGGATACCTACAATAAGCCCCCCTCCCTTTAACTTCACCTGTCTTTGCTTACAAAAGCTTTGCATTGCACCTGCCTTTCAAATTCTAATAGATATAGCTATCTCCTATTCTGTGCAGAAACTGAACACTGCCAAGTGAAAGGATCCCAGATGTCGACAATTTCCCCTTTCTCCCATCATGATTACCAATGGTACTGAAAAACGTTTTCAGCTAAAATTACCGATTCACTGAAACTTGTGTTGGGAGATTTTTGAAACTAGGATATTTTTTAAGAAGAATAGTACTTACGTCCACTTAATTGCTGCTGTAATGTTTATTATTGCAAACACTTGACGATAATAAAAGGTTTATAAGAAAATAAGGGGAGATTGTTACCAGTGTTATTACTATACTTACTGCATGTACTATACCTACCTTAACTGTAATGTAATCTGTAAAGTGCTAAAAAAAAGCATGTTAGTGCTATTTAAATAAAATATACATGTCCTATGTAACTATTGCACTTACTGTACCTCCCTGCACTGTAATGTAACCTTTAGAGTGCTAAATATACCTGTTTGTGCTATATAAATTAAATATGCCAACACTGTCTAGCTACTGCTCTTATTGTACTTCCTTCTATTGTAATGTAACCTGTATAGTGCTCCATACAGCTAACAAACTCTATTCACAGTATTTGAAAACACTGCATAGCAACATCCGGAAATACAATTTATTTAATATGGTTGAGAACTGATACAATAATTGAGGACAACTTAAAAAGTGGAGGTAACGGGGACATTTCTTAAAGAAAAACTGTAAACTCTGGACACGACACTTACTACTCCCAACGTTCGCTGTTTTGTCCGGCAGTGCGTTCTAAGGCACTAAAGGATCGACGTTGACAGCTATTGTCATCACAATATAAACATGCTGCTACGCAAGGCAGAGTTGGGGTTCACTAAGAGGATATGTTTCATAATAGAAATAAGAAGGATGGTGAGGTGACTGAGATAAATCCACAAATAACTTGTTTGCATTTTTTACAAAACATTCAGGTTATATGGAACAGGGCAAAATGCCCATTTGACACGTTTTATTCACAATAAGGAACTTAGGTAAGAGAGAGGTCCAGATTACGCTTCGGGTAAAATGCACAAATACCCAGTGGGTTCCAATGGTCATGAGCCGAAAGGCAACTGGGAATATCAGTCGATCTAGCCAATATCAATATATTTATAAGGATCTGCAAATCATATCATTATGATCCAGCATCCAGGCATCCATGCTATGAGCGCTGTGACTTTGAAACCTGCACAATCATACTAGCATTTGAGTGTGTCTCCATGTCAATAAGACATATAAAGGTTTGCAATGGTAACTTAATCTTCTCTGACAAATGGTAGGTCTGAGTTATTCCCCTTTGTTCCCTGATGTGACAATGGACTATAGTCACTTTGCAAAGTCTTTAAACTTGTATCAACTTTTGTTGTATATTGTGTTTTTTCTACTCTACAAATGTCGTCTGCCATTGTCACACCCTGTCTCTGTCTGTTGTTAATCTTTTCATTATACCAATACTTTATATAAACAAATTGTCCTCTTGACTACAGTCCTGAGAGGTAGGGGCCTAAAAGTACATTAACACCTTAACCTTAATTAACCTGAAAGAGATTAGATTGTTAGCCTGTCTGGGGAACAATGGAGCACAGTTAAGAATAAAGAAGAAGTTACTGATGGCTTTTATGCTTTCCAATGTCAACTTAACCATCAATATCTTTGTATTCCAGTGGCTACTCTGATGTTCTGACATAATGAACTAGTTTAATAGGTTAGTTTAGCGGGAAACAACCCTTTAAGATCCTGCAAGTTTAGTCACCTGTCAACAGAATCACGTCTTTTTGTTGTTGTTGGATGAACTGTTCCTTTAAGAGCAGAGCACTCAGAGTATTATTACCAATTTGTGCTACGTTTTGCACAGCTATACTGTTTAATACTAAACTCTGCAACCCCTAGAAATAACCTACTTTCTCACCCCAACAGAAAGGTGCCAAATGGGAAGAGGGAGCTAAATGTGTGTAATACAAGTCTCTAAGTATGTGTATTTTTATATATATATATAGATATGGGGGGCGGGGGGTAATTAAGCCTTTTATTAAGTACGTAAATATTTATGTGTAATGTGTGTCTACAGGGTGACTAATTAAACCTATATAGTGTTTATGTGTCTAAATAAGTATGTATATATTTGTATGTGTGTTCATGGGGGTCTAATTACGTATTTGTAGTGTTTGTATTGCTAATTAACCATATGTATATTTATAGTTATCTGTGTGTATGAAGGGATAATGAATTATAGGCATGTCTAATTTTGTGTGTGTGTGTGTGTGTGTGTAGGGATCTAGGCATCAGTGGAAAGCCCTGAATATTTCCATTCATGTAGACCATTCCATTCATGTATATATATATATATCTTTCCACAACCTGATTTTCTATTCTGTTAAATTTCAGGTGGACATCTGAAAATGAAATTTAGCGTGTCTTCTATCTATTGGATTTTTCCAATAAAAAAATAATAAAAACTTCCATCTCTGTATTTTATTTGTATACATTAACTTCCAACAATATTTGTGGTACAGAGCAATGAAAGACAGGGTACCATGCTTAGGTACATTTTATTGGACAACAAGTGAAAATTGTAGTGATTTAATTTTTATACTCACTGACTGTGTAAATGTTGTTTGAAATCTCCATCAATTAAGAAGTAAAAGTAGTGAATTTGCATTTACGAGGCTCGTGATATAGGTGCTTACAAAAGGTACACATATGAGCTTGCAATCTAAAACGCATGAAAGTTGGTTACGTCACATGATACTGAAGACAATGTTATAGTAAAATATTAATAATAAACCCATTTGTTAGTTCCAAACTGTTTTTAATGTAACCAAGGTTTGGAAAAACAGTTTTCAATAAAAGCTAAACAGAGAAAAAAGACTGTGGAGCGAATGTGGAGCTGTCTACATTTAAGAATAGTAGTTGGATAAAGTGTTTTAATAAGAAAATTTGATTTCTCCATTGCTCTTACATTTCTACACATAAATGTTGAGCTATGATTTATGTAGTGATAATTCATGTCCGATGACAATACCAGATGACGAGCGTACTCATTGCTTTATCATATTACACTCCCCCCCCCTCCATGATATTGAAGAGGTTGACAAACAGAATTAATCATTTTTTCAGACGAGTGTTATAACGCTGTGTTCTTTAGATGAAACTGTACTCAATGCACTGTAAGGTGCATGTCATCTTATTAATAAAAAGGGATTAATGTACCCCCTCATTTTGAGTCTGTGTGTGAGGCACATCATGCAATAAATAGTATGTGAAAGTATATGTAGAGCTGTACATTTGTTATGTAAGCAACATATAGAAGTCTATGAGGGAATTCTAATACAGAGATCTGTGTCTGCAAGTGCTCTTGTGTCATCTCCATTATAATTGTGTTAAGAGCTTCGCCTATAAACTGAGTCCCATCAAACCAGTATGGGTTCCATTTGAGGCAATCAAGGGAACCTTGTAACTGGAAAGGTTACTGGTATGTTCATCAATCGAAATACCAATGAAATGAATAACAGAACATCAGCCCAATGTATTTCAAGCATAACAGGAGTTGCAGATGAAACACTGTTAGTTACGCAAGTTCTACACAAATTAACTTTTCCCATAGAGTTAATGCATCATAAATGCATATAATATGTCTAGTGCAGTGGATTCTGGATACTAGCATGCAACTGATAGGCCCTCACTGCCCATGTCTCTGTTTACTTTCTTAAGATAACTCCAGCAGTGCAGCATAATCCATATTAATCATTATAACCCTAAATTAGCCCCAAATTGGTCCCAGACAGTCTAATGCTCTTGTCAATGATTTGTTTATAGGCCGGAGTCTATTGTTTGCCTCAAAGGCCTACTGCTGTTACTCTAATGCAACCACTGCTGGGGAACCATTTGCAATGTGAGCTAAAAGCCTGTGTGAGTTAACCTAGCAGAGGCAGGTCTATCTTAATACAATTACCTCATCAGTGTGAATATGTAAAATCGTGTGACCCTTAAACAAACATTTCCCTCCCCAACTTAGACTCCATAAACACTTAATGTAACCTCCTTTGTCCAGGTTTAACATAGCAAAGTTCCATTGTTTAATGAGATGTTAGCTTGTTTAGGACTTTCTATGCATTGCTGAAATCAGCTGGGCTAATTAGACATGGTAAATTGAAGGGGGCCTCTAAAACAACAGAACCATACAATTGTAATAGTGTGGAATGCACCATGACAAGAGAACAAGGCAAATGTGATTTATATATTTTTTACTGTGTCCTAGTTACTGGATGGAGTGAGGCGTTGGGGTTTTATTTGCTAAGCAGTGATCTGACCTTATTTCACAAGCAAGATAAATAATATAAGGCAAAAACTCTCAACATCAACCATTTTGCTCAAGGTTTTGATTCTAGCTTGTCAATTTAAAAAAAGTTTTCTTTTAGGTGAACAAACCATTTGCTGTGTGGTTTGCGCAATACAAGGGGGTGAATGAGGATGTATGCCCCAAGGATGATTTTGCAACTGTAGTGGTTGTGGTGATGAGAGTCTACTATAAAATAGATTTAGCTAACTGGTGTGGGATTGAGGGATAGACTTTAGGTAGACAGACACATACATTGGAAGACAAACAGAGACAAGCAGACTGAAGATACACAGACAAACATGCCCGACGTCAGGAACATGCAGGATGCAATTGGTTTATCAGCAATTTCCACTAGTTACCATGACCTTTAATTATTAAATAATTGCTAATTATAAAATGCGTCATTTTCGATTTGGGTAAGAAAGAAGTTTATAGCCCCTTTAAATAACCCTTCTGTTAATCATCGCACACTCTATTTATAATCTAGTAATTGAGTTAACGTATTCTTTTAGACTTTGCTGAATCTGCCAAAGTCCTAACCCATGAATCACAGTCTACAGACATAAAAAAAAATAAAAAAAAAATAAAGGAAAATAAAAAAGCTTTATATTGGACTAGTTAATTCATACTGTTATTTGGGCTGGTGATAGAGCATCGAACTACTTCAGAAAGTGACATCTGCAATATTTTCTGGCAGTGCCCAACCCCATCGTTTAGGTCCTGACTCTTCAGGGTATTTTATTAGCCAGCTTACTTTGTTATCTTTACAGCTGGATAAAGCTTTTTTTTTTTCAAGTGCAGTCTTCTTTCCATGCCCATGGATAAAGAGGCCGCAGTCTCCTTTTTCAGGCTATTCTGGGCACACAATAGGGAGAAAGGGATCAGGGCCAGTGTTACAAGTGTGAGGCCTCTATACATCAGCATGAACAATAGGACTTGGAAGCGTCTGGCTCTTGGAAAAGCCAATGCTTTTGGGAGGGGAAGAGAAAATGCTTATTGTCCTAATGAATCCCTCCCCAGAGCAGACATGGTTTCTTTTATTCTGTTTCTTGAGGGATACAGAATACCCTGCCTGCCCCTCTATTAAACAAACATGCCACTAGCTTGGAGGAATTGGGGGCAACAGATGTTGCTGGGGTTGAGATGTGATATAGTAAATCACGGATGTTCCAAGCTATGAAGTAGCACAGAAAGGCACACATTTTAATTTAAGGGAAACAAATTTGCTGTCACAATTATTATTATTATTTTATTATTTATATAGCACCAACAAATTCCGTAGCGCTGTACAGTGGGTACAATGAAAACCTTATTCCGCTAACTTAATTTTATATTGAATTTTATTTTTAAAAGCTTTATTGCATAAATGACGATGTTCAAATACATGAATACAGAAGGCGAAACACAATTATTATTTTTTTTACGTGGATATTGATGTTGATATGTTACCAGACCTGTGTAAAAAGATTAATTTACAAAAATTATAAGAAGAATAGTAACATTGATTGACATTTTTCCAGCATGGCCATTTTAGTGTCAATTTTAAAAACAGTGCCAATATATAGCAAAACGACCTAGTTAACTGTTTAGTGAATTTCTTCATTTCAGTCTTTTATGTATGTACAGTCCTTTTTTTCCATTTATGTGGCATTTGAAATCCTTATCATACTGCAGCTTGCCAGAGGATTCTAAATTGTAGTACACAAGTAGCAGAATTTCTAAAAAATGTTCCTGCACGACAGGATTTCTGTATAAACTTAAAAAAACACGATTGAAGACTACAACACATATAAAGAAAAACAAAATGTATGAACACGCATAATGTCTGTGTTCAAGATGTGTAGACATATGTAATGTGTTGGTGCAATGATTGTGTGCAAGGGATATGTGTTTGTGCAATATGTGTGTGCATGTCTAATGTTTGTGCACAGTAAGTTTGCGCTGGTGTATTGTGTGTGTGTATGCACTATGAATGTGTGAATGTATAGATTGTAATGTGTGAGTACAATAAGTGTTTGTGAATGTATGTGTGCAAGATGTGTGGGCAGCTGTGTGCATAATATGTATTATGTATGTGTAAATATAATGTGTATGTGCACGCACTTTGGTGATCCAAGCGTTTTAATAGAAACAATTCACGAATTTCACTTCTAGTTTTTTTACATTGTTTAGTTTTGTTTTGCTCAATGCACTGATATGGTTCAAAGAGATCTCACAGAACATGTTTCAGTTTATTATTTTGTAAAAGTTTTACAGACCTGGCATTCCTGCTTGTAAACTTTCTTTTAAGTGAGTGTTTATACAGCAAATGGACTATGATCGTAGCAGACTGGTCTATGCTTTATAAGTGCCTTTGGCGGTACAAGCTGGGGCCGCTACGGAGCAGGTTACAGTCATATTCCTCCGTCACAACTCACAATTTCAGGTTAGTGATGCATAACTTTCCAGGACTCTTGCTATTAGAGACTACATTTTCCATGATTCTCAGTCTCATATTAGGGAAGACCTCATTATTATGATATATATGGACTCTACCAAACCACCATTTTGTGGGGAAGAGGGAAATATGCAAAGCACGCTATTTCAGCAAACAGCTACAGATGAAGGTCACCCACGTCTCTTAGTGACACAATAGTACAATTAAAAGTTAATTAGTGACCTCATTGTTCACTATCATGTGACATCAGGAAGCCACATAAATCAATGTGAATATATATGAGAAAATAAAGATTGGATAGTTTATAGAGTAGTGGATATATTTACTGCATTTAGTCTGATCTGAGGTAATCGCTGAACCCACTCCAAGGTAACATTTTCATCCGTGCTTATGTTTAACAAGTTTTTTTATGCTTTTGTTTATGGATTAACATATATTGATATTTCTTATGATTTGAACTTAGTGAACTTTATTTAAAAAAAAAATATTTATACACTGAACAAAATTATAAACGCAACACTTTTGTTTTTGCCCCCATTTTGCATGAGCTGAACTCAAAGATCTAAGACTTTTTCTACGTACACAAAAAGTCTTTCTCTCTCAAATATTGTTCACTAATCTGTCTACATCTGTGTTAGTGAGCACTTCTCTTTTGCCGAGATAATCCATCCACCTCACAGGTGTGGCATATCAAGATGCTGATTAGACAGCATGATTATTGCACAGGTGTGCCTTAGGCTGGCCACCATAAAAGGCCCCTCTAAAATGTGCAGCTTTATCACACAGCACAATACCACATATGTCGCAAGTTTTGAGAGAGTGTGCAATTGGCTTGCTGACTGCAGGAATGTCCACCAGAGCTGTTGCCTGTGAATTGAATGTTCATTTCTCTACCATAAGCCGATTCCAAACGTGTTAAAGAATTTGTCAGTACATCCAACCGGCCTCACAACCGCAGACCACGTGTAACCACACCAGCCCAGGACATCCAGCATCTTCACCTCCAAGATCGTGAACAATATTTGAGAGAAATAAGTCTTTTGTGTACATAGAAAAAGTCTTAGATCTTTGAGTTCAGCTCATAAAAAATGCAGGCAAAAACAACAGTGTTGCGTTTATAATTTTTTTCAGTGTATGTGTACATATATATAGATGTATAAGTTTGGTTTAAAAAAGTACAAATTTATATATATATAAAAACGTTTTAAAACAAGCAGGGAAGTAAAATGTCCAGTGCAGCAGATTCAGACGTGCCTCCTTTAAATCCAGCTATTTCCCCTCTGGCCTGGATGCTGGGAACCTGGGTGTCTGAACCAGGTGGGAAAGGAGAGTTTCCAACCATTACCCCATTCAACTACAAGGAGGAAGCGGTCATCTCTCATGCAGGACAACCGATGCTGAATTTCACGTTTTGTTCGTCTAACCCTGATACTGGGAAAGCATTACATAGAGAATGTGGGTTCATCCGAATCAACTCTGGCACCAATCAAGTGGCATTTATTTGTGCTGAGAACATAGGTGTTGTGGAGATTGAGGAAGGGGAAGTGGACGGAGAGCAGCTAACTCTGATGTCACGCTCACTCAGCAGGATCAGTTTTGCCAAGGAACCTCATGTCCAGCAGGTTTGCCGCATGTTCTGTCTGACTGCTGAAGGGAAGCTGGAGCAGACTGTTTCCATGGCAACAAGTACACAAGCTTTGGCTCCTCACCTACACGTTACATACAGAAAGTTGTCCTCATGAATGGTCTGGTCCAAGATTATAAAACCATTCCTGTACTAGTCACATAGCCTTAAATTCACTGGAGGCCGAGCTCCTTTGTGCCTGTGTGTAATAATAGAATTACCTATTTTTCAAAAAAAAAAAAAAAAAAACTTTTTAAAAATACTTTGTTTCATTTTGCCAGGAATTTTGCTAATTTTGCTAAACTAGGTACTGCCATTTATGTATTATCATACATGTGTTGTGTAGTCTATGATGATACTTTGATATGTGGCTGAATTCTGATTGGCTGAGTATACAGAGCATCCAATCAGAATACAGATTTGATTTCAAATAGATTAGTTTTCTCCTATTCTCTGGCTTTGTGAAAAAAATCAGGAATCAAGCAGTAAAGCACATAGCAAACAATTCATGTAAGTTTCACAAGTACGCAAATTTGCCTCAGTGTTCTATTCCATATAAAAACATTTATACAGCAGCTTTATTGGCCCAAGGTTAGAGCTATGTACAGTATACACTTCCAACTGGAATTTCTGCTTACTGCTCTAGCCCTTCTTTAATGACCTGGAGATATTTAGCCTGTGAAATTAGCTCGGCTGGTAATTAATTGTGGGTTGAAATGGGACACAGTGAAAATATTTGCAATGATATACAGCCCCTGGCCTTGCGCTGCCATAATTACAGTGTATAAACACAGGCAGCCGAAATGACATGACACTGGCAGCCAGACAAAGGAGCCATGGTGCACTCAGATGAGGCTGTGAAAATTATTTTGACAATTGTTTAGCCTGCTTTACATTTTATTGCCATCCAGTACAAAGATAACAGTGTGTGGAAGGGAATGTATGTCAGTGTGCCATGACCAGGGATCGTTAAGGGGAAATTAGAGCAATCACTGATTGTGTGAAACATTTTTTTTCTTATTCCAGATGAAATCGCGTTTTTGGCAAAGATTGCTAAATCGTGTGATGCTGCTCATTCTATTTTGAAGCTTGGAATACTGAGGCCAAAAATAAGGCATATTGCTGATAGACAAATCTGTCAATGTCAATCTAAATCCAAGGATCTCAAGGTTGCATTAGTATTACTGTGAGCAGTAAATGTTGTATTTAAGGTACTTATTATTTTTGTTGATCGCGCTACTTGTCAGATAAACTCTTTAAAAGCTGGAATATGCTATATGAAACCATTTCATCTAAATGTACTACAGCAGGGCTAGTCATCCTTTGGTACTCCAGATGTTCTAGACTACATATCCCCTGATCTTTTTCCAGCATTGTGGCTGTGAGAGCATTATGGGAGATGTAGTTCACATCATCTGGAGTGCCGATGGTTGCCTAACCTTGTTCTAAAGAATATAGCCGTGTGTACATGGGGGCCGAAAGTGCATAGTCACCCTAATAAATTTGCCATTTTACAAAAAACATTTAAAATTATTTGAATTTCATCATTATAATGGCCCTGTCATTATAATTTTCTTTTTTCATAAATCAGTTTACAACAGTATTCTAAAAAGATTAATAATATTTTCACATAATCGAGTTATAGCAAGTTGAAGCGGCACTGTCACTGTCTGGGGACTGGTGGCCTGGCCAGGAAATGTGAGACTTACTTACCAGAATCTGTCCCTCTTGGGCCACAATCTTCTTCCGAGTGGAAGCACCAGGAGCCGCTCATGCATGACAGACTGTCATGTCCATTCAGTGGTCAGAAAAAACAATTATGGGGAGAGACCTGCCCATTATGGTCTTTACCGGTGATGCAAGCCACCTCACTGGCAACTACCCCATCAGGTCCTACACCCTTATCCCGACTGCATACTTCCCAGTGATGGGCGTGAAGAGCAGGTTTATCTGTACAAGAATATGCCACCTCCTCTTTTATTAATGTAGATATGGATAATATGCTCAGTCATACACTGAATTTAACTCCAGGACATCAATATAACTGATTTAAACAGGAATAGATAAATACAAATTGTTTTTATTCTTTAAACTCTTGTTATGTTGGTGGAGTATTTAGCTTGCATTCATGAAATACATCTACCTGCACAGAGTGACCAAAGGGTATCATGTGTAATAGTAAAAATAATATGCATACATGATAACATTCTTTAAACTCCACTTGTTCTCAAAATGAACAGATTCTCTAGAAGTAATTTGGCTTATTTACTTAACTGAGAATTGTGGATAATGGACACAGAAATGCACAAATTTAGACACAAAAATGTAAATGGAATAATATATTTTGAAGTAAAAAAACATATTCTGTAATTTAAAATATATCAAAAATAAAAATTCCCAATTAATTTAAAAAGAAATGGAGGTTTAATATTAAACATGAAACTGAAAATCAAATTGCTAAATTCATATTGAAGCAGTCAAACTGTGAATATAGATGAACTGGTGAAATTGTCTGTCTCATTATTTATGGCCTGAATTTTGCAATTAGGTTTTCAGTTTATCACTCTTTACTGTCTAAAATCTGAAATAGCTGCCTCCTAGAATTGTAATTGCCAATAATCTAGGGCAGCACAGGCTTGTATACAGGGCCAGATTAAGAACCCATTGGGCCTGGTGTTGACCATTATGATGGGCCTAATTACAGAATCTTATCAACAGAAAATACTAAAACAGTCATACCTCCATGTGTCATGTATCTGGAGGTGGTGCTAGAGGGAAACCTACGATATAGCTTTAAGAAAACACATACCCTATGCTAATGTCTCGCTTTCATCTCTCAGGGTAATCCATATCCCCTACCAGCAGTGTCCAGTGCCCTACCAGCAGTGTCCAGTGCCCTACCAGCAGTGTCCAGTGAAGCAGGACGTCGGTGGGTGGGGTAAAACGGTGGCCACTTATACAAATCACATAACCTGCACCAAAAAAGGTGGCATGTCTGCCCAAAGAACGGAAGGCCAGCCTGGTGTGAATGCATTTCAGTCTGCCTGCCAATAATGCTGGCTATCCAACCAAGGGCGTACTATGCACACAGTACCCTGAGGTTGGCATAAATGCGTCTCGCTCCACGCTGTCTAAGAACTCCCGTAGCACTCACTTGTCCACTCCACTCCTCTCCTTACCGTCTTACTAGCAGGCAGAAGCTCCTGTTATACTGTCTGGGACAGAGAAAAGGTGTATGCAGTAGTGTAGAAGAAAGGGAACATGCCACAGTGTTAGAGAGACTGAAGCAGCAAGAGTGTTTGCATTATGCACAAAGACAGCTTTACCTTAACTAATTTAATTGTCAGTTAGTCCACACAAGTTTTGTTACCCTACATCCCTCTTAAGTTTCCATACTTAAGCAAGAGCATGTGAAGAGTAGTAAAAATAAATAAATAAATAGAGTAGTTTTAAAAAAATTAATGAGAAAAAAACATTTTATTTTTATTTTTTTAAATCCAATGGGCCTATTCAATGGACATGTGCCTGGAGCTGCAGCTCCATCAGCCCCTGTGTGTTAATCCGACTCCCCTGCTTGTATACTCAATAGTAAATACTACACAATGTTAACATATTACCACTAGTCTTAACACTAACGCTAACTCCAACACTTATCCTGTGTATTGGGGAAAATAGTGTTATCTCTGGGTTATGGTGATATTTATTCTCAACATTTGTGGTTTATTGTGATTCCAGAACCCCGAGATGGGATTATTTCCCAATAGAAATATAGTTCGCTTTTATTAATCTTCTATATGTTTTTCTCTGTATTATTTCATTTATATTATAATATAGATGACAGGTCCTTGATTTGTTGGTTGTTACTTTGTTTCAGGACTGACCACAGAGAGCTTGAAATTGTACTTTGATATTTCAGTCTTACTGTACCTTTTTTACATGTGCACCAACACAGGGCTCTTTTTGTCAACTTGTGGAATATAATTCAGTTGTATGGGCGTGTAATGCGAGAGAAGAAAATGGTGCGTTTACATACAGTAAAAGTGCATTATAAAATCCATTAGCGACTTGCGTTAAGGGTTTTATAGTTCAAACCGACTGCATTCTTGACATTTTTGCTGAACTGCCAAGATTGCAAAATAAAATGCCTTTTCTAATTCTGCCTCTAAGAATAGTCCCACTACTTTCTGATTTAAACTAACAATGTGAAGGAACAATGTGCATTCACAAGTTCATGGCGGGGTCGAACATTTCAGGCTGTCCTTAAAGAGATACTTCACGTTAGATTTTACCTCCCATTACTTTTTAAGGCATTACACATTTTATAAATCTTTTCTTTTTCTTCGGTATTGATAGCACATCATCTGAAGTTCAGTTTCAACAAGCAAGTTGCTTATATATCGTTATTACTAGAGTTATATAGTGCTAACACTTTCCACAGGACTTATACAACTATACAGTGAGGTTATATAACAACACGTTGACAAACAAATATAAAGGTGAAGAAGGTTCTGCTCAAACTAAAAAGAAGAAAGAAAAAAAACTGAAAGAAAAACTTTAGGGACGTTCATTGCAATGCGAACTAACTTCCTAAATCACGCACTTCCTCTGTCAAATATTGTAAGGCGTGTATTGGCTCCCAAAGCTATCCACTAAGAAACTGATAATCTAAACACAAAGGCATAGGCGTGCGCACGGGGTGTGCCGGGTGTGCCTGGCCACACCCTAATCCCCGCGGCACGCCTATGGAGTGAGACCGGCAGGGGAGATCCCAGAGCCGGCGCTATCCGAGCGCCGGCTCTGCTCTAAGCCTCCTCTCACCGACCCACTGGCAGTGAGGGAGGCAGGAGAGGACCCGAGGAGCTCTTGCCAGCAGCTCCACCGGGTTCCTCTTGTGAGATCTGAACGTTGCCGTGGCAACGCTCAGCTCTCACGAGCGTGAACTCTAGCCCCGCAGGCTAGAGTTCACTCTCCACTGGACAACCAGGGATGGCAGCAAGGAAGGATCCCCCCTCCCAGGCATAAGGTAAGAAGGGAGGGGGGATATTTATTAACTAATCTGCCCCCACCTCCACCCCCACAAATCACCCAAACATACAGCACACACAAACATACAGCACACACACACAAACAGCACGCACACACACAGCACCCACACAGATACAGCACACACATACAGCAAACAAACAGCACTCACACACACATACAGCACACACACATACAGCACCCTCACACACAGCACACTAACAGTACCCTCACAAACACAAACAGCACCCTCACACAGCACACTAACAGGACCCTAACAAACACACACACAGCACACTACAAGTACCCTCACACACAAACAGCACCCTCACACACAGTACATTAACAGCACCCTCACAAGCGCACACACAAACACCATCACCCACATAGCACACTACCAGCACCCTCACACACACATCACACTAACAGCACCCTCACACAGCACACACACACAGCAATGTATGTGTGTGTATGTATGTGTATATATATATATATATATATATATATATACACACATGTAAAAAACAGATAAAATTCTTATCTTGTAATACCTTATTTATTGGACTAACAGAATTTTTTAATGACAAGCTTTTGGGAGAACCTCCCTTTCTCAAGTCTGAAGCATAAATAAGGTATTACAAGATCAGAATTTTATCTGTTTTTTACATCTACATCACAGGACTAATACGGCTACAATCTCTACTTGAACACTATATATACACATATATATATACGCGGCGTGTGCTTGTGCTTTAGGGTGCACACCCTAATGCAATAGGCTGCGCACACCTATGGGTGTAGGTAACAGACAAGCCATCTTAATTATTCGGTGACTACAGAAGATTCTACAAAGTATTTTATTTTTCCTTGGTGCCAGTGTAATGTTGACATGGTGAGTCTTTTCCATTCTGCTAATGAGTTTACAAGAAAACTGTGGTCAATTCTTTATGTTGGATAAACTGTGTGTAAGCAACACATGTAGTGATGAAAACAAAGGCACAGCAGTTTTAGAAGTAACATTTTTAGTGTTCTTTAGGCAACTGAAGGAAAACAGCAAGTTCATGTCCCGTCAGATTTTCAACTTTAATTCCTGCTTGATTCAGTCAGTTATTGGTTATCCTCTAACATGCTGATGGTATCTGTCGGTCCCTGGCTTCTCTGATTCCATTCTCTCATGATGGTCTTCACCTGACCCACACCCCTTGGTCTCATGTCAATAAGCATGGTAGCGTTTTACTTTCCTATGCTCCACTTACAGTTTTCTCTTTAAACTCTGAAGGCTGTCAGTTTCTTAACTCTTAAAAAACCAACCAACCACTGAGGACTAACTTGTGTTAGATGCATAATCTCTTCTATTTTATTTTTTGTGCTCTGTTTCTAACTTGTCCAAAACACATTTTCCACTCAATGATCTCTGTTAACTTGCTATCATAGAATGCTCCTTCTCACCTTTATACACATAATATTAACTACATCAGTAGAATTTTTGCTGTCCTGGACTGTGCCAATTCCCTACTGATCTCAAGCATCTCCATTGGATTATCTCCACCTTCCATTTGTCTAATGGAGTAACATTCTTTTAGAACACCACCCTTGCAAATAGCCTGGAGAAAGTGGAACTTGTACCAATGACTCTTTATGCGAGCCACAGGTCCAACCCTGAAATGCATAATTAATCTTTTATGTCCAAAGGTTTTCTCAAACAGATGAGCATTGCTTGAGGATACCTCAAGTGACTTACTAAGTATTAATTAATGCTGTGCTCCAACATTTCTCTGCCCTATCAAGCAAACTTAGGCTCATTTTTGCCTGCTGTTTTAAAAATGTTATTTGTCTACAGGTAAACAACTTCTAAAGTACCCCTAGTTAAAAGATGATATCCCTTCTATGCACCTCACATTTTGTTGGGGGGGTGGGCGCCAGCGGAATCACCAAGAGACATTATAGTGGTCACAAAAGATATGGCAATCCACTCTGTGATCATGTCCCGCTCACGAAAATTAGGTAGCGTGCAGCTAGAGGGTAGCACGGTAACCTTTTATGGGGACCTCAAGTTCACGGCCCTGGTAGAATGGAGACAACTGGCACCAATGGCCAAAAAGGTAAGAGATGCTGCAATTCAATACCGATGGGTATTGAATTGCAACAGAGGACCAGCTTCTGGTCGTCTGGCCTCCAAAGACGACCAGAAGCAATTCCTCAGACAGCTGAGCCTGCACGAGACTGAAAAAGGAGAACCCAGTGGAGACGGCGACCAGAAGCAACGGCACCCACAGTGCAATCATGGGCCACAAGAATATACGCAGCAGTGAACCGACAGAGAGCGCTTACCCTCAGAGTTAGCCGCCTCAGAATCCCTAGATATTATTTCATCTTACTCTGATTTATTTGCTCTCAATATATTTTAATGTGGGCACAGCTTAAAACCTCCTGTAGAAAGCCCAAATAGTATGGACTGTCCCCACCACTACTGACCCAAGATAACCCCTAGCGATAGTACATCCAACGGGAAGGGTCCTTAAAATACCCGCACTAGACATTTACTAAGTGATATTACAGAAAAGCTGTTTATATTATTATTTTCATGCTATGATAACGTTGTATTTTGAGTCCCAAAACTCCAATAAAATACAAATTACAAATGTTTTTAAAAAGGGGTGGGGAGTTGTCACCACATAATGGTACATCGCCACTAAGCCATTGCAGATCTAAACAGTAAATAGCTTCCACAACACATTTAATATGGTCAAGACTCCAAATTATTATAATATCAATATCTATTTGGCAGTTACATAGTATACCAGAACCACATAATGATGCAAATCCCATGAATATACACAGGATTAAATTATGAGTCAATCCAACCATTGATCAATCACATAACCAACTCATTAAAAACAATTCCCCCCTAAAGACCATGTATCCCTTTGATTGGAGAAACTCATCCTTAAAATTTCTGGGGGTCAACTTGACCGCCTCCTATTCCAAACTCACACGAGAAAACCATTTACCTCTAGCACACAAACTGTAAACACAACTGGACAAATGGCAACCCCTAGAAATTTCATGGCTGGGTCGGGTGCAGACGATCAAGATGATGGCCCTGCCACATGTGCTTTACCTGTTTCGCACCATACCCATAGCCCTACCAGAAACGCTTCTCAGGAAATTTCAATCTATATTCAACTCATACATCTGGAAGAAAAAAAAAAAAACAGAATCACACATAGATTAACATGGCTCCCACCGAACAAAGGAGGACTAGGTGCCCCCGACATAAAGGCTTACTACAAAGCTTCAGTGTTGCCATAGGGTCTAGAGGCCCTGACACGCCCTAAACCCCCAGTGTAGTTACCACTGGAGAATGCGTGCATACACCCAGACACAATAAACCAAAAACTATGGTCCTTAAATAAGAAAACAAAGACCTCCACGTTCCGTCTACCCAACACCAATTTCTTACTGGCCAGCTGGAGAAGATGGGCGGGAGCCCTAATGGGCCAAGCGCACCCACTTTTCTTTGCCCACCTTTCCCGGCTACACGACCTCACCAGCGACCTTCCGCTGAGATCGTGGACAGACAGTGGGATCACCTCCATAGGGTTCCTGATCACACCACAGGGCATCAAACATTTCTCCGAGCTACAAACAGAATTTGCACTACCCACCAAGGAAATATTCACCTACTTACGTATTAAACATACCCTAATTTCACTGAACCTACAACACTGTGAAGCAGAACAACTGACAACCTTTGGCCGACAGTGTATAACCACTCACCATACACGTAAACCTCTTTCCCTGTGCTATAATTCGATTAACGATGCTGACAGGTCCAAAAAACATCCTTATATGCTACTATGCGAACGTGACCTAGATGTATCATTCCCTCTCCCTCTGTGGCTGCACTCACTACAAGTCACACGATCATCTTCCCATAACCTGTCCCATTGGGAGGCGTACTACAAATTACTGATGAGATGGTACTTAGTGCCTGTACGATTAGCCCAGATGTACCAATCGGCAACACAGACATGCTGGAGATGCGGAGATGGGGAGGGCACACTGTTACATATGTTCTGGGACTGCCCCAAACTGATACATTTTTGGCAATGAGTTAGAGATCTGATTAGGGTAGCCACAGCGATTGTCATCCCTCCACACCCAGAGTGCTGTCTCCTACATATACACGCTGGACTGTTAACTTCACCACATAAGGTGGTCATATGCCACCTCCTATTGGCCACCAAGACCAGTATAGCTAGCCGTTGGAAAAGCACAGACCCCCCATCTATTCAGGAGGTGACAGACAGGGTTCACTCGACGTATGAGTACAAACACTTAGCATATAGGCTGAAAGGACGAGAGGTCAAACACGCACGACTATGGCACAGTTGGAATACAGCGCCTTCCCTTGAGTAATAGAAAGCTGGCTTGCAGATCAGGTCCATTAGGCGGACAGGACACAGACACTGGGACACGCAGCAACGCACGACCGAGACCACACAACCGTTCAATAGTTGATCATTGCCCCCCCCAACCGACAACTAACAAGGGTGAACTAGAGGTACTCAAGCCACCAGACACCAAAGGCAGTTTTATTAGTAACCCATGTTGACAATTCTGTTCTGCTTATTGGTGTCACACGTTGGTACTTACTTGCTGTTCATAAGATCACAAGCTGTGTACACATTAACCTATGCTTGCAGCAGCGGCAAATGTTCGTGTCGATGCAATGTTACCCCATCCCCCGCTTCCTTTCTGTACCCCTTAATATCATTTACATGATGAAAAAAAAATCAATAAAATGAGATATTGAAAAAAAAAAACAATTTCCCCTTCACTTCCATCCAATGTTTCATCTTTGCCCAAAATGGCACCTGTACCAGATCTCCATGTGCTCCACCACTGCCACACCTTTTGAAAGTAATGTGCTGTTATATAAATGCTCTCGAATATTTTTCAAGTGTCAATGGATAAAGTAGGCAGAACTTGGGATTTCCATGCCTTTTCTATGTGCTGTTGCGCAGATAAAATTACATTTTACTAACTCTTTCTGGTATTATCAAGCAGTAAATAGGTTAACGGTTAGAAAGGGCAATGTAACGCCAGTTAATTTAATAACTAACTGGTGGATTGCCTCCTACTAAAGCTGATTTTGTGGAAAGGTCCACGAAACCTGCAATTTATTGCCTTCTCCCCTATTACAGGGACGATGAGGATGCTGTTGGAAATATTTTACGTAAACCAAGAGTGTACCATGTACCACTTGCATTCTATTTTTCTATGCTGTCCCAGTAGAGCTGTGGATCATTCGTTATATGTGTTTGGAAGAAGGGTGTCTGCGGAGTCATTAGCTTGTTACACATGGAGATGGGTTTACATCCCAATGGAAGTTTATCATCAATACATGTCAATTCAATAGCGGTCACATTAAATGTTTCCATTTTTTTTTAAAAAAACTTTATTTTTCAGTAGTAATAAAAAGTAAGTAATTTGTTTTTAAAGATTTAATATGGAATAATCATATGATATAAAACTACGAACGCTGGGGATAAAAAAAAACAAAAAAAAATCTAGACCCATGAGCTTCGTTATACTTTCCTCCAACTTTCTTCAAAATGTATACATTTTTGGTGCTCTTTCAAATCATATGAAAACAACCGCGCCCACATCTCCAACATTTATTACATGTAGTTAGTCAAATTTGATAAAGATCTGCTGGGGCTTTGTACCATCTTACTATTAGTTTTTTAGCATCAATATTTAATAACGAAATCCTTTTTACACATAGTTGGGGTTTATCCAATTTTGGTAAAGTAAAACTCGTGCTCTTGGTAATACATTAAGGAGGTATAGATCTAGGGTCTATGGACAGGTCAAGTCAATTCCTCTATCTGATGGTGATTTAAGTATGGCAGCACTATGGTGGACATATAATGAGGTATGCCTTGGGCTTGGATTTGTTAGGGTCCTTTCTCAAATTGTATAATTGAGCATAAAACTTAGAGAAAGTGGAGCTAATGGCTTGTGGTTCCAAACATTTCTTTCCTTTTGATCTTGCATGCTATACACGATTGGACTTGTGTAGCTTTGTACATCTGTAATCCGTTTGGATGAATAATACCTCTGTGATCGATATGGAGAGATGGTACCTTTGTAATATGCAGGGAGGGTTGGTCCATTTGTAATGGAAAAAAGAAACACAGTAATTTCAAGGGACTCTGTAGGCACCATAACTGCTTTATCTCATTGACGTCGTTATAGTGTATATAGTTTCCTGGCACTGTCCTACCATTCAGCATTCAACCGTTTTTAATTTTTTAATGATAAACAAAGTCCCCAGCAACCCATTTACCCATTTCCTCTGTGCTGGTTGGGCCAATGAGGAAGCATTAGCACAAGCAACAATGGGCGGCTGTGACTGGCAGAGAATGTCTATCACAGTGCCAATTCAGGCCTGAATTGGTATGGCTACAAGGAAATGTGTAATCTTTACCTAATCCATAAGGCCAGTAGGGGAAATGCTTGAAAACAGTTTAATACTGAATGGAGGGACAATGCCACAGTACTCCAAGAAATATAACCAATTCAAAAAGTTAAAATGGTTTTAGCTCCTACAGTGTCCCTTTAAATATCTATAAGTTGCCAGATGTTAATATTTAGATTAAGGCAATAATATATTGCTTTTCAAATTGTCAGAGTTTTGTATTTATTGGGCTGTGTATAGATTTGTATCAGTGAGAACAATGTCAAAAGATAGCATGCCAAATGACAGATATAGAAATAATAGGATAACCAAATTTGAGAAATAAGGGCATTAAAACCTGGTATTGGTTTTGGCATTAGGAAATTGGCATTAGGAACTGGAGTTGGAGCTTGGTGCTAGGAGATAGAGATTAACACCTGGCATTGGGAAAGAGTTACGCGGTTTGGGTTTGGCATTGGGGATATAGGTCAGAGGTTCAGATCATGGGGTTACGGATCAATTTAGAGGATAGAGAGCATTGGGAAGGAGTTACACAGTTTGGGTTTGGCATTGGGGATATAGGTCAGAGGTTCCAATCATGGGGTTACAGATCGATTTAGAGGTTAGGTTTAGACATTAGATATGAGCTTAACATACACACTACAGTAGAGCACGACATTTCCAGTAGCCATTGGCCATTGAACATTGAGCCCTGCCAAAATAGAAATTCACTCTTGATAAGTGTGCCATGGACCCTCCAAGCTTGCAGTGGTGAGTAATTCTTATGGCCCGGCAAGCAGCGTATTACTTGAAATTTCAAGCCCTACACTAGTGGTTACTAAGTCTAATGCTATAAACATAAAAGCTATTTCCCATTTTTTAACATTACCCATTGCTGACTTCTCATCCACCCTTTATGCCTTTATTTTATCATGTGCTAATTTCATAACTTTCTATCATTCCGAATTTTTTCAAAAGTTATAGTTTCCTAAAACTGCATTTGTGGGGTAGATAATTCTGCTATTATTTGGTATGTAGCAGAAGCTACCTGTAGCTCTTTGTGGGAATGGGGGTTTCATAGCAATTCAATTACACCAGCAGAATCCCATATGGTGACCAAGCAGTTCTGATTGTCCCGTAGCATCCAGCAGAGTCTGTCCCCTTCTGCTTCATAGCTATGCAATGCTCTGACAGCATATGGTACCGAGTCATGAATTCCCTTAGCATCCAGGGGACTCCATACCGTGACCTCATTGTGCATCGATTAAATAACATGTCATTTGTTGGTGATTAGTCCAGGTTGGCATTAATAGAATTACTGTTCTGGTCCCTGCGGGTTCATTGGGGATCTGAAAGACGTGGGAAGCCTCTATAACCTTGCTTCACTGCTGATAAAATCATTGTTTGAGATGTTTGGTGCTCCTGATAATACCGAATAATGCCCCTATAATATTGTGTAATGAACACTTGGGGCCCTATGGGATAAAGGGGTTAAATAATCAACTCATTCACTGTGACAGGAGACTCGGAAGCACTGAGTTATGAGCCATGATGGCTGGTAAAAGACCTAGGGTTCTGCTTCACTGCAGATTTATGGAATGAAAGCAAAGGCTATGTGTGAGATGAGATAACAAGACTGGGGGATGGGGGGTATTTACTAAACAGTGATTAGTTGTGACTTGGGAAAAAAATATAATTTCAAAATGGTGGGGGAAAAGATTTTATTTGAAGAATTTTTCAAGGACAGATACCCACGACTCGTTCTTGTTGCATAAATTAATAATTATAGAAGAATGATCGACATAAGAGATATCAGGGATATGAGGGTACTAGTATAATCTTCTACTGGCCAAAGGGAGGGTGAGAGTATCTTTCTGTGCAGAATGGAAAATATAGTTCACAAAAATCAGCAGTAAAATGGGTAGCTATCATTGATAGATAATGTGTCATAGTGCAAGTATTAACAAAGCAGTGCATTTAGAATATTCAACATTTAGGGGATGGATGATGGACAGACAGACAGACAGATAGATGGACAGATAGATGGATAGACAGATAGATAGATAGATAGATAGATAGATAGACAGACAGATAGATCTATTTCATATTGGCTATTTTGCTGCAGCGTGAAATTCCCTTGTCAATTTTCTATTGATACATAGTACGGTATTTTGTTTTTTGGATTTGTATATTTACTACTTGTTACAATTACATATACTACTTGTTACATTAAATATATTTTGCCAAGTCTAAGAAAATACAAAAATTAATTCAATTGACATTTTAATTTTATTATTATTATTTTTATTTATTTTTTACGATAAGGATTACTGACAAACAGAGTTTTCAATAAAAGAAAGTGTTTTTTTTTATTGTAATTTATTTTCATTTTGGCTCTTCTTGTGTAAACTTGCAAAACCATGTCATGTCTGTATTTGGAAGTGTAAATAGCATTGTGTTCTTAAATCTATTATCCCCTGTGGATCTGCATAATTAGCAACTTGTATCAACACACTAGCCAGCATTTGCTGTAACTCAGCAGGTCAGAGTCAGCTGTAACTATTGCGAACTGTGTTTTAACTCTTCACTCCCCAAATCACTCAAAGGTTCTTTGATGCCCTTTTTTTTCTTTTGCCTTTGTCCACTCAAACCCATGGAAACAGTGATGTAGATACTAAAGAAAAGAGAGCCACAATGAAATGATAGCACCCAATCATAAATTAAAGTCAGTTGTTTTAATGTTATTTGTATGCGTATTTCACAGATATATACATATCAGTATTAACAAAACTTCTTATTCAGCATATATAGTACAATTAGCATGGTACGACATACATAATAATAATAATAGTAATAATATCAACATATTTAACACGGAAAGATCCTAGCATGTAGCTTGTTTTAAATTCAGTGTAGATATTACCGGTATCACCCAATTTATCAAGGCACTCCAAACACCATAACCACTACATGTCAGTGAAGGTGTTTATGCGCAATAGTAAAACCCCTAGACATTTTAGAATGGTTTGACGTCTTAACTTTGGTCTGCTGGGTGGCGCTTGCTGCCACCACTTCCATCTCACGAAAGGATAAAAGACTAAGTTGGCTTTGATAGGAATCAATAATGTAACTCTAGGATGCTTTTCTTTACCACTAAATTATCGCTCTGAAAATATTAACAGAATGTGTTTTAGCTTTAAAAAGAGAAGACAAACAACATTAAAACTATAATCAGAGGGCGAGCCCTGACCGCTGAGCCGAGTGGATGCATAATAGAGCTGCTCCTGCTCCTCAAGGCATTTTCCCCGGATTAAGAGCCTTTAATGAAACGCAAACCAATCCAGCAAGCACCCAACAGAAAGGTAAAACCGGGGGCTACATGTCGATACCAAACATGATCAACAAGCAGGAACTACTGAGGCAAAACCCAAGGCCCACGAGCATGGAAGGCACGGGGGTGATGGCCGCTCCCCTGTCGCCTCCAACGGCTAAAATCTTGTAAATAGGCTCTCGTTCCCCCCTCCCCTATGGACCAGTGGAGGTTATCACAGTCCCAGGTGGGCCCCTTTTTAGAGGCTGTGGCAGCAACCCAAGCCGAGGCATGCTGACGCCAAAATGGCAGAGAACGTCACTGGGCCACCCAACAGAACACAGGTACCTGACATTCTGGCGTGGCTGGATGCTACATTCGAGGCCTTCTGGAGAAAACTCGACGAGTGCCACTCATGCACAGAACGAGGACACACCGTTGGCGCTACCTAACTGCTCCTGTTCTGGAGGTGCACCCGGCATAGCAAAGCACACCAGAAAATGGCGAAGAAGACGCTGTCTCCCACCAGCAGAGAAACCCATGTGGCGACATGCGTCAGTGGCTTCTGCTCTGTGCAAAACGCAGCCAGCCTCAGTCAAGCACACCACCACAACTCAGCTCAACATGAGAGCCAGGAAGAGCCTGTACCTCTACACAAGCTGGAACTGAACACCTCCGGCAAGCATCCCTGATGGCTCTGCAGTAAGCCTCCTTCTCTGCACTCAGGCAAGTGGGGCACTCAGGACTGAGATCTGGGATGGGTAAGTCCCTCTGCGGAATACAGAGTTGGAAGGAGAACCTTGCAGGCATATGCTGAAGGAGACTCACTGGGACATGAGACCTAAGACATGCAGCCTCCTATTATGTCATGTTTTATGACATAGCCATGCCTTTTATAGCCATGTTTTTAGTGCTATAGCCATGCCTTTTACAGAAGATCCAAGCCACCCTTTAATTGCTGGGCAGTATGCTTCGTACTTAGGACTAAACCTTCTGTTTTGCCAAAAGGTGCAACTCTATAGATTTTTAAGTAGTTCCATACCCATACCTATGGGAAGACCGTGGCAGCCGTAGGTGGGGGCCCCCTGAAGAGTTAAAGCTAATAGTTGATAGCAATGTTATGCCTTGTTACTCTATAACCCACACAAATAAGACCTGTCTTAGACAAGCTTGTGACCCTATAATCTTACTAAATGTCAGTATATTAATCTCAATCAGTACCTTGTCTGTCTTAACTTCTAACTGACACGTTGGATTAACTCTTGATGAAACTACCTTAAAATATAAAAAGTGCAATGTTATGATATGCCAAACACCTGTTTGTAAATGTTGACCGACACGATGGCAATCGCTGATGTGGCATTGCTTGCCTCATTGTATTTTTCGTACACGCCAAATAAAGAATTTAAAAAAAAACAAAAAAAAAACAGGGGGGTGGAGCCTGACAGCCAAGCTGAGTGGTCGCACCTCAGCAAAGCTCCTGTCTAAATAACCTAAAAACCAGCAAAAACCTGCAAATTCAATGCTTTTTACACTCCAGACACTGGGGCTTAATATCGAGACAATGCATAACCGAGCCTGGGACCGCAAAATGCGACTGATTCCAGGGGATGGACCTGAGGCCTACCTGCGGCCTACTCAGGAAGCATGGGGGAGACAGCCGATCCCTCAGCCGACTGCAGCCTATAACAAAGGAGGTCTCTCCGGAACACTCTCCCCCCCCCCCCGCCAATGAGGGATATCCCGGCAACCAGAGCATGTGATGGAGAAACCGAGCTCAGCCACCTTGCACCGCCGGACCGCTGACACACAGCATGGCAGAGACCACGTGGCTCCCAGCATCCAAGCCCAGCTTGCCTCCACTGTCGGAGCGGCTAGACCGCCTATTCAGCAATTTTTGGGCCAAACTCACCAGCCGCAGAGACACCCGGGCACAAGTCCCACCGGCATCAGCCACAAAGGACATTACACAGCAGCCTGCAGCTCCGTTGCGGAACCCGAGAAAGATCGAGATAGCAGGGAGTGAGAGGCAGAAGAAACGTCGAAAGCCCCAGCGCCCGACTTTTAGACCACTGGTGAGTTGCCAAAAGCCTCAAAGGAGACGATCTCCAGGGCTGCCCCATCACCACCCCTCTCACCCGCAAAAAGTCCGCTCTAAGAACTGGCCTAGCACACTCAGGCAGGTTCCGTCTCAGAACAGCAGCCCTCCGGGTCTAAAGGCACACACAGGACTCCCGAACACTCACCACTCCAAGTCACCAGGAAACCTAGAGGCAGCACGGAGCCAACTCACTGCCCAACGAACGGGAGTGCTTGGTCCACTCGCTCCCCCGAGAGGCGGCAAAACATATGGCTGTGACATACCCCTGGCAGGTGTTGGCTGACCGGGACATTTGAAATCACAGATGAGTCATTCACCCTATGCCTCATAAAGTCCCTACCTGCTACTAAGGACGTTTTCTTGTTCCCCTGAGAAATATAGTGTTACTCCTATGCTCATATGCTATGCCCTACAACTCACACGCTAACCTACTGCAATTATCTTGTATTCCTATCGACTAACAACACTAGTATAAACATGTGCCAAACTTTTAACAAAGCACAACCTCTACACACTCTCTAGGGCTATGTATAATAACAATGTTCAGCCTGCATAACACTCCACAGCCTCAATAGACTTAGCATGCTCCTACATTCCTGTATTAACCCATGAAACTGTGCAAGTTAATATGACACACAACTGTTTCTCTATGTCTAAGTCTTTAATTTGCTATCACTACTAAGCTTACGACATTATCTTGTTTATATAACTACTTTAAAAAAAAAAAGTGCAATGTTGTTAATGCTATGTGATTAAGAATGTTTGCAAACTCGACTGTACCAGCTATTGTGGCAGTACAAATTCGCCTGTTACCCTTATGCACGAATAAAAATAAAGAATTTTTAAAAAAACAAAAGAAAAACAGAAAAACTATAATCAGAGAAAATTATATTGATGCGACCAAGCTCATAAAAAATGTTTGAAAAATCCAAACTATACAATTGTCCTCAGGGCTAAATTCCACCTATAAATGCAATACACATAAATCCAGTAAAGACAATTCTAGAGGTTGGGGGTAAGTACTCGAATAGCTGGGCAAATTTAACAAAAGAGTGTCCACTCACTGCAGAACATGACGATACTAACAGGGTTATCCACTGAAGTAAATATAAGTAAACATTATTCAAGTAAATTTCAAATTTAAGGCCAGAGTGTTTACATTGCTGCCTAGTAACACCTCTAGTGCCAGTCACTCAGACGGCTACTAGAGGTGCTTCCTCAGTTAGTGCTGCACAGTGTCAAGCACTGATATTCAGCGTCTCCACACTCTGCATGGAGAATATGACTGCTCCCCATAGAAATACACTGATTCAATGCATCTAAATGAGGAGATGCTGATTGGTGCAGCGCAACGTTTGTGCCAACCATGCAAAATAGCCTCCCAGTACTTTGCTATGAGAAATGTAATGATCTCAGTGGTTTTCCCACCATAGTGTCAGGAATGCATGTTTATGTTCCTGACACTATACTGCCCCTTTAGCTGCTGTGGAGACTGGAGAGCAAAGCTGTTTGATATGTATATTTTAAACAACTATAGGCAACAAATGTTTGCATTGTTTCATGCAGTTACCATTTTTGGGCATTGCAATATTCTAAAGAGGTATTCTGAAGAGATCATTTTACATAATGTAAAAGCCCTCACTGTAAAAATGTCAAATAATTGTAACACTGTTGTTTCAATAAATAAATCAAGTAGTGGAGTGAAGAATTATAGATTTAGTATCCCTTTTATATTTTCTCTTCATGCCAAGATTCATTTTAATTCATCATCCCCTAGAAACCAGGCACAAATTATGTTTAAATGTGCAAATTGCACACTATGCGCTCACTACCATTATCATGTATTTACTTATTGCTTCTCTTGTTAATTTTGCCTCCTTCTCGTTTCACATGGGTGTAATTGTACAAAGCAGTATTGAAAGAAAATAACATTCTTTTGTCATTATTTTTTATGCATTGTGTATTTGTAGTTGCATTAGTTATTTTCATTGTAACTAATTATTTTATGCACATGTATCAAATCTATTATCATTGCCATATCGCTAGACTGTAAGTTCATTCGAGCAGTGTCCTCATCAACCTATTGTTCCTGTAATATTTTGGAATTGTTTCATGTGTTGTTAAATTTCCCCCTTATACAATATTGTATAGCAAGCATGTCAAACTCAAAGGCTAACACTAACCACATAAACAAGGTCGAAGTTTACGTGAGCCGCAAAAAAGTGTGTAACCTAGATCCACACTAAACTAAAATTACTTGTATCATTCTCATGCAAACAATGTACAATCCTGGGTACATATATTTAATTTACTCAAAAGCTTCAAATCAGATTACTTACCTTGCCCCCAAATCTAATACACTGCCCCTCCTCCCTCCCCCATCTAATACACTGACCCTCCTCCCTCCACTCTAATTTAACACACTGCCCCCACTCCCATCACTCTAATACAATGCCCCCTCTGCCCAATAATACACTGCTCCATCCTCTACCCCAATTTAATACACTGCTTTCTCCCTCCCTTCCCCCAATTTAACACACTGCCCCCTCCCACCAGTTTAACACACTGCGCCCTCCCACCACTCTAATTATTATTATTATTATTGCCATTTATATAGCGCTAACAGATTCCGTAGCGCTTAATAATCTACTCCATCACCTCACCCAATTTAATAAATGCCCTCCCCCTCCCATCCCCCAATTTAACAAACTGCCCCCTCCCACCAATTTAACACACTGTGCCCTCCCACCACTCTAATAAACTGCTCCATCCCCTCTTCCAATTTAATACAATGCCCTCCCCCTCCCTTCCCCAATTTAACACACTGCCCCCTCCCACCAATTTAACAAACTTCCCGCTCCCACCACTCTAATACACTGCTCCACCTCCCTCCCCCAGCCAGCCACTCTGCTCACTGTAGTGCCACCGCGCAGCCATTGGATATGACTCCATATGCGGTAGCCTGTGTGGAAGAATGTTTTGCTCTCTTGCGGCCGCCGGTCAATCGCAGGAGAATGCGAATGGCCACAGCAAGTAGGAGGGCCGCAGCATGAAGCGGCCCCAGGGCAGGCGGCCTACCAGGAAACTTCCCAGTATCCAGGTAGGCCAGTCCGGACCTGGGCCACATTATAGGCCACATGCGGCCCATGGGCCGCATGTTTGACATGCTTGTTGTATAGCACTACAGAATAAGTTGTCGCTATATAAATGTCAAAAATAGTAAGAATAATTATAATAGTGTTCTATTCGAGATGCTTTGACATATCTACCTTATGCTGCTTTACAGTCAGTGTGTGTCAATCTGTGGTAATAATGACAAAAATGACTGTAATTATTATTTATAAAGCATCAACTAATTCCTCAGCGCTATACAATATGTGGACTAACAGACAAGTATTTGTAACCAGATGAGTTGGATGCACAGTAACTGAGGGTGTTGAGGCTCAAACAGGCTTACAATCTACATGCATGTAAATGTGTTTGTTCTAAATTCAATATTGCTGCCTAGTAAGTGCTCCAATGTTGCTCTCTGTACACAAAGCATTCTCCAGACCGTAACTAAGGCACTAACTTAATAAGCAAATGTAAAGTTGTTGATTAGATGGTTGGTAGAAATGTCCAAGCCTATCTGGCTCACAAAAGCCTTAATAACTCAAATTAGTGACAACGGACATTCCCATCAGATCAGACTCCCATACCAGTCCTGAGACTTTCATCATGTGGGACATACGAAGACAGGTTGACAGTTAGTCTGCAGGAGCCAGACATTGCTATAATAAAGATGTAGGCCTCACCCAGGCCCCGGGAGTAAACCAGGAACTAAGAAGTTCAAAAGGAACTCACTAAGCCAGCTCTGGGAACAGAGGCAATAGCCCTCTGATAATGAAATTCCAATAATGCTTTCATCACAAGCTGGCAATTCACGTTACATAAGGATTGATAGATAGATAGATGGATAGATAGATAGATAAAACTTTGAGATTCTAAAGGTTGCCATTTTCATATTCCTACCCACAACCCTTTGCTGAAGTACAAATACTGTGTACTGTGGGATGCAGAGCGGGAAAAAAATGGTCTGCTAAAATGTCCAGGATGGATAGTTGTATTTATTGTAGCTCTATTAATCTTAATGTACATCCAGAAGATTTATTTATGATAATGTGCCATAACTAATGTTGCTATTAGATAGATAGATAGATAGATAGATTAATAGATAGAATTTGCAAGGGATTAACTCAGTTTGGACAAACTTAGATATGATTGCACTACATGTCTCATTGCAAGTGTGCTTTTCACAAAAACAAAAAATGTGTTATTTCACCATTGATATACATTAAAAAGGTTGTAGTTCTAATTTAAATATACATTGGCCAATTTGATGTTCCATCAAATTGGCCAAGGCTGTAATCAGAGGAATATACTTTACATGCCCTGTTTTATATCTAACTGACCAGTATACATTGTGGCAATTTCATTTATAATGCATCTGTTCCCCTGTTTTTTCAAGCCTTTTATTGCCCCTGCTCCGTGTTAATGTAGAACTCTATCATCTGACAAATACGTTTTGAGGCTTTTAACCCTACCAATTCCCGGGCAGAAGAGCCATGCAAATATTTGTAAAAAGTTTTTTTAAATATTGGCTCCCGAAAAAAAAGATTTCAGGTGCTGAATAGGTGCCATTTTCAACACTGATCCCATTAATCAAATGAATAATCCATATAGTGACTCAGCAACACTACGAGGAAATATTCTCAAGTGATTCGTAATTCCCCTATCAAAGGTAGATCTGGCAAGTTTTGACCAAAATTGTTTTTGTAAAACCTGAAGGACCCTTGAAGAAGAGCTGTGTTGCCCTGTGGTGTGATATATTTTAAAGCACCGAAAGAGTGGATCTTAGCTTGGACATGGTAAAGAATATCATTACTGTCCACTCTTAAGTTTAAGGGTTAAATTCTTAGACTAAGTTTTTTGTTGGCGTATATGCGAAAGATGACTTGGAGATGTTATTTACCAGACTGAGTCTTTCCACATTGGTTTAATCATTTACAGGTGATTTCTGTGGTTTTATCAGCTTTCTTGATCTTTTTTTTGTTTGTTTGTTTGTTTTTGAATGTATTTTCCACTTTTCTCTAGCTTAGTTTGAGTCAAGGTTTTTTTTATGTGTGTGTAGGTCGTGACCTCTTTTAATGGCCCATAATATTGATCTAGCACAGTGTTTCAAAGGATATTGTTTTCTGACCACACAGGTTTTGACTCCAGGGCATATGGCGTAACATGGCGGCAGATTAGCAGAGAACGAAGGGCAGAAGCATTAAGCATCATCAAAATCCCACTGCTGTGGCATTCCTGGGGCATCGGATGTAGCGAGTACCTCCTTCACATCTTGGCACGACCTGTGTAAGCATGGGTCTTTCTTGTCTGCAGTACCTGTTGCTTGTTTAGGGCATTGACTAACCTTAGTTAAATTGCTGTTCTGTTTTTGAAACACCAAATCTAATGTGATAACTGGCACCTGCATTTTTTGCAGTTCAGTGAGGGAGATAGAGCAGCATAATACATTGAAAGAAATTCATATAATGTGAAAAATAAAGACCCTATGGGAAGTATTTTAACAGTTTTTTAAAAAACTTTTCTGGTCTATGCGTGGTGTTAATAGGAGCAGACAAACAAAAGGGGTAATAAGCCTTTCATGTTGGAACACTTCAGTCCATGTTCCCATTAACTTATTAGAAACATATAAAGTATAGGATTGACAGTGCTTGGTGAATGACCAATCCAAGACATTTTGCACAGCTCTATTTCAGAGATAAAGAGGCCAGTACAGTCTGTGTCCTCTATAGTAAAATTTCCCAAGTTCTGATGATTTGGGGAGGGGGAGCAACTGGGCACATGCTACTCTTGAGTGTGAAAAGAAAGTAATGGTTGGAGCATCCGCTGGCAGCAGAAGGGCTATGACATCATATCACCACTATCCACTATATGCCCTGTGCAATAGGAGAATACTGCGAGCTCTAAGCAGTGACACCCAGTCATCAATGCAAATAGCCTATCACTGCCATTTGTCCAATATCTGCACTACCAGTGGTAAGGGGTATTGAGATTTGTGAGTTTATACCTGTATAGTCTGTAAATGGTGCAGGTCAGGGGATGGGACCATGAAACTATATTGATTACATTAATTCTTTGCCACTATATCTTGTAGTGCTCCTTCCAAATTTAGACCCAGGATCTGCCCTTGCTCGGAAGACAACCCTCCAGTACAACCCTCCAGTACATGCTTATGCTCAGATAGATATATAGATAATATCTGGATCAAAGGCTTTCCAATACAGCTGGTTTCTAAGCCATTACTCTAAAGGTGACCTTTTCATTTAGGTAGTTTCCCCACTTGACCTAAACTCAAATGCAGTGGTTCAATTATTCACATATTATAAGTAAATAGGCCTAGCATGGGGGATAAAATTCTACAATCCTGGGTGTCAGACATTTAGCACATTTTTAAAAAATAAAGATATGTTTAGGCCAACACCATTAAATTCTGCCTGCCAGCTCTGTATCGAGGAATGCTGTCCCTAATTTGATGGGGATGTTCCATAAACATTCAAGAGCTTATAAGAGGACCAAATGATATTAAATTAACAATTCAAACAGAAAAAGATTTTGGAGCAAGGTGGCAGCCTTAATAGAACCATTAAAGATTTCATCCAGGGATCGATAATTCAGTTGGAGTGCAATAGTCTTGGGACTAGCTTTATCATAAGCCAAAGTGTTGGCTGTAACAATGGTAGACCACAAAAAACTTTTTCCCTGTGGAGTAGGACTTTTTTTTAGCCCATTTAATATGCAGACTGGTCTATAAGCATTCTGTGTCTCTATCTGCTGTGAGCATAACAATATAATATTAAAAATTTTGCTTTTTTAATTTCTATGTCAAAAACCATTCCCCAGATACTGCAAAAAGGCTCACAAAGCTTATTTGCCAGCCCTGCAGATACTAAGGATAATTTGATGGGTGGAGATGCACATAAATAGGCCATTCTTTTGTCCCCATTATTTTGGTAACAGATGCTAAAAGCCTCATTGCAGGTGAGCTACAGGTGAGCAAACTGTATAGCTTGGCAGCCAGGGAAGCCACTTCATTTCGTCTAACAAGACTTTTCCTTGTCAAGGTTTTAGGCCACTGAACTTCTAGGATTACATCAGTGTGAAAGGAGCATGCTTTTCTTAGCGTTTTAAAAGAATCCACAATAACAGGGCCGCATTTTACCCAGAGTTTCTCATTTACATATGTGAATTTTCACTTTTCTTTTTCTCTCTCTTTTTTTTTTCCTCCTTGCCACATTACTAGCCTCTGGAGCTGTTTGTGTGTTAAAAAGAAAAAGAGTGGGGTTGTTCTGCTTTTAAAGAGCTTAGAAAGAGAGATAAATGTGTCTCTTCTTAGCCTAATTATTCTGTTCAGTTCTGGGCAAACCGCCCAATACAACCACAAGACTCCTCGTTAGGTACAGTTCAGCTGAGCCAGAGAACAGCAATAGCACTTGCCCCAAACAACGCCATTAGGACGTCTGTTTAACTGTCTGATATATAACATACAGGAACAAATTAGAATTTAGCATTCCCTAATAATAAAAGGTCAGACAACCTGCTATTGCCCATACAATGATGTATTAATACATCACAATATCTGGTTTCATATACTCCTTAATTTACACAAGGATCTTCATTTATGTGTTATTTTTCAACAGGATGCTAACATAATTAATTAATATAGAATCCCCGTTGTCATTTAGACATCAATCAATTGTAAATTTTAATATTTAGCACAGAAGCTCACTGTTATTAACAGGTCCAAAAGAACTTCCTCATTCCTATTATTTTTTTAAGTAGCCCTTTCCTTTAAACCATCCTCCTAACAAAGCAGAATGTTTTTGTATAGGCCAGAATGTTCATGAGGTCCTACAGTAGGTAAACATGAGCTTTAGTAGTGGCAGAGCAACCGCTACATCTCTGATTGCAGCTAAGGGCAATACACTAATGGTTGCACTGCTACCCAAAAGTAAGAAAACTATTGATAACATCAAAAACATTGTAATGAGGAAGGACGTACACTGTTTTTCTTGATGCGTAACTCTGTCTCCCACACACTTGAATGCTTGCAAAATGCATCTAACTTCTTTCTTTCCTGTTTGTTTTTTTGTTTATTTTTTGTACATGGTAATATTTCTGATTTGTATTGTACTCTTTATAAGTATACAATAAAGCTGAATATTTTTTCTTGAAAGAACACATGTGGAGTTTTTAATATCAGCTTCTGACAAGGCCTAAAGTATACCCAAACGATTGTTTGGCGTTGCTGTATCGTTTGTTTATGGTGGATAGAAGAGAAGGGGTGAAGCATAAGATGGAATTGGTGATGACATATAAGTAAAGTCTCCAATCACAGTAACAATGGAATATGGTGTACATTTAGACATAGTGTATAGAGATGATAATATTAAAGGGATCTTGACCAGCAAAACATTACTTCCCCCAACTGAGATTGCTCCTGCATAGGCCCAGTCTTAAAAAAAAGAGACCAGGTGGCGGAGCCAGGCAGCCAAGATGGCCGGACGTGTTGTTCGTTAGCTCCGACACAATCCAACCAAAATAATCTCCAAACTACTTAAAACTGCTGATGCCCACGATGGACACAGCGGTTTGAACACTGTACACTGATTAACCACAAGTGTGAATGGAGCGACACCAGAAATCGGCACCGATGGCAATGAGGCCGAGCCGACTGGAAATGAGGCCTGGCAGATGTGGTGACCTGCTGCCCGGGGGAAGCGGCCGATCTCCCGACACGGGACCCGCTGCACAGACCTCTTGCCAACCCGCAACCCCCCCCTTTGGACCGGCGTGGGATATCCCCGTCCCCACTGGGGAAACCTCACCTCCACGAGGGGCATCTCTCCATGGACCAGCGACTGCATGGCGCGTCCAAGATGGCCGCCGAGTCGGACCACACGACCCTCTCAGACAGCCCAGAGACCCAAGCATGGAGAATACAATTTGAGCACAGATTCAACATGGTGTGCCAAGCATTCTGGGACCGAATCCAGAAAAGAGCCCGGGACACCGCACTCCCTGCAGAGCTAGGGACCCAAGCTCGAACTCGGAAACACCAATGCCACCCTGGGCCTGGCACTCGAAAGAAGGGGAAGCCTGCTGATCGCACAAACAGACCAAAGCACCCCCCCAACCCGAAGATACCTCGGGCGAGCAACCCGGGACAAAAGGAACGAAAGCTCCTGACACGAGCAGAGAGGATGCGGCCCGAAGCACGGACACCGGAAAAAGCCAAGCACGGACGCCGCAACTCACCCCAACCCACCAAGCCACATCACGACACTGAGCCCCATCGAGAAACCAGCGAACTTATGCTCCCCAAGGTCGACAACCTACCAGAAAAAGGAATTGGCTAAACAGCCACATGCAGGACCCAGCTACATCATAAGCCTGTACCTAAACTGCATAATTCCTCCTCTGGTATGACTAATGGTGGGGGGCAACCCAGCTGTTTTATTGTTTTACTACTGCATCAATCATTATTTGTTATAGTATTCTACTTAATTTCATCCTGCAGTGAACTCAAAAGCATAATGTCTCACTCTGTTATGTCTCACTGTTGCTTTCTTATTAGACCAGCCTGTCACAGCACACATGGGCATTAACCATCAGCTTATCCTCCACTACGTCTCTAGACATGTTGAACAAGCCTGTTACCTATATGTTCAGTATTATTTTATTTTAGAATTTGTGCTGATTCAGCGAATTGTTCAGCATGTGATTTTAAGCAGCGCACTGACAAGATGTGCTTCAGCTAAGCATGCGACCCCATAATACTTCAATAATGCCAGTTTGTTTATGCTAAATAAATAACCTGTCTCTCTTATCTCTTAGCTGACATGTTGGTTACACTCTTGACAAAGCTACATTAATATATAACATGTGCAACGTTCTATGATGCCAAAAACTTTACACAACATGCAGACACCCACGCCATGGGACAGTCGAGCAGGATACTACATAGCAGCCTGTGTCATACCTGGTCAACACATACCATAGTCCTGAAACAAGAAAAAACATGATTGCACACCATACTGACACTAACGTAGTTAATACAAAATTGTTAAGCATTAATCGTTCTCACTTGTTTTCATTATTTTTACGCTGCAAGTATAATCGTCTACTTAAGCTGGTTAAAATGATAAAAATGTGCAAATTCTTATGCCACTACATAGTGTATGTTAACCCTGCAATACGCTGTTGTGGCGTCTGTTGATCTCTTGTACCCTCCTGCACAACAAAAATAAAGAATTCAAACAAAAAAAAAATAAGAGACCAGGTTGTCTCTGGATGAGAAGGTGTTGGGAACACCATCTTTAGGAATGTACAAACAATGATCCCAGAATTATCTCAGTCTGTTGGTTTTTTGTGTTTGTGATATGGCAAAATTGTATCACTGCAGCAGCATAGCACATGGTACAATGTGATTTAAATGGACCCACTGGTGGTTAGAAGTTCTTTGCACACTCCTTAAACAGGTCTTGTAATGTACCAAGTAATGTCTAGTAATGTCTTGCTTTGTTGCTGTGTGAACTCAAAAAGCCCTTGTAATCATAGTGGCCTTTGAAAGCTGACAGATATAAAATGTAGATCAGTTTTTTGACAAATTAACTAATGCCACCCTTATCCTAATATTTTGCTTCCAGTGATTCATCTCTAGGTTTCATGGCAGCTCTAGTAAGTCTTTTATATTGTTGTAAAGTAGTAAATTGCACGACTGATACATCCTAGTTGGATGATGGCCATTCTTATCTTCACTGCCATTATTTGGGTATACAGTGTAACATTTTGTTCTGGATTTATGTTTTTCTCCACCCAATCTCTGCTGAGGCAGAAGGGAGCTTTGTTTGTGCATCAGTTTAGGGGTCAATAGTTCTGGTTTGACTCCTTCCAGATGGTGTTTCCTCACAAACTTGCTCATATCTAGGTAAAACCACAGGGGGTCCCAGTTGTAAGGGATGAAGCTGTCCCACTCTGCCCAGCAAAGCCCCCTTCAGGAATAGGCAGGATGAGAAAAAGAGACATGGAGCTCCTAGCTAAGTTGATTGCATTGTTTCTCAGGTTCTTGCACACACAGTTGCATACAAAGAATGTCCATAGGTAGGAATGTCCATTGCTCCCTTGCCTCACTTTTGGGGTTCCTTGTACATCACAGAGTGCTTCATTCTGTCCTTCCCAGGTGAAGTGAAAAACTGCCCTTGTGATGCCTCAGAAAACAGACCGGAAGAATTACATTCTGCAGCACCAGTTTCTTTCCTTTGATAGGTAAGTCTCTAAGGCGCCACAATCACAATTTTGCAGTCTCTGGCCCCAGTACTTTAGAGCAGTGCCTTCTTCTCGAACCCAGATCCCCAGGATCTTGATGAGTTTGGTTTAATAGAAAAATGGAGAGAGTCTAAAAATACATCCCAAAAATCATAGTCTCTGATTTGCTCCTGACACTCTATGAAGTTGTCACAGGTGTTCCTGACTACTCTGCTGGAATTGGTGACTTTGACCATGTATATTAAGCACTTTATCTGTTTCCCTCTGCAACCTGTTGCGGCTATCTCTCTATTCTCTGGATTCCATCTGATGCAAAGAGCTCTATACAATAGGGGGCAGCCTTTTCTGACCCCTTAACAAAAAAGGAATGGGTCAGCTTTCTAGACATTCACCAGCGCAGTACCAAGGATACCATGGTACATCAGGTTTACACAGAAACAGAACACCTCGCTCAATACGATTCTGTGTAAAGCCCTGGTCATAAACTAATAAGACGCATGGGCACCACCCGGATCTGGCGGTCCTTGATGCAGTGCAAGGCAAACAAGGCATTTGCCTTGGGTAGCACTTTCCAGGGGGCGGCAAACAATGCTGCCCCAAATGCCCAGGCTAATGCCTTGTAAGCCTCGGGGCAGGCGGTTAGCTGAGCTCCAGGTGGGCGGCGAGGGAGCGCTGATTTCTGACAACATATTCCGGCTCCCGGCATCACTCTGTGGAGCAAGGGAGATGAGCAGGGAGAGCACAGAAATCAGTGCTCCCTCACTGCCCGCCTGCATGCCTGCTATAACAGCCCAGCCAGCAGCCCCACTGGACCCCAGATAAAAACTCCACCCAGCTCTCCCAAAGGTAGGGAGGCTAGGTGGATTTAAATTAAAATTTAAAAAAGTAATCTGTGACTGTTGGGTGTTGGGGGGGATGTGTGTGTGTGTGTGTGTGTGTTTGTATGGATGTCTGTCAGTGTGTGTGTATATCTGTCAGCGTGTCTGTCAGTGAATGTGTGTATGTCTGTCAGTGTGTGTCTGTAAGTGAGTGAGTGAGTGTGTCTGTGAGTGAGTGTATGTCTGTTAGTGTGTGTCTGAGTGATTGTGTGTGTCTGTTAGTGAGTGGTTGTGTGTATGTCTGTCAGTGTGTGTCTGTGAGGGAGCCTGTGTGTCTGAGGGACTGTGTGTGTCTGTCAGTGTGTGTCTGTGAGTGAGTGAGTGTCTGTCAGTGAATGTGTGTTTATGTCTGAGTGATTGTGTGTGTGTGTCTGTCAGTGTGTGTCTGTGAGTGTGTGTGTCTGTGAGGGAGCCTGTGTGTGTGTCTGTGAGTGAGTGAGTGAGTGTTTCTGTCTGTCAGTAAATGTGTGTGTGTGTGTGTGTCTGAGTGATTGTGTATCCCTGTCAGTGTGTGTGTGTCTGTGGGTGGGTGTCTGTCAGTAAGTGTGTGTGTGTGTGTGTCTGCATCATTGTGTGTGTGTGTGTGTCAGTGAGTGTGTTTCTGTCAGTCAAAGTGTATGTTAGACTTTAACAGGAAGAGGTGTGGCCTTGGCAGGAAGGGGTGGGGCAAATGTAAATTAGGGGGTGCCTGAGTTCTGTCATGCCTATGGCAGCACAGATCCAAAATACACCACTGCCTTGATGTAATGGTTTTGTTTTTCGGAAGAGAGCTTGGTTGTCAGGGATCCGATAGTCTTGGATGTCGAGGGCATGTTTTGTTTTTTTCAACAGCGCTCCAACACTGCACTATGCCAGGGCTTGAGAAAAGAACCTGTGCCAGACAGAGGTAGAGACAGAGAGCCTTAATGTACCAATGGACCACCAGGGAATAACTGATGCAAAAAAATACAAATGAAAATATGTAAAACTGCTTCTCTCACCCCTTCCACAAAACACAGTCCCTATCTCACCCAACAAAAGGACACACAGAGCATTCTTTACATACACTGCATCCACTATACATACACACACACTTCAGCACTTACACACACAATGTATTTTCTATACACACAAACACAATGCAACCCTTACACGCCGTATTTATTATACACACATGCACACTGCATCCAATATACACACACTACGTCCACTATTCATACACTGCATCCCTTATACACACACACTGCATCTCCTACAAACACTAAATTCCCTACACACACATACACTGCATTCCCTAATCACACACTACATCCCCTACATACACTGCATTCACTACACACATTACATCCCCTAAGCACACACTACATTTCCTCCACACTAATGCTAAAACATAACAAAATATAGTATAGGGTGCTAAGACAACTTTTGCATTTATGTGAAGGGAACTGCCTGTTATAACGGATAATATATCAAAGTCTAAGGACTACAAGCCTGGTAGGTTTGAGCTGGGTCAGCGTTAAGCCTGCCCCGGGGTTTCCATTTGCCCTCTCTCTGGTAATTCCACTCGCTTTTCCCTCTTCCGATGTATCTAGCCAATTCAGACATTGGAGAAGCTTCTGTGGGTCCTCTTCTGAGGTTAATGTGGGTCCTCATTTCTTACCCAAGTGACACCATCAGGGCACCGTCCCCAGGAATATCGAACCGAGTAGTCTCTCGGCTTCTTAGCTACCGGAGCCAGTTTTCGTTTCTCTACAGTGCAGCAAACGGGATGTCACCGAAGAGCATGATAGAGGTACCTTTGAACTTCACACAATCCAACGCTCTGGAACAAGTCATAATGGCAGATTCTGCTGCTATGTCTCTGGTAACTATAATGGTGTCTCTGGGGGCTGTAGCCTGAGTTGATACAGCCCTCCCTGAATCTGAATGCTGTGAGTAGTATGGAGGGGTCCAAACCTCCCTCTAGGCCTATGGATGCAAACCGCCATTGAGCATAAGGTAGCAGTGATTCCCATTTTACCTCTTCGGGTATTCCACTCAGGCAGATGTTGTGGCGCCTGTGTCGGGACTCCAGTGAGGCCACTGCGCGGTGCAGTCTCTCTGGGTCTTGAGCTGTTTCCCTTACCTCCACGTCATTGAGCCTCTTCTGGATAGCCCCTATCTCTTGTTGTGTCTCCAGGAGGTCAGCCTTTCTTATTTTGCGCATTTCCAGGAGCAGCTGTTTTATGTCTCCTTTTGTTTAGGGAGACGAGTCTTTATACAAGCCTGCTTTCCGGTATATTTCTCCCTGTCGGGGAGAGGTAAGTAACTCATCTTCCAGGGATTCCTCAGACGCTTCATCTGTGAGTCTCGCCGCGAGCGCAACTTTGGAAGACGCAAGCGGTGTAGGCCACTCGAAAGAGCGCGTTATATCTTGCAATTTAGTATGGTCAGGCACATGGAACCTGCGGTGCTTGCGCCTCATTATGTCACTGGGGTACTGAGATTGTGGAGGCGCTCCTGCAATGCTGAAAACCTAGGTGAATTAAATATAATCGCTGGGCTGAAACGGAGCTCCACGAGAGCACATCTAGTCAATCTCATGGTCAGCCAAGCCCCTCCAGCGTTTTGGTTATTCTTGACCCCTTGAACATGCGTCTTGTCTCTATTAATTGGGGGGATTGGTGAATGAGGACCTGTGTGCTGAGAGCTGTACCAGTTGGACCAAGAGCATATTTTTAAAGACGGTACTGGGAGCACTCAGTATTGATTCCTCCATTCAAGATGGAGTGGTCAGAGGAGGTGATATCTATCTGTCCAGTGAGAAGAGGACAAATCTTCATCCTGAAGAATCATTGCTGAGGTCTCTGGTGTCAGCAGAGGAGGGAAGGACAACACAACAGGACAGGTTTGGATCAGAAGCTAGGGACCAGTCTACCCTGTTCCTGTTAAAGTACTTTATATAAGTATATATAATGTATTTTTTTCACTAATAGAGAAAGTTACTCTGACATACCATTGAAAAAATGTACATTGTTGTAACTTCCTCTTGAATAGCCAGCACTTACACCCAAGTTGAATAAATGCTAAATATTTTAAGTGCAAATAGATTAATGAATTGTAAGCTCTTGGGTGGAGTTTAATATTTAGCCTGATTAGCTCCCAAATAACCCATGTTGCTCTATTTGATAATGTTATTCTGAAGTGTTTACATTCTCAGGTAAAACCTGATCATTCAATATAGTCATAATTTTGTCAAAAATGTGTTTAAAGTCCCCTTGTTAAGAGTTTCATCCCCACCACCACACCCAAGAGGGGTCATTTAAACACAAAAAAGATGATGTCAGATATTTCGCATACATTTCCTATGGACAAAGTTTGTTTAAGTGAAATTCTACAGAATAATTAATTTTAACTTCCTCTTTTTCAACTTTAAAACCACAAAGAGAAGTCACTTATGTGGCATCAACACAATAAAAACAAATAGGATTATTTTGCGCCTGCATTCTAGGAACTGTCCCAAATAACAATGACTAAGCTGCCTAGTTACCAAGTCATTTGGACCAGAATAGTACCATTGTATTAATAATTTGTGCAATTTCAGTTTTGATACTAATTCGTTGATCTACCAATAACTTATTATTATCATCATCGTAACCTATAAAGTACCATCATTGCAAGCTGCACTTCATAATATGTGGACAGAGAGCTAAACTTGTACCATTAATTCATCAACATAATAAATAAGTTGTTTGCTCAACAAAGAATTGGCAGTGAAATTTCATATTTTTTTTAAAATTAAAATAGTGCATAGCCAAGTAGGAGTAATTGCAGAGTTTAGGAACTCATCCAGTTCAGATATGTTGTCCTAAATTTCGCAAAGTTCCTTTGCCAATATTGCAGGAATTTCAACTTATTTAGAAACACATCAAAAGAGATATTCATAAAAGATGTGAATTGTTGGGAATTTAAACTGAATTTCGAATATCAAGTCAAAACAGCTAAAAAAAAAAGACATAGCTGACCTTTTTCCAATCAGTTTTTAGGGCTAAAATTTTAAACTCATTTTGAATTTACTTTGACTTAGACTTTTGTAGAAATATTTTAAACGGATGGACAGGGACACTTAGTGTTAGCGCTGTAAGTAGAGGTGTGGCCAGTGGGGGAAATTTTAGGTGACTTACTAATAAAAATGTATGTAACTAAAATAAAATATAGAACAGCAATGTATCTTATTTACATGATTTCTAAACACATTTATTGCAGTTTAACGACACAACTTGTGAGTAGCATTGCTGTGGAACTCTGTTATTCCTTCAGACACTCCAACAATATGGAGCTCCTACAAATGAGGGACATCAGGATAGAAAAGAGGGACAGGGATTGGGCCCAAAATTGGCACTGTTCCACCTTAATTGGAACACTTGTGCGGTATGCACATTAGTGAATAACCCTGTTTGTGTTTCCTAAACTAAATACAGAGCAAGAACAGAATTTTGCACTGGTGTCCATATGTATTTCCCCAATTACACCATTAGTTTTGAGAGTAGCGTAGATTCAGCTACTACAGCTAATTGTTTAAAGGGACACTCCAGTGTCAGGAAAACAAATCATTTTCCTGGCACTGCAGGTCCCCTCTCCCTCCCACCACCCATCCCAAGTTGCTGAAGGGGTGAAAACCCCTTCAGTGACTTACCTGAGAGCCCCACCGATGTCCCTCGGCGGTGGTTTCGGGTCCGCCCACGGTCCTCCCCCGCTGACGTCATCCGTCGGGGGAGACCGATCGCGCATGCGCGGGGAAGACCAAATGTGCATGCGCGGCACGCGCGCGCATTAGACCTCTCCATAGGAAAGCATTGAAAATGCTTTCAATGCTTTCCTATGGGAAATTGAGCAACATTGGAGGTTCTCACATAGCGTGAGGACATCCAGCGACACTCTAGCACAGAAAACCTGTGCTAGAAACTAGGAAGTGCCCTCTAGTGGCTGTCCAGTAGACAGCCACTAGAGGAGGAGTTAACCCTGCAATGTAATTATTGCAGTTTATGAAAACTGCAATAATTACAGCTGCAGGGTTAAGGGTAGTGGGAGTCGGCACCCAGACCACTCCAATGGGTAAAAGTGGTCTGGGTGCCTGGAGTGTCCCTTTAATTTGAAGAAAAGATAAACTAATAATCTTGTGGTTTTTATGTGTTGTGCCAATACCCAGTTCTAAGTTCAGTAGTTCTGCTTTTTAATCAACATAAAGTAGCAGAGTGTTTGATACACTCTTTATACACTGCCCTGGAAAAAAATATTAATCTATTGGTTTCTTTAATAAATATAATTTTTTGAAGTCTTGCAAATTGTTAAACTTAGCTCTGTAACATGAATGAGATATTAATATACTATGTTAAAATTTTTAAAACAGGGCGGAGCCTGTAGGGAGAACAGAGCGGTCGCCATAATCTAGAGCTCCGGCTCTAACTACACAAAATCGACTAAAATTACTAGGCAAAACGCAATACCTTGATACAATCTCCGCTGATTCTGCTCCCCAGCATGGTGTGGAGCCGCCAGATGCCTTTTCTGTGCCCTCCGGCAGGCAAGTCACCACGCCGACGGATAAAGGCCTTTTTTACGCCTGTGAGCAGCCCGCAACCTTCACGTTGCCATTATCACTGGAGGACCTGCTTTATTACTCGGCTGGAAGACCGACCCAGGACCAGACCACACACAACATGGGTCACCAATCCCAAGAACAACCCCCAAGATATCGGCATAATGTTCCAGCGGCCGGGGCCTTCCAAAATGGCCACCGAAGTGGAAGGTGAGGCCTGCACACCACCGCCCAGACAAACAGCAGAGGAGCTGAACCCCGTACCCCTAGAACGGCCGCAAGCACCCGCAGGAACTCCTGAAGAGGACCCTAATACACCCTCCACAAAACAAGACATAGCAAACCTGCTGCAGAACATCAAGCAGTTGTTTGCAGCAGATCTCGACCTGGTGAAGGTAGAAGTGCAAGCAGTGACAACCAGAACCCAGGCCTCGGAGGAGGTTATAATTGACCTGCGCCAAGAAGTCTCCACTATCAAAGAAGCAATGCAACAAATGCAGAAAACCCAAACCTCCTTAGCCCTGAGAGCTGACACTCTTGATGACCGCAGCCGCTGGGCCAATATAAAAATAAGAGGCATCCCATATCCAGTCCTACCTGACTAGCTGCCGCACTATCTGCGACGCTTGGTGGCCTCACTGATACCGGCAACACAAGCCAAGAAGATAGTCTTTGACGGCTGCTTTCGTATCACCAAATCTCCAAAAGCTCCTGCGACGGCTCCACGAGATGTGATAGCCAGGTGTCAAATGCTTCTTGATAAAGGCCACATCTGGGCGGCATTAAGGGGGAAAACACCCTATACCTACCAGGACCTGCACTGGTCCACCCTTTAATGGCGACGTTCCATGAGCCCCGTAACTGGCCAACTACGCGCTGCAGGGATCTCTTACAGATGGTCGATGCCAAGACCCCTATGTGTGGAGAAGAACGGAGTGACATACCAGCTATCCTCGCCAGCAGAGGCCCCTGCAATGTTCCAAGCTCTGCACATTCCAAACGCACAAACCAATCTGCCTGCTTCCCGCAGACAACAGGACTGAGACCCAGACCACATAACTCCATTTGTGCCAAGGAATGGTGATAGACCGAACCCAGTAACCTGAACTTCGACAAAGAGCAGATGACCAACAGTATACGTTTATCTGCATTTTTATTTTTTATTTTTTTTAATAATTTTTTACTATCATTTTTCTCATTGGTTCCCTATACGGAATATCTCATATGAAAAAGCTATGCTTAACCCCATTGTTTTCCTTAATTGCTGTCTCACCTATACGTTAACCAGCTGGCAACCACACATCACACAAGAGTAATAGGAGGGCGCTCCCCAATATCACAGAGAGCACTAAGCGTAGAAAAATCCCACCACCCCTACCTGGGAGCCCCTAGACTGGGAGTCATCCATTAAGTAAAAGCAAACCCCACACCAACACATAGCTGCATGAGAGGCTAACCCGATACACCGAGCGCGAGCACACGCTCCAAAACCACACCCCCTCAACTGACAAAGGTCCCTAGGACCAACACACATATAAGGACCCCAATAAAAGACACCATAAGCTAGACGCCTCAACACTGGACCCCACATCTCCACACCGAAGCGCCTCCCAACACCTGCCCATCAATACAAGCATAGACACACTCTGATACACCTCAGCTTAGGACAATCAGGCCACTAGCAAGGAAATACTGTAATCTTTGTTTACCATGTATGCCTCACTGTATGCCTTGTTATACATTAGACTGTTACATAAGTAACCCGCACGTTAGACTTGTTTAAAAAAAGAAAAATGTGCAGTGCATCTGACATGTTTGACGAAAAATACTTGCATTTTTGCTGTTCTAAAGTCATACAATGACATGTTCTTGATACCATGTGATTGAATAATAATGCCCAACATAATAAAGAATTTTAAAAATAAATAAATAAATTTAAAAAAAAGTTTTTAAAACACACTTCTGAATTTATCTAGTTTGGAGTTCAATCAAGTAAAACTCGGAAATCTCTCCGCAATATCTATGATATTAGAGTAGTTAAAAAAATTATTTTGAAAAAAATGAAACTTAATTATGCAGTGTGCGATTTCCAATATAGTCCCACCTAGTCCCTTATATTTTGAGCATCCCCCAAAAATAAGCTAGGGGGTATGTCTTATTTTCAGGAAAATATATATTTATTATTTATTAGAGCCTACTGCCTATTTACCTTTTGGGTTGGCAGAGGCAGAGTCTAATCTCAGTCCCCTGGTTGTCTGGTGGGACTCCCCGGTGCCCCGGTGGGCTGAGTTGCTTGTCTTCATCTTCTGTGGGTGCAGACCACTGTGTGTGACTGCAAGGGAGCATCAGCAGTGATCTGCATTTACTGAAAGTACAGACCTGCAGCTCCTTCAATTGGGAAAGCTGCCCAGGACCCGGAAAAGAGATCTTTAAAAAAGGGGCTTCCTGGAAAGCCGGCGCTGTAATGGCCTCAAGACATTTGTTTACAAAAAAAACTTACAAATTTAATTTGCAATGTTAAAAATGAAGTATGTACAATTACGGGGTATGGGTGCATACCATGTAAATTGTGTATGTGCGAGACCTGATGTGAAGGGGTTAATGTTGAAATTTGGGTAACATTCCTGGTTCAATTCATGTTTAATAAAAGCATAACAGACATGTTTGGCCTATTTTTTTTTTAGAAACCTTTTGATTGATCTAACTTTTAATTGTACTTGGTAGGTCTAATGTCTCAATATAAATCTAAATTGATTTAAGGAAATGTCCAGATTGGACTGTGCGGCAAAATAAACAATTTCAAAAAGGTTTGCCACACCTGAACATAGCTGCCACAGAGAGTTCTGAGAGAGATCTTCATAAAAATCACTGTGGTTTTTCTTTAGGGGTCCTACAATTTTCTTTTGGAAGAACCACACATGAGCCAAAATACAGTAGGGTAATTTATTTGCATTAGGTGCCTTCATTGCATATCTCACTATGATGCATAGTCAGTGCACTAAACCTTTGGAGGACAGACCACTTGCATATAAAAGTTCCCAAAAATTCCCCTACCTTGGAAAATCTTAAACTCTTTGAAATTCTATATATCTCGATTTTCAACATATGGGGGAAGCTATTACCTTTGCACATCTCACTTCCTGAACATGTTCGTAGCAGGTGTGTGTCTGAAGACAAAACAGGAAGTCAAGTGTAAAAGAAAATTGCTTCCCTGTTTCCCCCAGTCTGGTTGGGGAAAATAGCTTTGTCAATGTGACGTTATCGTTCATCTTCTGAAAGTAGAAATCCGTGATAAATTGTTCCTTTCTCTTCTTTTCTTTTTATTCTTTGTTTCTTACTTTTTATTTTCTTCATTTTTTTGTTTATTGAACCCTTAATAATATGCTACAATCAGCCTTGATTGCCAAATGGATCTTTCAGACAATACTAGCAGACGATATGAGGTGTAGTCCAGGTGTAGCTTGTATTTTATGGTTTTCTAGCCCAGTATGATCAATCACACATATCATTCTATTCTTACACTCACTTAACATAATGATATTGTACTATAGAGAGAATCTCACACAGTCAGACAGAGGGAAAGATTTGTCTGACTCTGGTCATAGACAAACAGCGAGGCCCAATTAAAGCAACCCACTCATTTGTCACAATTACAGAGGACAATTAGGAGATTTGCCTCTTTTACTCCTTTGTAAATCCTCCAAGTGCTCGGGAAAGCAAAGGAATGTCGGACAATATAATTGTATGATGATTAATTAGAAGACCCGTAATTAGCATAACCTCAGCTTTCTTGGTCCAAGCTAAAAGTCGTGTGTTTGAAATCTCTCTTATTTTAATTTTTTTTTGTGAGTTAGAATTTTTTTCTTAACATGTCATTTAAGCAAAATGGAGGTAGTTTATAGAAGCTGTGTTTTTTTTTTTCCAAATAATATTTCATTAACAGATGCAAGAAATGGAATATTGTCAGTCTGCAAATTCTCTACTCGGTCTTGATAAAGCAATAGATAAGCCTTATGGGTGATGTAGTTCATGTACATCTGCAATGCCAAACTGGGAAAACTTTTTATTATTTCAGAGCTATAAATTAAAAGTATTCTCTGTTGGGTTGTTTGTTTGTCTGTCTGTTTGTTTGTTTGTTTGTTTTTGCTGCAAATGACAGTGGTCATTTATATAACTAAGGTTTTTTTTTACTAAAAAAAAAAAACAATTGAAAGTAATTTCAGTGCTGTAAAAATTATTGCAGTCCGTGGGAATCTTCATTATGATACCTTGTGTCAATATGTCCCCTCTCCAAACATTGAAATTGAAGTAAAAGCTCAGCAAAAGTAAATTCATAAAAAACACCAAGCTGTAGTTTCCAACACAGAGGAAGCAGAGTCAAGTCCCATCATGATCATATATTAGCAATAGTATTGTAAGGCTCAGCTTATATCCCCCTATGTCTGCTTGATACCTCTATATAAGGATGTAAACATATTCACACCTCATTGAGACTGACAAACATGTATATGATCTAATGTGTATGATATGTGATTTGTATAATCAGGGATTGCTCTATTTTCAACGCAACCTTGGCTTTAACCCACATCGAAATGCAATAACTCATCCCTCAAAATTGCCCCTGTCCAAATTCCCAGTGCTATTCTTTATCTGTTGTAGTCCAATATTCCTCACCACCCAATCCTGTCATTGTATTACTCTATTCTCCGTTTAGCCCCCTGTGTCTCTCTCCCAATTGCCCTAAAACTTCTGTTGCCTCTCTTTCTTTCAGCCTCCTATCCTAGCCAACCTCCATTAGTCTCTGTATCCTCTAATCCCTACTATTATTAACAGGCATAGGCAACCTTTGGCACTGAAGATGTTTTGGACTACACCTCCCATGATGCTTTGCCAGCATTATGTGTGTAAGAGCATTATGGGGAATGTAGTCCACAACATCTGGAGTGCCGAAGGTTGCCTATCCCTGATTGTAGTATGTCAGACAGGAATGTGCTGGAGATGTACAGTAGTGCTGTCTAATACAAAATGATACAAACCTAATATTCTTCAACCTGTAAAGATCTGCAGCTGAAGAACTTCACGTCTGGGACTTTAGCCCTCTAAGAACACTTATGTGTGTTTTACATATATCTGTGTTGTTTGTAGCAATTGGGCAAGGTTAGTTGTGATGCATATCTAAATGATGTATGTAATACACCTTGATTTAATTTGTGACTATGTGATGTATCCTCTGTGCTTTATGTATGCGTATGCATTTATTTGAGTTGCAATCTGACGCTCGAAAGGCTGAGGAAATCATTTTTAAAAAGATGGCAACTGGGTACGTTGGTTGCATTCTGCATGAGTGGCAATGGCCACTGGAAACTAACCATAACATCCACACACGTAACTGAGCCCTATGCAGATCATTATCTCCTGAGTGTGTGATAACAGATGAAATTAGTATCTTGGAATACCTTTTATATTGGGCTGGGAATTTGGGAGTCTAAAGCTCCTCTTAAAGCATCTCTGAAATACTTTAGAGCAAAGGGAGAATCTTCCTTTGACATGTCATTTAAAAATTCTGTTAGTCCAATGAGAAAGGTATCACAATATACTGATTTAATCTGTTATATTACATCTGCTTCACTAAAATAAAATGGCTACAATATCTACTCCAAATATATTTCTTTGCACTGAATCTCCCGTCTTGCCCTTTCTTTATGAGGGAAGCTACTTCTACTCTGGTAATCAAAAGCTAGTGTGCATTTGTGAATCCTGAGATCACAAGGAATCACTGAGCATTTCAAATACACACTCTAGGTCAGTTTTAGACCTTAGAATCGTGCATTTTCCTAGCATTTAAGATGTGTTTCCAACCAAAGAGGGCTAAAGATGGCTGCTCTAGAGGTGACACAGTAAGTCAGGAGCTAAGCCTTATGGGAGATGCTTTTAAAAAGTTATCAACTTATTTAACCAATGCACTCAGAGGGTATATTACATGCACTCTTTTATTTTCACTAATTAGAAAATATTATGGCAGTTTTTCTTTAACTTAGATAAAGTCCTTGCCTGTTAAAAGGTTGGTGTGTCACTGCAAATGCTAATCTTTTCATAAATGTAAAACATGCTAAGAGACACTAAAACAATGGATTGAAACCTATTCTCGTAAAATGACTTTAAACAAACAAAGACTTTCAGGACCATAAAAACCTGGCACCAAATACCTTACAATGCAAAGTGGCTTTAAATTTAGAAAACACAACTAATGCATCTGTACTCTTTTCATAACAGATCTTGTGACATTTAGAGGTATCTACTTTTAATTCTAAAACATTTGTGGGTTATAAGAGCTGAGTAGCTATTCAATAACTTAGTTATTCCATATGTAACTAGAGACTGATAATTGCTAATCATTCTCCAAAGGTAGACCTCCGTTTTCTGATATTGCACCGAGAACTGCATTGGAATATGAATCAGCTATATCCTGTTCAACTGGTTTCCACTGGTAGCTAATTCTTTTGATTACCATCCACCATCCCCTACTTGGACTACGGGTGTTCCAGTGGCAGTAATGCCTTAAGCAACAATGTCCTAAAACCCAAATTCTTTGAAGCAATGGCAGATAGAGTAGATAACACTTTTGTGATGTGTATGACAACAGATGGAACCTATAAATAAATGTATCTGCTATAAAACAGAAACTACTAAGAAATCTCAAAATTGGAGAACACACTTCAAGTCACATCCAACATGATTTGAAGCAATGAATAAATAAAAAAAACACCTTATAAGAAAGTAGCTTAAGCATAAAAACTATTTCCTTATATGTCAAACATACATAGATACAATGTGACAAATGCTAGCAGTAAAACACTATATATAACATAAATTTCAATTAGCCTGTATGGGTTCACATAAAAATAATTGTTGAATAGACGGCAATTGCTTTTATTATAGGATATGGTATTTCTTTTATGCGGTGTATACAATGTTTTTCTTATACTTTTATTTGTTAAAAAGTATCCAAAAGTGCACCTAGGCTCTCAAGGTAAATGCAAACAGTTGTGGTTTTATAACCAAAAAGGGAAGGTGTAAAAACACCAACCTAAAAAGTGGAGAGTGTAAGGTGTAACTCTATAAACACCTACCCTTAATCGGAACAGGAAAATATAACTGGGAAAGATGAAAGACAAAATAGAAGCTAATAGTGTAAAATTGTAGGGTATTAAAATATATAAATAGCGGGGCGTGACCTGAACGGTAATGAAGTAGGACGCATCTCCTACCTGCTCCGAGGCTCCAGCTCACATTTGCACCCATAAACGCGCACAGATTAGCACTAAATGGGTAAAACCAAGAGGCCCCACACCCGGGCCCCTCGCAAGCAGGCTCGCCAGGTCGCACCTCGGGCCGAATGGACGGATTTGTCTGCACGCCGCGAGACACGTGGTCTGCCCAAGCCGCAGCCAAAATGGCGACAGCCTCCCCAGGAGCGAGTAGCAGTGACAGACCCACTCCGACACAGGGCTCATCCAGAGGAGAATCACTCTCCCAAATAGCAACAGATGTGGCCACAATCAAAGCCAACATGCTGTCACGCGCAGACAAGGCAGAGATACTGGCAGAAATCAGATCCGCAATCAGGGAGGAAGTTATGGAGGTGAGGAGGGATCTGACTGCCCTAGAACGCAGGGTGGAGGCCCTGGAAGCCGATCGAGCTCTGAATGTGCAGCACCAACAAGCCACTGACACTGCCACCTCCAGACAGGGCAACGTCCTGCTTGACCTCAGGAGACACCTGGAAGACCTGGACAACCGCGGGCGGAGAAACAATATCCGCATAAGGGGCCTCCCAGAAACCGCGGAGGAAACACTACCAGAGCTCCTAACAGACCTGTTCACCCACATCCTAGGGGACAGAGCCCCATATGACTACGGCATTGAGCAAGCTCACAGGGCCCTGCGTCCCGCGTCCCCAGAAGGGCCACCGAGAGACGTGATTTGCTGCCTGCTCTCCTACGCCTTAAAAGACGACATCATGAGAGCCCGCTAACCACCATTCTCAGGGAGTGGCGGATTCCATACAAATGGGGCTTCCCCTTCAGCCTGCAGGCAAAGATAGGCACCACATGGCATATTGTCCGATGGCCTGCCGATGTACCAGTCTCCAACTGGATCCTTGAGCGGCAACCACAGCGCCCACGTGCTGCCAGCAAATGGCCGGGCACAGGCCTTACAGGTGGGGGGGTTTGGGCGGGGCGGCCCGCATAGCACCGAAGAATAACAGAGTCCTGTAGAAACAGACCCCCTCCTCACAAGTCAGAACCCCAACCGCAGATCTACTACCACACCAGCGAACCCCCTGGCCAATACTAAGAGGCGCTACACGACATCGTGGACAGATTTCCCACCAACCGTCAAAGGCATCCCTAAGAGCCAGACACCCCGCAATGGCATGACCCCCACACCTCTGGACAATCTACAGCACTTCTGGGTATGTACTTGACCCCCTGACCCCAACCCATTACACTGGGATCCAAACCATGCTCACTGGGGGTGACCCCACCTGGGCCACAAATCCTTGGGGTGGGGGGCCTGCGTGGGAAAGGGATCGCTTAGTGATACCACGCCAGGGTACACCCTGCTGAAGTAGCCCCAGGAACACTAGACACCGATTCTTTGGGCGGGCGGGGTATGAAAGGGGGGACTGGGGAACATCGCCATACCAGGGTTGTACTCTCCTATAGGGGACTAGAACTCAATAAACATGCCTGATGGGACCAACCGATAATGCACCTCCATGGCAGCCAAAGGTTCTTTCGGCATATACCATTATTTTAACCGGTGCCAGCCAAGAGGGGTACAGGAAGGCACCTTGGGGGAGGGAGGAGGGGGCTTTGTTTACGATTGTTACATGGTTTATAATGTTTGAAAAGTATTCCATAGTTACTGCTACGCATGTATGTAAGCAGGTATATACAGGTTATGTAAGCAGGTATATACAGGTGGGAGGATATGGGCCCGTACCAGACAGATCACATGTGGGGCACGGGAAGGAGGGACACCGAGGGTGGGTGGGGTTCCTGGGGTGAATACGAAACTGGACAGATCAACAAAACGCTATGATAGGTGAGCTGGGTGCCAAGGGAATGGTACGTCACGATTTTACTGAACGATCTAGGCCAGAAAGACCACCTACCCCAAGTAACGGACTCACGCTGTATATACACTCAGAGGCCAACGCGGTGACTTACCCCTAGGGTACCAGACACCAGAGAGCGACAGAACCCGAGGCGAGTCACTGTTGCCTTATTCCCAGACTGACTTCCGCTCCTCCCGACACCAGACGGACCTATCCTCCACACACCCCAAACACTGAGGCACTCTCATACACCCACACTCCTCACAGAACGCCGACAGAGATGGGCTCTAAATATTAGCCGACACCACTGACCCTGTGGTCCAATAACGTGAGAGGCTTAAACATCCCCAAGAAGAGATCCCAAATACTCCGCACACTATGGACAGAGCGCGTCTCGGTGGCGTTTTTACAGGAAACCCACTTTAAGGGTGCAGATGCGCCCACCGTGAAAAATAATCGCTACTCCATGGGATTTTATGCAAACCACCCAGACGAGAAGAAGGCCGGAGTAGCTATTCTACTCTCCAATAATGTCCCATTTGTCTGCGTGGAGCAGAAATCAGACCCCGGGGGTAGATACCTATTCATCAAAGGTACCATAGCACAGAACACCTACACGTTCGCCTGTCTGTACTCCCCTAACCGAAACCAACACGTCTTCCTGACTAAAACACTAGCCTTACTAAACAAATTTAGAGACGGTCTTCTGATCGTGGCCGGAGACCTTAACACACCCCTGGACACTAGATTAGATACATCCAAGGGAGAGTGCTCTATACCAGGTCACTGCATACGCTCTACAGGGAGGGCCCTGGCTCGGAGTCGCTTGGCTGATTGCTGGAGGGTGGCAAATCCAGAGGGTAGAGATAACTCCTACTATTCGGCGGTGCATCAGCGCTACAGCCAAATTGAGTACATCCTAATGCCACAAGAGGCCCTACCCCTACTCCAACGGGCAAACATAGGACTAATCGCAGACTCTGATCATGCTCCAATTAAAGTACAAATCCAATCCCCACTACACAAACCTGCAGAACGGCAGTGGAAGCTAAACGAGAACCTATTTCTCAACCTGGAGGACAAGGAGCCAGCTAGGCAAGCTCTGACACAATACTTTGACTCTAACAACACCCCAGACACCCCACCCCTAACCGTTTGGGAGGCACATAAATGTGTCATCAGAGGACATTATATCAAAATATGTTCGCAGCGTAAAAAAGAACGCTCACGACAACTGGCCACTCTAAACACACAAATCGCCACATTGGAGCAGGCACACAAACAAAATCAGGAAGAGGACAAGTTCCTCCAACTGACAGAGCTCAGGCGGCAGAGACGGGACATTCTAGCCAAAGATCTCTTACGCACCCTTAGAAAATCCGCTCGGCACTTCTTCGAACACTCGGATAAAAGCGGCAGGCTTTTAGCCCGCCAACTCCAAGACAGAAGAAGAGCTAGCCATATACACAAAATAAAACCAAGAGACAAAGCTGAAACACGATTACCCGGCGGTATTCGACATGCTTTCATGGAATATTACACCGACCTATACAACATTCCCCAACCCACAACAGACGCCACACAAACCCAATGCCGTAACCTAATATCAGAGTACCTAGACTAAAACGTAGAAAGAAAAATAACCCCCGAAATGAAGGAGGAATTAGTACAACCCATCATGGTGGAAGAATTAGCAGCGGCACTAAAAATCTCCAAAACACACAGAGCACCAGGCCCTGACGGCCTCCCACTGGCATACTTGCGTACATTTCATAACATCTTCTTACCAAACCTCTTATGAGGTCTTGGCGCAATCCAGGAAGGGGACCGATTTCCCACCGACACACTGGCGGCCATAGTTACGGTGATACCTAAGGAAGGCAAGGACCCGACGAACTGCGCTAGCTACCGCCCCATATCCCTGCTCAACGCAGACCTCAAGCTGTTTGCCAAAACACTAGCCCTGAGAATCGCGAAACACCTACCACACCCGGTCCACTCAGACCAGGTAGGGTTTATCCCGGACAGAGAGGATAGGGATAACACCGTCAAAGCCCTAAATATCCTGCACGTGGCCCGGATGCACCGTCGGGAGCTCCTCCTTCTCTCGACGGACGCCGAAAAGGCCTTCGATCGAGTGGACTGGGTATACTTGGAAAACACACTTACACACATGGGATTCAACCCACACATGCTGTCCTGGGTCCTATCCCTGTACACGAACCCAACGGCACGAATATGGGTCAACGGGGCACTGTCCGCCTCCTTCCCTATTCGAAACGGAACCCGCCAGGGATGTTCGCTGTCCCCCCTCCTGTTTGGCGGTCCGACGGAACAAGGGAATCACGGGATTCACCGTTGGTCGTAGAGAGTATAGGGTAGCCGCATACGCGGATGACATGTTTTTTCTCACCCTACCGCGGATCTCACTTCCCAACCTCCTTGCCTCATTCCGGAAATTTGGTATGATTTCTAACCTCAAGCTCAACACAGATAAGTCTGAGGCCCTTCACCTACCCGGCCCACATGACCCCTCACCGCTCCTATACACCCAATACCGTTTCAAGTGGTGTACCACTAAATTGAAATATTTGGGCATATGGCTACCCAAAGACATGACCCACCTATACTGCCAAAACTATCACCCATTGCTACAAGCGATACAGGCAGACATGAAAAAATGCCCCACAATACATATCCTGGTTTGGACGCATTAGCGCAGTCAAAATGAACCTGCTGCCCAGAATACTCTACCTATTCCAGACAGTGCCGATCGCGGTCCCCAAAGCGTTCTTCAGCTCCATAACGACCGCTGTCCGCAGATTTGTCTGGAATTCGCGTCCAACCCGCACGAAGAGAACTATACTGGAACTGCCAAAATGGTTGGGGGGAGCAGGCCTGCCCTCAATCGAGACATACTATCGCGCCGCACATCTACACAGATTCACGGACTGGCACGCACAACACCCCACAAAACAATGGGTAACAATGGAACTAGAACAGACGGGTGGGAACATATCCCCAAACTGTGGCTACATACTGCCAAATACGCGGATTTAAAAAACAAAAAAACCCTGATCGACGCCACCTTAAGGGTCTGGATGGCGACACGATACCGACTGCGACTCACCACCTCACCCAATCCCCTGACCCCCATCATACATAACCCGGACTTGGCAGATACACTATCCCGCGGCGACTTAGCCGGATTACAACCGACTGACTGGATGTACCTACACCAGTGGTACGGCTCCAATGGCCTCAAAACACTCGGAGAACTATTCCCAGACAGGACACCAACACCCCTCGAACAGTTCAGATACCATCAAATAAAAATATACTACTCAGCCCTGCTGGGACGGGGTCACCTACACAGACCCCTAACCGACTTTGAAACCTTGTGCGTGCACCGCACGCATATCACCAGGGGAATCTCGACTCTCTACTCCCTACTCCTGGCTCAGACCAACGGGGACGGGGTGCTTAGGTTTAAGGACCACTGGGAGAGGGACTCAGGAGAGTCACTCACTGCCCAAGAATGGGACAAGATCTTCACCCTCACACACAAATGCTCCATCAGCTCAAAATTTCAAGAATTAAACTATAAAATTCTGACACGCTGGTACAGAACGCCCGACATACTGCACCGCATGCACGACAACACATCGGACGTATGCTGGCGATGAGGCACACACCCCAGCATACACATCCACATGTGGTGGCCATGCTCTATAATTGCCCCATACTGGGAACAGATTGGAGGGGAAATCCACAAAATCACAGACTCCGAGGTCCCCCTGAAACCCTTAACAATGCTCTTACACCACACCCGCAGCCCACTGAAAGTATACAAGAAATCCCTGACGCTACCGCTACTCAATGCAGCCAAGTCCCTCATCCCAAAGATGTGAAAACAGCCAGGAGCACCCACCTTACGGCAGTGGGTTGCGACAGTGGAGGACATACACTCAATGGAAATTCTGACAGCTTGGATGGGCCTCTACAGCCCGCATGGTTACGTGAGTCGGATTGGTGGGGACCGGGATAACTTCCGCCGGTCCATAGGGGGGAATGGTGGCTCAAGCTTTGCTTTGACATGTGTCGGGGTGGCGGGAGAGCGGCCATCTCTCCCACAACCGCCATACTTGTAGGCCGCAACCTCCGAGTGGTCAGTACCGGTGCCTTAGTCCACGTCTGTGGTATCATCTCGCTGGTCTCTGTGTACCCTGACATCTGGTAGCCTCTGTAAGTCGGGTCACAGCCCTTGTTCGTCAAGAATCGGCACTATATGAGGTTAGATACCGGAGCAGCAGCGACATGCGACTGCTCCGCTCTGCAGTCAGGCCCCAACCGAGCTGTATATGTTAACCATACATTTGTCACACTTTGTTGTGAACCTACACCAGAATTCCTCTTTGCTTTCTCTTTTCCTATATATACCATTCAAGTGGACAGAAGAGGGGGATTTTGTCACCAAAGGTATATGATTTGAGCCTGTCTTGGGAGGCTCATTTCCATGTGAGTTAAACCATTGTATACTATTTAGATATGGCGGACGCTACGCACAAAACAAAGCCTGATCCCACGCGACCACAACTCACAAAACTGAACTTGATATTTCAGCATTTCTGGGACAAACTGGAAGGACTCCTCGCAAGCCCCCCCTCGGCTAACGAGGGTACAACACAGAGGATGGGGAGGCAGAGACAGAATAGGCCTGACTCGGGTAATGCATGCCCTCCTCTCCCAGCAAAGAGCATGTACTGCACCCAAGCAAGTGAGCAACCACCACACCCGGACTGATACGCAGGGAGACTCTCACCGCTCCTGCTGAGTAGCCCACAACCCACACAAGCGGACACTTTCGACGAACTCTAGATGCTAGCTGGGAGTAAATATGTTGGCTTAGCTCCCAACAATACGCAGCATATGTGTCCCAAGGTAGTAATAGGCCAGTTCACTTAAGCTAACTAATTATGACTGAATGCTCCTGCTTTTACTATGTGTTCATTCAACTCACTCATTCTTAACATGCCATTAACAGTAGTGACACCCCAGGCTCCACTTTACTGGCTATACAACTCGACTCAGATTTAACCATTGCCTCTACATCTGTTTAAGGTCCTGAAACTACAGTTTAGCGAGTAAACCTTACTATTTAATCTTACTGTCAGTTAGCAAGGCACATTTTACCTAGAATTGCATATAGGTCAGAGAGGAAATGGTTATTCCAACTAAGCGTGCCACGCCAATGTTTTTAATGTTTTAGTTTTGCGTTTGGTAAAATAAAGCTAGACCCTCTCGCAAGATAGCTGGTTTCTGCTTATTTACTGTAGACGTACTTGACGACCATGTATTTACTTACAGTCACAAAAAATGTGCAAGAAATTTGTATACCATGACACTGTTATTTCATGTATGTTATAATTTGGGTTTGTACCGCTGTTGTGGCGCAACAAACTTGTTTTATTCATGATTTGCACCATAAAAATAAAGATTGACAAAAAAAAAACATATACAGCTCACCTTTCTTAGAGCCCTCTGAACCTCTGGCTCTAGGTGGTAATGCTCTGTGCCTATAAGTGGGCCCAATCCTTCTTTGCAAGCAGGAGTAGCTTACTGGACAAAAAAATATATTTATTCCATAAAACATTAAAATTAAGTTTAACAACAACAATAATAGCTAAGTGCAGTTTACAAAGGTAAGTCTGTCCCTGCTCCTCCTCCGAGACACGTTTTTCCCTCTCCTAGGGCTTTGTCAATCGGCTTATTTTGCTTGCACTGTTCTTTCCCTTCAAATAGGACCTTTCCTGTTCCTATTGATCATTGAGTCCGTGTTTGTCCAATTAGACGCGGAGGTTCCGGGAGTGAGTTCCAGATTCGTCCTCCGTCTAATATGGAAGTGGCACGGTGATTACACTAATATTAATACTGACCTTTTTTTACTGCAAAATAATATTAGTCTTTTGTGTTATTTTACTTAAAGATGGTCCTACTCTCTTCGTGCAACCTTCCTCTTTTTTGTATTGTTTCATTTGTCTGTAGGGCTAAGAGAAAGCCCTATCTTTTCGAGGTGTGCTACCTACCCATTTAATACTTTCTTTTTTGGCATGGTTAAATAGCGCTGACCTTTCCGTCTGTATTTAATAGTTAATATTGCAGAAGTGGCAAAAAAGTTCCAACAAGGCAATGGGAAATGTAAAACAGTGGCAAAGTTTCAATCCCTTATATAACATGTTCCAGTACTGAAGGGGTTACACAGTAATCTCCCTAGCACTGGTGAAGGGGTTCAACATCCAGTATGTTGATATCTAGGGAAAAACAGCTTTAAATTGCGTAATATAGTTATTTGAAAGACCTCCACCACTCCGGGATCTAGGAAAGTACACAAGTAACTTTCTTTGGTTAAAATCACATGCTTGTATGTACCGGAGGTAATCTGTAGTAGTGAGAAGGCGAGTGTCAGTTAGGCGAGTTTTTTTTATACTTTCCTAAATAAACCTATGTTTCTATTAAAACTGAAGTTTTTGTTTTTTTGCGGCCCACATAAACGTAAACCTTGTTTATTTGGCCGGTGTTAGCCTTTGAGTTTGACATGCATGCTTTAAAACATACTGTGCAAAGGGCACATGTATGCAAGGTTAAAATGTTAAGATGCGATCATATTACTTGTTTATTAAAGGTACACAGTAAGTACAATAACCGTTTCATCTCATTGCATTTGTTATGGTGCCTGAAGTCCTCTGACACCATCCCTATGTTCAATGTTCAACCATTATTTTTTAGCAGTTTAACACAAAATAACGGTCCTTGGCCAACCACAGTCAAACCCCTACTGGAGGTATGGCTAAGACAGATGACACACTTCCTTCTAGCCATAGCAATTCATACCAACAATGTTCATTGTGACAGGTAAAGGTCAGCTGACATTCTCAGCCAATCACAGCCTCTCATTGTTGGTAAAACTAATGCTTCCTCATTCCTAGCATCACAGAGGGGATGACCTGCCTGGGACTCATGTATACCATTAATACATTAAAAACAGTTTAATACTGAATGGAAAGAAAGTAGCAGGGGACTCCAGACACTATAACAACTTCAATGAGATTAAGCACTTCCTGTACCTACGGTGTCCCTTTAAGAGGGTATTAACAAAATAATTACCCCCTCCCATTCAGTGTAAACCCATGATGCCAGACTTCTGAGTATTTACTGGTTTCAACACTCATTTTCCCCATTTCTTTCTTTTTCCCCTCCACCTCCTCTCTGATTGGCCCTTCTTAGAACACTGGCTCATTGTTGTTATTTGTAGCATATCAGCATGTCAATGGTGTGATGTCTGTTACTCCATTCCTACATTTTGTTGGTAAAGCATGCTTGTTGTCTCACATTCAACAAGGAATATTCTACAGCAACTACAGAGCATGTGGTGTTGGTGCTGTTGATAGTGAATAAACCACCTAGACTGCAGGTTCTCCTGTTATGGCCTGTTAATCAGTTTATGGCATGCACACTAATGCCTTTGTTATTGGCACTCACTGAGACGTGAGAGGCTATTTCATTTTCTATAAAATCTATATATTTGCAGGAATTTCTGCTAGCATAATGCATATATGAAATGTAATACGTTTTAACTTAACACCAAATCATGTAAGGCATGGATGGTGCATTTAAACGATAGCAACAAGCATTTGCAACTAGAGATAAAGCCAAGAGAGTTGATAACGTGTCACTCTCTCAGGAAGCCATTTATTGGTTTCACGATTATTAACTAGAAAGGGGGCAAATGTTTCAAAAATGTGCACCTCTCTAGAGACATTTCTGCATGCACTCACTGAAGCATGAACTATAAGTGATTAAAGTAGTAGATATTATTGGACAAAACCATATGAATCATTTAAAAAAAAATTAAATTTTACACTGTTGGTCTCAACATAGTGGAGTCTCAACATTACGTATGTTATTTGTTACATCAAACAAGTGACATGTAGGTGTAATAAAAATCCCACAATCCTTGTGTGCACTGCCATTAATATTTAGCTCCAGCGTTGTATCCATGCAAATGGCCCATAGTGACTAAGATTCTCCTTCCTCCCAGATCATTAAACTTTGAATACATTTCTAGAGAATTAAAGCCATATTCTGCTAATATATTAGTGATAAGCTACAAATATTTGCTTTGTGAATAGTACATCTGTATTTTCTGTACATATTGCCAAGATCATGCAATGTCTACATATGAATGTCAGTTTCACTAACATACTAAAAATGAAATATTTGCTCAAAATAGCCAAGGCCACATTATCCTGCAGGTAGCTGCCACAACATATACTGTATGCAATTTATTGCCATTGTCTGCTTATTAGAGAATTACATGCTGCAATTAAATCAGTGAAGGGCCAAGTTTACATATATATTATTCTTGGGTAAATCCTACCACATGGTAAAACTGCCCAAATGACCACTATTTCCAGTTACGCTGATGACCTCATCTAGGTTTAGACATGTGATGTGTTTCTCCCATTCCAGTAACCCCTTGCATCACAGCCTCTTATTAAGCTATTAAGAGAATAAACTGATTTCATACAATATATTCTCCTATATGTGGGGACTCTTTAATTTTATAGCAGTCAATGTATCTTACTAGGGATATAGACAGTAGATGGTTAATAGGGATTGGAGAATATTTCACACTGACTTTGCAGGGTCCTACATCTGCACTAACACACATCAAAATATTCATCATCATCTATCCCGTAATATGGGGTATTTAACCCCTCAAGGACCAAACTTCTGTCACACATATCATGTGTCCTTAAGGGGTTAAAGAGGTTTGGATGCAAACACTCACAATTATAGTATGAGGAGATAAGCATATATACATGCATTCACACACAATCATAAATTATTGCATTCGAACCCATGTGATAATATATTCACACATGCTAAAAATGTTGGGATTGATGAGTAAACTGCATGCTTTTAACTATAGATTGCATACACAGTGAAGAGAGGCTGAATACTCCACAAAAAGGATATTTAATTAAAGACATCAAAATACTAGAACAAGTAGCATGTAGACAGGACTACAGATAGATTTACAGGACTGTTGGTAAGTATGCGGCGGCCTAAAAGACACAATGTAGCCCAATTTCTCTCTGAAGCTTCTAGGTCCAAATCTATCTCCTTCCCACATTCAGTTGGGAATCCCAAATGTTTACTTAAAAATCTAAATATATTTTCTACTACATATACAAAACACAAAAAGACAGTATTTCCACAAAAAAGTTATTTTATTTTTTTAGCATTATTCACCTTCATGGAATAAGAGGATAGCATACACTTTTTACAGACAATATATAAACATGGTGTACAGGATTGACAATAACTTAAGGACACAAATCAAAATAAACAAGTCGGAAAAAAATACTGTAGAATTCTATGCAGATACTGATACAAAATAATTTAATTTTGGACTGCAGAGGTTAACCCCACAGGCTGGCAAGATATTGCACTTTAATTTCTCTTGTATCAGTAACCTGTCCCATAGCCCACCCCTATAGAAAAAAAAGGTACAAAACCAATTTACAACTTGTACCATGAAAGTTTAACCCCAATGCATCCAGAGCACAAGCTCATTAAATTGCAAGCTTCTCTGGTTTCAAAGTGGTTAAACGTAATTTGGACCACTTCCCCCACACCTGGCACAATTCATCTTTCCATCACAAATAAAAAATTCCAAGTTTCACATATCTTAAAAAAAATAAAATAAAATTAAAAAAAAAAGAATATTAACCCATGATGACATGGACAATCCTGCCATGCAGCCTTTTTTTTTAAGGGTTAATTAAAACTGTCTGGCTCTTCCTGGTGTTTTTTTTTATATATATATATTTATATACTTTTTATTATCAAATAACTGCATTATATATATATGTCAGAACAGAAATGTACATTACAGGTGTGTTTTTATTTTTCTAGCACTTTATTTGCCACAAAATACACGTAAAATTGGTTAATCCGTAATATTCTCTCACCCAGAAATTATTTTTCTTCTTCGTTAAAAGTAATTATATACATTATGATATATTGAACTTGTTCATAAAAGATGCTTTGGGACAAAATGATAGATTACATTTCACACTGGAAAGAACATTCTGTGTCTGCCTATGTTTTCTTTGTTTGTTTTTGCATGTTTGTTTTTGCATGTTTGTTTTTAATAAATGGTTGATGGATATCTATGCAATGGCTTTCAACTATTCCTCTTCCACATTCCATTACGATACCAGTTTGTTCTGCTTCCACTAAATTTGTTTTTACCAACTTGTATACAAGTTAATTTAGGTCTGTCACGGTTCAGTTATTTCTTATGTATTATTTTATTATTTATATAGCGCCATCAGATTCTGTAGTGCTGTACAATGGGCTGTGGATGGCCAAGAAGAGACTTTATTCAAAATGAACTTCTTGCTGGCACATGATGGACTTGAAGATGTTCATTTAAAGAAGACATGTCTGCTGTGCCCCAAAAACTAAACTGAAGTTACAGTAGGTGCACTTGAATCCCGGACAAAATTGGACAGAAATGTAAGATCTTTGATGGTTAGACACTTCTAGGCATCCACCTTTGATTTTACCTGGTTATTATCGTATATTTATATAGTGCCAACAAATTCTGCATGACTGTTTAAATTAAATGTACAAAAAACTCTACCTGATGGATGACCAAACTACTAAAGTAGACATCAAGAGTCCAACCTTTAGACTAGAGAGATTTGTGCGAATTTGCAGGAAACAATACTTGAATATGCATGTTTATCAACCTCTTCCTTAATATTAAATAGTAATTTAAGAGTAGAAAAAGGAAATTACTAAAATTTTGTTAGTAGCCTTGAAGACCACTCAAAACCTGTAGGCATGCCCTTCTGTCCACTCAAATTCCTATGTAACTTTTAATTAAACAAAAGAGCTAATATCGTATTTATGTGATTACTCTACAGTAAAATACTACTGCAATAAAAATATAAAATGTCCCCCTTTTGTAATTTCATGCAATCATATTCCATATAATTTAAATATTGCATGTTGTGTCGGTACTCAGTGTCCTTTTGCACTGTGGTTTTATATTACAGGATTTTTGCTTAAAAGTAGCCTCCAAAGATATGGAGCAGGATATATTTATTCATAATTCTCATGAACATGCAGATTAAAATGATAAGATTACACATTCTGCAAATGTTCTGGAGCTGTTACCCTTGTAAAAAAAATGCTTTTTAAAAAGAGAGAATTGTTTTATGTATTTTTTATTCTTCAAATTTTTCTTAAAAGGGGAACATTCATCACGTTCTTTTGTTAAACATAAATGAATATAACTGAACACATAAATACTAGATAGCATGTCTTAAGCCAAATATAAGGTGCATTGCAAATAAAGAAAAAAATAATTTCTAACATGAGTCCCTGCGTGCAAACTGCTAAGCTTCTAAACGCCAACGCATTCAGCCTAGAAGCGCTACAGCAGAAAAGAATTGTTTAGCCGCTGCGTCAATGTCATGTTTGAAGTTTCAATTGCTTTAATTTTGCATTAATATTGAGTTACGCTAAGTAACTTAAAATATTTAATTTTGTGCCACATTCTTCCAATTCAGTTTGGATACAGATCAAATAAATCTGGACACTTCTGATGCCATACAGGACTAATTCTGATGTTAAAATGTTAAATGTCTATGGTGGATTTTTGGAGTTAGCAGAGAACAGCAGAGTAATGTGAAACCAGGAATTAAAAGATTGCCATGCAAAACATTATGTGACTCTAATCAAATTTTTCACAAGTAAATATTAAACAGACATGTATAACCATACAAATGACAACTACAAAAAAAAAATGCAGACATATAAAACAAAAAAAATCAATGGGCGCTCTTCTTTAACCCAAAAGAGTCAACCTCTGATTTAAGGGAACAAACCTACAGCAAAACAAATACTCGGCCTAAAACGTGAGTATCTCCCATATTTTTTTCAAAAACATTCCATGCAATTATATACCGTATACATATTAAAAAGTGCATGTTTCATTTTCAGTAGGGGAACACAATATTCTGAGCCACTTCCTGTTGTAACTTAGCAAACGTCTGTGCTAAGAACGTGAAGAAGCGCAGTTGAAAACTGTACCCCCCTGATTTTTGTGAACCTCAGCATATGCAGATTAAAATAAATCATGCACTTTGCCAAGTGTCGGAACATTTTTGAAATATATAGAAATGCTTTTCAAATAAGAAGAACTTATTTTTTTCACTACAAAAGAATAGAGGGGAAAAAATCGGTTTAACGATTTTTTTCCCCTCATTTCTTGTTCATTTTGAGAAAAATCTGGCGTGTGCGTATAATGTCAGGGAACATGGCCAAATAACCGTTATAAAAACAAAACAGCCGAAACCTAGGCCCAGGTGCAGTCACTTAAAAAAGAACCGCATTAAATAATTTTCAATGTTTGCTTTCATGGTTGATTATTCCAAAAAACTCTTCACCATTAGCCCTGCAGCAGCAGAGGGGTTAAACACAGGTCAGTGATATGGTGGTCTTGTCCAAGAAGGTGGAAATTCTGAAGCCAAAAAAAATGTACAATAGATGAAACTGTGGCAAGGCTGGAGATGGACTGAAAATAAAATCTGGAGCGAAAAATAAATAGTTTTTTTTTTTTCCTTTTAAAATTAAACCTTCAATTTTGTTTTGTTTTTTGTTTTTTTATACAAAGTTGCCCTTCTGGAACAAGTCTGCATTACAAATCCAGCATTGTCTACCTCTGGTCCTTTTCAACTCACAAGAGAATATAATTTACAATATTCACAGTAATAATTAAAAAAAAAAAAGTAAAAAAAAAAAAAAATCTCTTGCATCCACTTTTTTCCTTCACCACATTTCAGTCAGCAAGTGGCAATTAAATTATTCCTTTTTTGAGTCCAGGGGGAGCAAAGTGCTTATCTTGTCCCACCAAGAAAAATGTCATGTTTAATTCCAATGCTAAGGTGTAGCGGAATCAAGGTGCAAAGGAGTCGCCTATGGTCTCAAAGAATTCTGGGTACCAACCCAAGCAACACCATCTTGCTCTAGCAGTGTCTCTTTAGCAGTTTTTCTTTTTTTAACCCATTGCCGTCACCATGCTGGATGGATGTGGGTGCCCAAACGAGAGGCTGGAAGAAGGGTGAATGGGTGTTGGTGTCTGCAATATATGACCCGAATGGCTAAAATGACTTAAATGACCCATAGGCGCCATGTGACTTGCCAGTGCAGCAGCACTGAAAGGAGACGATTTCTCCTGCATACACTTGGAAAGTTCCTCAAAACACTCCGAGCCTTTTTTGTTTTTCTTGGACTTGTTTGACATTTTCCTATTTCTGGTCTGAATTCCTTCCTTTTTCATGGTGAGAGGCCTGTTCACCTGTAACAAAATACAAGAACATCATCCCCCATGCTAATTTAAACCATGTACATTGACACGCTATCAGCTTGGCCTCACAGAGAAGGCGTGCCAGGTCACAACTATATGTGGCCGACATAAGAGACATTAGATATATTTAATAATAATAATAATACTATTCAAAATGGTTGTTTTTTTATTTTAACTTTTGCATAATCACCCGTAATGGAACAATGATTTCTTATATGGCCAACAATTTCCCAATGCAAAAAGGGTGCTTAACAAAACAGAACCATATTTGAGACCTACCAAAAACAAAATACAAAAAAAAAAAAAAGTAAATCTGATTGAGTTTAACCTATTCAATGCCTAGGAAAAGGTGTTGTGCCACATTATACAGCAATGTAAGGGATAGCTGTGCAGTGGTGTAGTGGTCTAGTCTTTGCACTCAACAAGGACATGCAAGGTCATTTCACAAAGCATTTGAAGCCAAGCTGTTGTATGGGAAACGCATTGAATGCAGCATCGCTATGCTAGAGCAATGAATGCTTGATGGGATCCCTATGGGAAAAGCCATCACAAATGAATACAAGTGGGCATCTTGCAAGCCACACCAATAGTACAGAGATGGACAAAAAAAAAGCTAAGCAGCTGTTTCAGTTTGACTGCAATTCTCATTATCCCTCTTTCCAATTATAGTCCATCTTGCAACTACCCTTCCATGCAGTGTACCCCCACAAGACAGAGCAAGAGTGACTTACGTTGTGCAGTTTATAGTAGAGTCCGCATGCATTGCACACTGGGTCCCCGTTTGCATTGCGCCTCCATAATGTTGTAGTTGTGGTCTGACAATTTGCACAACAAGTTCCTGCCCTGCGAGCCGCTGACTGAGGAAATAAAAAAAAATATGGGTGGATATTAGTGGTCAGCCCCATGAGCAAATAAATAAAAAATCATAAACAAACTTAGGGCAATAAATATGAATTTTAACCCCTTAAGGACACATGACAGAAGTTTGGTCCTTAAGGGGTTAAATTCATCTAGCATTTGCGTGGTCAGACAGAAACTTTCATTTTATTTATTTATTTGTTATTCTACTAAAGTGGATAAAGTATAGAAGGTATAAAGTATTAAATAAGGTTGAATTTCATTTATCCAAATGTTTATTTGAGAGCAATGATCAACTTGAAGTTGAGGATTATATGATATTAATATTATTGACACCAATCATCTTTTTTAAAAAAGCATACTTGTCACTCAGCGTAAAATGCAGAGCAAGCTATGACTACTAGAATTCAAATACAGTTCTTGATGTATTTAATATGCGCTTTTTATATATAATGATATAAAACAAAGTGTTGTAATAAACTGGATTGGATTTAGTGGGCTAATATAAAAAATAATTACAAGATGATGCAACATTTATGTATTTACATATACATACCCATATATATCCACACACAACATGTATTTCCGAATATGTAATGTTTTGGTAATTCAAATGAGAATTATCAAGTTTTATGCCAAAATAGCAGAATTCTCCAGTTTTCATTTTAGCTGTTTTGACCTAAAAATTTAATTCACATTTTTCTCAAGAACTCTATTTATGGTTTACTCACTAAACAGTGGATTTTTGGTAAATAAAAAAAAAAAAATTATTTATTTTCTAAAATCAGGTTTCAGAGCACTTAAATTCACTGTTTAGTGACTAAATAAATATAGTTAATTAAGTTTGCATCTGTTTTGTTTTCAATATGTCCTCAATATGATCTCTATAAATATGTCAAATCTTTGAATGTATTATTTAAAATTGCTCCAACTCTAAGTGTTAAAGTCCTGTTACATACCCTTTATTTAGGCTCTAAAAAATAAAATAAAAAAAACCCAGACCATTTTGAATTTAAGTGTTCGAGTTTTGAACGTTAATTAAGCATAACAAAAACATTCTTGAATTTGTCTGAAGGGAACATACAATGACTCACAGGAATCCCCTGCCAATAACTAAACTCCATTTCTCTAATAACAAGGTGGGAACTTGTATATCCATGTGATGCAAAGGGTTAATAAACCAGTATTTTTTTTCTCTCCCCTTTCTCTTCAGACTTTCCAAGAAAACACAGCCTGTTTAAAAAAATATATTTATTTTTCTTACCCTTCTAGAGAATTATTTGCACTGCATTTGGACATTTCAAAACAGTCCAGAGAGCTGCATGCCTCGCCTAGGGTAAACTCTGGAGTTTTTAATGTACGGAAACAGAGATACAAAGTTTCCTTATCAGCACAATACAGATATCCGGATAGGAAGCGGGGACCATGAGCTCAGATGGGGCCATTTACAACAAAGAGAGAGAAAAAAAGGCCCTAAATACAAATTCTAGGTGACTCCATGGAAAATTAATAGCTTATAAAAAATGCTAAAGATTGTCTGAGTGGGAAAGGGGAAAATGATTGCAGCAAGCAGACTACACAAGGAGAATGTCTCAATGCCCTGTTCAGAAAGGCACACACACACACAGGGCAGGGTGTTCCCCTGATTTATGAGGCTGATAAGGAGGTGCAGGGCTGACCAGGCACATAGATCTGGGTGAGACAGTCTGTACTCTGTGTATTGTTCTGAGCTGCCCTCTTAAAAGCCACATTAAAAAATAAATTAAGTAAAAAAATATTCGGGATTCTCAAACTTTTATACCCATTTCTGTTTTCATTTAATTGTGTGTGCTTAATTACACGTGGATTATTCTATGCCATTATCCATGCATTATTTAGTCTGTTTATACTAGGGTATTATTTTTGGGGGGTGGGGAGGTACTCATCCAAGACATATATTAATTTCTTTTTTAAAGTTTTTAAAATATTTTTTTTGTGTAAATGCAATAATGAGCGTTGAATATGTAAAGTTTATTTTTTCCTTGTTTTTTTTGGGGGTGCGGTGGATTCAGGGGAGGGTGTAGTTCAGTAGTTTATTTTTCTCTTCTTTGCTCCAAGGCAGTAAACAGATTTGAACATTTTGGAAAGGAATTACCCTGTGGGGCTATCTGCCCCTTCCATGGCACCAGGTTTTGGTCCAGCAAGGAGACTTTCCTGTCCAGGTTGCAGACTAGGTAAACGTAAAGCAAGATTATCTCTCTAACTGGCAGTGAACAGGTTAATCCCTTATTTTTTTAAATACCATATGGTGAGAAAAAAAATCTTATATCTGAGCCGTTGCAAAAATAAACTCACAATAAAAAGACGATTAAGAATTATTTTATGTGTAAAAAGGCTAAGAAAACTAAATTTAAAGAAATTATTTTTAATAACTTGAAAGTTGCTATTGTAGATATCAGAGGGATTTTACATAGTTCCAAACTCCTAATTACAGCATTGCTTAAATCTTACACAGATACATCAGTTTAATAATTATTACATGGAAGGTACAACAGTAACACATATGTTAAATCCCCAAACAGCCCAATTGCCATGGATGCTATAGACACCTACCAGTCGCCGTTTGGGTTTAATTAGTGGTCTGTTCTGACCATTCATTTTGTGATAGAGTCCACAGGCGTTACACAGATAGTGACCTGTTCCATCTCTTCTCCATAAGGGGGTCGCAGTAGCTCCACAGTTAACACATTCTCTCCCTTCTAAATGGAAACACGAAGAAACCGGATTTCTTTCTTTAAAAACAAATTCACAATATTTTTGCAACGTCCTTCAGACACAACACAACAGATATGATGGCATTCCCAGCCCCCCACCACCACCACCCAAACACCCTCAGTCCATTACACAGTAAACTAACTGTACACAATGCATAGCAGAGAGTCTCTCAAACATATATAGTGGGAATAAGAAAATAAAGAATATAAAAATTACAAAAAAAACAAGCAAACATTCATTAGTTTTACGCATGACAAAAACAATGACTGTAAAAAGATCTGTTTTGAAATGCTTACTTATTTTGTTTTGTTTTTTAAACTTGTTTTTCTTTGCATTTTGTGTTTAAAATAGCCTAATACTGCGATTTTCATTCCTCTGGGTTTAGATAATAAGGAATTCAGAAGAAATATTTATTCTCTTGTAAGAAGGGATCTGAAAGCTAACACTCATGTGTTTCTGTAAGGGTTAAATAGAGCTCTTTTTCACAGGGTAAAAGTCCATTTGCGTTGTGATCAGGTAACTGAGAAGGGACACTGTGGGGTGTGTGATAAGGAACAACTTTGTTTAAAAAGGACAACTTTCTTAAAAAATGGATTTAGTGAAGCCCCATTTAAAATAATCCTACATTTAAGTTAAATCAAGTACTGTTAATCCCATATTTCACTGGGGGGTAAGAAGGCAGGCTAAACCAGGGTTGTTTTTATGGGTATTTATATTGTTTTGGGTGTGTGTCTTTGTACAGTGGAATTTGGTCACAATATCTCCTAATTATACTCTAATTCTAATAGAGCATAGCTGTATATTTGAAGAACATATTTAATAAATTAGATTTAAACATCTGTACCAATCAGGAGTTTTAATTTAAGGGCAGAAATTTGTATTAAATAACACAATATTTTTAAAACTGAATTTGACTGCAGTTAGTGCCAAGGGTCTATTTGCTAAATAGTTTAGCTAAAAGTTTTTTTTTAGAAAAAACGAAAACCTTGAGTTATTTTTTCTTTTTAAATATTATTTTGCTTCCCATCCACCCCCCCCCCCTTATCAAATATCTTCCAGTACTTTTTAAATAAACCCCCAGTAAATAAAATTGGGATTCATTCTAATTTCCAACTTTTTTTATAATTTTTTAATATTATGACTATTTAGTTTAAAACGCAATATATTATAGTGTGTGGACACAACCACACACACAGTTAGGAAAGATATTCACTTTAAATGTACTTAGATATTATATATGAACCAGACTCGTGTCCTATCATATCGATAGATAGACAGACATGTTTGTACTTTGCATCTTAATTCTTTAAAAGTGATCCCCTGTAGACTCCCCCACATACAATATAGGAATTGTAAAGTACATGCTAACATAACATCCACTTTTGAAATCTGGGCTTCCTGCCCAAAAGGTACAATATATTAGTTCAGTGTCATATTTAATCTATTACCTTGCCCCTGCAGCTACACTAACCCACCCAGCCAGGTACTGCATTTTAGGATGTGATGTCATGCTCTGTAATATATCCCATTTAGCCTGCAGTGTTTCAAAGCCCACCTACTAATATACCTGCATATTGCTCAAATCTCCCCGAGTCGGTCTCCTGCTGTAATAAATGAACAACTTTAATGCCTACTAAAGTGTTTTGTTTTTCTGTTCCCAATGTCTAAGTTTAGGGCATCTGATTAGAAAAGACCTATAGTTGACAAAAATGACCCTTATATAAAAAAAATATATATATAAAGCTTCAATCTATAGGATTATCTATCTGTAGGCAATCAGAGAGAATTATTTACATATGCAATGTATATGACAGCTTTGCATTGAACCTGTACTTCTGTTATAAGCCTCCCCCCCCCCTATTTAATGAGCTTGATAGGATCATTCTAGATAATATGGAATAATTTTAACTGACCTACAGGTCATCAGATGTCATGTGACATAAACATACCAATATAATCATAATGATTGATAGATCAGGTCTATAATATAGAAGCTCGGAGAGAAAGGAAAATGTGAAAATTTAGTTTTTACATTTAATTATAAAATTAATGTAGAAATATGTTTCCGAAGATATTGGTGTTCATTTTTTAGAAATTAGAATTTAGTAATTTTGGTGGGATGTACTGATATCTCTCAATCATTGCTTTAAACTATTGACCCCTTGCATGCGGTTACTTTATAATCTATACACACATTTTATGGACACAACAAATGAATTATCAGGTCCAACGTTGGTTTGATATGTGACCATATAAATGGCTGGTGACTATGATCATGGGATTGTTTACTGAATTATAAATTAAGGAGAAATGGAGGACCTTGCAAAAATAGCTAAACTGGGAAAATTATTAAACTTTTTTTTCCAAATGAACTTGTGTGGCTTAAACTTTATAATTCACAAACAAAAATCATCTAAAGAAGGTGTCTCTCCTTTGGCACTACATATGGTGAGATCCACAGCTGCAGGACAAATGACCATCATGGTCTAACAGGGCTACTGGGCAATTCATTGGTGCAGATGTAGAGCACTTGTGATCTCTAAGAACCTAGAAGTGAATGTACAGGTAATGGCAGGTGTATTTAAATGAGGATGGGCATGAGACATGTATTAGGCAATGGGGGTTCTCACCTGAGCAGGACCTGCTTTTGCTCCTCTGTTTTGGGGTGAAGCTTGAGGCTGGTCCTCCAAGGAGGCTACCAGGGTGAAAGAGGCCGCTGCTGTAGTCATGGGCAGAGGGCACATAGGAGGGGTACGTTGGGATGGGGTGATGGGTGGAGGTTTGGCCCCCCATGTGTCCCAGGCTGCTCCTCAGGGGACTGCCCCCCTCCATTTTCATGCCCTCTGACAGGGCCACCTGGTACTTGATGCTGTCCTTGTCCTCAGCCCTGGAGGATGCCGGGGAGGCTGCACTGCCAGGGTCCGGGGACACATCTTTGGGGGGGGTGGGTGGAAAGCCGAACAGGTGGGGGCTGGAGTGGGAGGAAGACGGACCCCCCGAGGAGCCACCGCCCGGGTACAGGGAGCCGCCGGCCGCGGGGTGCAGTGGGGTCTTGGCGAAGGGGCTGACAGTCCATGGGTTGTGGTGGTGGGCGGCAGACAAGGCAGACTTCCCCCCCTCCAGCCAGGGCAGCCCGGGACTGTGCAGGAGGTGCGGCCGGCACATCTGACTACCGGCTGTCAGGCGAGCTGGGGGAAAACAAGAGACAATCATTAAACGGAAAAACATGGGGGGGGGGAGGGTAATAGTGGATACAATGTTATAACAGCCAAACATAGGGGGGTAATAGTGAATACAATGTTATAATATAACCGCACTATAGCATTCATTACTCGATACAATGTGTTATAATACTGGATACAATGTTATAATAGCACTGTATGTAATAATATAATATTACTGTATGCGATAATATAATAAAATATCATCAGATAAACAGAAAGACAGACTGAATATTAATTGATACAATGGTTTTCTGTATCACTAATAACATAGCAGCAATAGAAAATGAACTTTATTATTATACTGAATAAGATATTTTATTATCACTGCCCTGGAGGGTAGAGGGATATATATATCGCACATGGTGAAATTAGGACTACGCTAACTACAATGCTATATCGCAGAATAAGTCTATCTAGCTCACATTTTAACTGATACATCATTGTATCATCACTGGATAGAATATTTCACCGTACTTCTACAGAGATTTGCACTGGATATGAGAATATAACATTGGTGAAGGGATAATATACAGTATATAAGTATAATTACACTTGACATGTTATTATATTATATAACCGGTTATCATAACACACTATATGTACAGTAAATGTAAATATTACATTCGGACACAGTAACCAGTAAGTCCAGTGTATTTATACCTGCACATAGTTATATATGGATATATCCAGAGATTATCACTCTAGAAGGTTAATACTCTCGATGTATACAGTTTCACTATCTACATATAATTATATATCGCTAACATTCTCTTCTACACACCAGTAATTTCACAATACGGAATTTTTAGTGTAGCACGTAATATATATATTACATCAATGTCTATACTCTTATATTGTATAATGTGATATGTGATATTTTCCATAAACTCCCACATAATTTCACTGAATTAATATATTTTTTTCCCTAACTTAATTATCTACCCTAATAGATCGATATGAGCAACGTTCTCGATACACAAAGAATTATGTTGGATTTAATACTATATGCTGAAATATGGAGAACATATTATATAGAAAATCAAATAACAGTTATAACATGATATAATATAATGACTGTAATAACTTCTGCCACTCTATGCACATTCTCTATACCTATTTGTAGATAAAGACAGTATTTTTAAACTGAAATATTATGTTGAAGTATATATTTTTTAATATATACATTCTTATCCTATAGAGAACGAGTTTACCCTTGCATAGTTGAAGAATATATAGTCTATCCGCCCTGATATAGATCATAGATGTGTTGCAAATATATGATGTATTTTGATAAATATTTCGCAAATTTAGGATTGAGAGAGATTTATTCGGAAGGCATACCGATTTTATAAGATCAATTACTCTCAACAAAGTTTGGATCACTGTTAAAATGTCTGGGGCCCTGACTGCTGGTATCTTCTATCAAGCGTTGCTATAGGATTAATTAATTCATTTAGATATTGGGATTATGTTGATACAGGTATAGAATTTCAGATCTTTGTTTTATAATATATTGCGTTATGTTAACCTAACTAAATATACTCTGTGCAATAAACACAACAAGCAGTAAATAAAGACAAGAGTCGAAATTGGACGCTAAGAAATCTCAAGAGGACAGATTTTCCTAAACTGACAGCAGGATCAGGTCTATTGTTACAGAGTCAATAGAATTATGATTCTGTCACTTAAAGTTTGGGCTAATTCAGAAACAACAAAATCTAATACACTCCACTTGCAAATAATTTCAAAGATGGGGCAGAGGAATTACGCGTGATATCAGATAGTAAATATCAACCACGCGTAAAACCTTAATTTCTTTTTTTTAGCGATGAAAGAGGAATTAGGAAGGTCAGTCGATGACATGGAAGGAAGTATAGAGAAATACCAAAATTAGGAAATAGAAACCTAAAACTCAGCAAGGATCAGTCAGAAAACTAGGGAAGGGGGCGATCAGACGGAGGAAGGTGGGGGCATCTATGATACAGGTCTCAAGATAAGAAAAGGGGAGACCCCGTGATTAAAGGAGCCCCAGGAGAAGGGGCACTGCCATGAACATGCCAGACAGTAATTTCCTATTACTATTATGTTTACATCTATTTCAGGGGTTCCCCTTTGCACTTTCTTATTTTGGGGGTGGTGAAAGTCTTTTCACTTTCTGCCTGACATTTTAGCATTATTACGTTGATGAGGATATATTGTAATAATATGTTGGAAAGCATTTAAAGTGGACTAGTCAGTTGGGGTCCTGTGGCAGGAGGTTGTAGTAAAAATACATTCTTGATGTGAAGGAGTGAAGGGGGGCCCTTGCCATCCAGCACTTAAAGGGTTAAAGCTCCTGTGACTGTATTAGGCTTGGGGCACAGTGTAATTGCCTCAGAAAGTGTTACACAGATTGGATACAATGACATAATTATATTGCAGTGTATGGCTACCATCTAAACATGCATACATAGTATTGATGATATTTATTCTATTTAATAAAAGGTGGTGGGTGAAGGGAGGTCTTACCGTGAGCTTGGCTGTAGGAAACCCTGGCCCTGGCATGGGCAGAGTTTGTATAGTAAGGGTTCCCTTGAGAGTCCAGATGGTTGAAGAATACATCCACTTCATCAGGAGGCAGGAGCTGGGCTGGCTCCATGTAATTGTGTGCCAGTCCTGGGTGGTGAGAGTCTGGGTGCTGTCCATTGAGTACAGCATGGTGTGCCATCCAGCGAGGCTGGTCTGTAGCCACTTCCATCATCAGAACGTGACTGGTGCCAACCTGTGCCAACTAGAATCCGCCTCCTTGGGCGCTTTGGTTCTGCCTTGTGGAAGGTAACGAAGTCCCTTTAAATCCGGAGTCTTTGTGGGTGACAGCAGCACCTGGAAGCGAGGACAAGTTACAATATTTGTTATTGTTGCTATAACTACCCGACCTACACTGTTTTCCTCGCAGTGCCCCTCTCAGAACAAGACATCAATGGCAAAATGTAAACACAACACAACACCTACATAACAGTAACACGTTAACAATCCTAGTAGGAGTAAACACAACACAACACAACATCTACATAATAGTAACACGTTAATAATCCTATTAGGAGTCCCAAATAGCCAACTCAGACCCTCTCCTTGCCCCCTCTGATCAGCCATTTCACTGGAGCCTTCCATCTGACTGGACGCAGAGAACGATTGGAGTGTTCCATGGATACTTTGTAATAGCAAAGAGTTACTGAAATCAGCCCTGATCGCTCTGACTCAAAGCAACTCCAAGATTCTAATGTGTCATTTAGATTAAAAAATGCCCAGTTCCTTTTGATCAGATGTAAAGGGAGCTAGTAACAAGCTGATCTAATGCTGAACTCAGACAGGAACAGGAGGGGGTGATACAGTGTAGCAGTTGTCAGAAAGTGGGGTACTTACAGGACATCTAGTTACAGGCAGGGTTTGATCAAACTGAGAGATTAAAATAAAATATGTCCCGTGCAGAGTGAGTGAGATTGGGGAGTCAGGGTAGAGGTGCTGGATGAGGAGGGGGGAGTAGAAAATAACCATGGGGTCCCATTGTAATGCAATTATTGGGGTACTTACAGGATATCCAGGGATAGGCAGGCTCGGACAAGCCCTGAGGTGAAGTGGAGTCCTCCTGCAGAGTGAGTGAGAGCAGACAGGGGGCAGGAGGCTGTTACTCAGAAGGGAGTCTCAGAGCAAGGAGCATCCCATAGCAGCCCTGGCGCCAGCTGGCCTCACTTCACTAAACATGGGCTAGAGAGACGCTCACAGCTAATAACACCGGGACAGCCAATCACAGGCCGCCGCCAGCCAGCCCTGCTCTGCCATTGGTCACTCCCCTGAAAATTCACATTCTCTTAATTCAGACCAAGCAGCTCAAATGCCTGGGGAGGAGAGGGGGGGTCATTAGCCAGCCCTGCTAATGGGATACATTTTCATATATAAATATACATTTACATATATCCTGCAAATAATAACTCAATGCTTGCTACATACAAACATGGACAAGTAAGAGTGACCAAGTGATGTTACTTCTTTTTTTTAATGTATTTGTTTTTTTTAATCTGTCGTTAATGTTCAGTATTTATTATAAAATGGAAAGTAAGAATTATTTTATAATATGTAATTTGATTTAAAACATGATTATTAAAAAATAAATAAATCATGGGTGTTAGAATGCTTCTTACAATTCCTGCTAATTTTACAAACTGAAACTAAATAATACTGAATTTTTGGATAGCTCTGTAGGGAATTTAAGGCCACTTTTATGTGCCCTGCTCTGTGATTACAACCTCTCCTGAACTATGATAAGTTTGCCAGGAAAGATGAATGCTCACTATTTAATAATAACTGTGACTTGTACATTAGAAGGGTGTCAGGCAGATTATAATCCTTCTGTAGAACACATCATCTTAAAAGTCAAATGTTTGTATTTCTTTGAAAAGGGGGTATATTTTATCTTATATGTACAGTGTGCCTGATAATCAGAGGGAATGTGCAAAATTATAAAAAAAAACTCTATTTTCGTCATTCAACGTACTTTTAATGTACTGGTATTTAATATAATTTCCTTGATGGTTTTAAAATAGTAAATGTATCATTATTGTTGATAATAATAATAATAATAATAATAATAATAATAATAATAATAATAAATGTAGTACACAGCAATGAGGGAGTAATCAGTATTGAATGTAAAATGATCTAATCAGTTTCAGGGTTTGAAACTCTGCAAGTTTAGAATTCTTACACGTCATCAAATTCTTTTCAATTGGAAAGTTAATTTTGCCATCTTTATTGGGGGGGTGCAGATAGGGGGGAGTTTAACATCCATTTGCGAAATCCTAGGATTTTTAGATTTTTAGAGAATAATTAAGAGGCGTAAAATATTATGTAAAACTGATCAAATTTAGAAAAATAAATCCTAGAGAGTTGCAAATAAATCCTTATCACCGAATCCTGCAACTTTAAACAGACTACTAAGAGTAATTAAGATAAACATTGTTACTTAACCTATTCATTCCCAACCCTTTAGTTAGCCATTTCTGTCCATTAAAGGTGAAATTGTTTATTATTGCCCATCGTTTATATAATCTGGCGAAGATCAGAAAGGTGTGTGTGTGGGGGGGTCATTTGGAACCATGGGGGTTCTGCTCACTGGACAGGACTGGGCTGTTTATTTAATGCGTTTGTTTGTGTTTGTTTGTTTTTTCTATTGTTTTTCTTATTTTTAACATAAGTTGATTCTGTCTGGGGGGGATTTAAAGGGCTGAAAGTTAGTAATTAGGTAACAGAAAGCCGGCGTTTGATGCTGTCTATCTCGTTTGCTCTCCAGCCATCTAGACGCCGGGACTCTGACGTCACTCTCAGCGCCCAAATTCACAGGGAAACTAACCCTCTACCCCCTCTCTCTCTCTGTCTCTCTCTCTCACCCCCTCTCTCTTTCAGACCCCCCTCTCTCTCTTTCACCTCCTCACTCTTTCAGACCCTCTCTCTCTTACATCCGTCTCTCTTTGTCCCCCTCTCTCTTTCAGACACCCTCCCTCTTACATCTGTCTCTCTTTGCCCCCCTCTCTCTTTCAGACCCTTTCTCTCTCATCTATTTCAGAGCCCCTCTCTCTATTTAACCCATTCTCTCTCTCTCTCTCAGCTCCCCGTCTCTCTATTTCAGTCCCTCTATTTCTCTCTCGCTTTCTCTTCCAGCCTCTCTGTCTCTCAGCCCACCCCCTCTCTTTCAATCCCACTCGTTCAGCCTCTATTTTTCTCTCGTTTCTTTGAAAAATCTTTATCACTCTGTGGCTAAATCAGGAAATAGATCCAGTGCCCTTAGAACCCCTAAACTTAATACAGCATCGATAGAGGAATGAAACTAAAAGAGGGCTCAGATTGGAGAGTACTACAAAGAGCTATGAAATCATATACTAAGTATACAATTCTATACAATACTATAGTGATCCTATAAGGAAGATATAGTGTATCCAGACACAATTGGCACCTCTGGATCATAAGTAAGATGGCACTGCTGACGTGATTTCAGAGGGGTAGGGCTGTATCAATTTTGGTTAAACCTGCTATAAATACAAAGCTATCTCGGTAGGAAATTCACAGATGAGAAAGAGTTAAACGGACCTGCAGAATTGCCTTGGTATCACCACCAGCATCACCAGAACCAGGCAATCATTTACAGTAATCTATTAACCCATTCAGTGCTGGTGTGCCCAGATCACAAACTGTCTCAGATAATTTCAATCCTTTCTTAACCCCTTAATGACAATATGCTCTCCAGGGATGTTGGGCCGTAGTATGGTGTTTTTTTATTATTATTATTATTATTATTATTGGCATTTATATAGCGCCAACAAATTCAGTAGCGCTTTACAATATTACATATTAACTTGCTTTCATGAAGGGGTTAACATGTATTCACATCAAATGACTATGAGCCAAGCAGGAACTGGTTAAATTAGAAGTAGCATAATATTGACTTCTGCCTACAGATGATTTAAGAACAGCACCAACTAAGACCAGAGGGAACAGACCAGAGGGAACAAATCTCATGACAGCCTAGAGACCCCCAGTACCTTAGTGAGATAAGCACAGCGAGTCAGCCTCAACCTGGGAGAAATTGAAGTGCAGACAAATTCTCCGGCACAGAAAGGGTTAATAGACCAAATAGCCAATCTTACTCAGGAGAAACTGTAACTGCAGATAGAGGTTCCAGCACAGGAGGGGTTAACAGCACAGCGCTCAAGCATCATGCTGGAGGAAATGTAAGTGCAGACAAAAGGTTTCAGTACAGGAAAGGGTTAACAGTACAAAGGGCAGCCTCATAGAGGAGGAAATATGAGTACAGACAAGAGAATCCGGTGCAGGAAGGGTTAACAGGCCAGCCTCTGCTGGAGGAAATGTAAGAGCAGACAGAGGATCAGTGTTGGGGAGAGGGAGCTGCGGACAGGGCTCTGTCTGTCCTGGGGTAAGGAGCAACTGAACCTAACTTTATTTTCTTTATAAATATATGTCAGGTTTTATAGTGTTCTCCTGGTCTGATTGTTGAGTTCTCATTTAGGGAGGCAAAGGCCAGCAAACACACTATGGAACAGACAAATAGATCATGGGATCTGTGTAGTTCAGAGCTCAGAGTATGGAATAATGGACTAAATCAGCATGCAATAAGTGGGAATCCCTGTAATATGGGGGATCATTATAATATGGGGGATCCCTGTAATATGGGAGAGATCATTATAATATGGGGGATCCCTGTAATATGGGAGAGATCATTATAATATGGGTGATCCCTGTAATATGGTAGAGATCATTATAATATGGGGGATCCCTGTAATATGGGAGAGATCATTATAATATGAGGGATTCCTGAAATATGGGGGAGATAATTATACCATAGGAGATCCCTGCATTATGGGGGAGACCATTATTATAGGTGGGGATCCCTGTAAGATGGGAGAGATAATTTTAATATAGGGGGGTCATTATAACATGGGGGATCTTTGTAATATGGGGGAGATCATTATATTATGGGGGATTATTATAAAATGGGGGATCATTATATTATGGAGGGTCTCTGTAATATGGGGGAGATCGTTAAATATTGGGGGTATCTCTGTAATATGGAGGAGGTCATTATAAAATGGGGATCCCTGTAATATGGGGAAGATTATTATAATATGGGGGAGATCCTTATAATATGAGGGATCCCTGTAATATGGGGGAGATCATTATAATATGGGAGATCCCTGTAATATGGGGGAGATCATTATAATATGGGGGATCCCTGTAATATGGGGGAGATCATTATAATATGGGGGATCCCTGTAATATGGGGGAGATCATTATAATATGGGGGATCCTTGTAATATGGGGGAGATAATTATAATATGGGGGATCCCTGTAACATGGTGGAGATCGTTATAATATGGTGGTTTTCCTTAAAACGGGGAAACTGAAGATTTTGAGGAGATCCCAGCAATAAGGAGGGAGGAGATTACTGAATTGGATGATGACCTCTGTATTATGAGAAGGGGATCATTAAATGTTAATGAATTTGTAAATGATGGAGACCACGGCACCACGAGGGGATGGATACAATATGGAGGGGTCTCTGAAAAATGGAGGGGGCTGTGAAATGGGGGATCCCTAAAAAAATGTGAAGGCGATCACTTCTGCAATATGGAAACCATATGAAATAAAAGGATCTGAGTGGCAGTTAATGGATGGGAAGAAACTGTATGAGATGATCTGACCCTTCTCCAGTGACATTAAATGCTGTATTATTTTTTTAAAATGGCAAGGGCAGCGAGATCTCTGCTGAGAGAGAACAACATTAAAGAAATCTGGTAAGTAACCATATCCTTGGTTCAATAGCCACGCTTATAGTGTTGGGGGGAGACAGGGGGCTGTCCCTCGCAGTGGGTGTAGCTAGCTATGTGTCCCAGGCTAGAGGGGACAAGTAACAGGATAGAGACAGCCAGGAGGAGAGGTCACAAGGCTTCCCTCACAATAGGAAAAGGTGCTGCCCCTAATATAGAGCCTAGTATAGCATACCGGATATGTGTGCTCTGCTCTCTACTGAGTTCTATCTGAACGAGCTACGGATACACAGTAGAACAAACAGTTCTGGGGCAACGTTCTACACATGGAGTTTTCAGCAGGAACGTTCCACTGGTTTCCATGGTTACTGCAAGACTTTTAGAACTTTGCCCCAGAATTGTCCTATATGCATTTCATCATATGCGTCCATTAGCTTAACAGTACCCATTCCCTGTTTCGCAATTATAATACGCACAATCTCTAGAAACATTTTTTGAGATATAGTTATATCCATGCCAAGCAATGGTTAAACTATATTTCATTGCACATAGATGGGGATTAAATATGTTTTCTCATATAAAATATAGATGACCGAAATTATGCAAAATAAAACCCAATATTGAACATTTTCACATTTTCTTTCCTGTATCGATTTCCAAGTCTACAGCAAGGTATTAAATCCCAAAATGGAATGTATTTTACGGAGACTCTACATTACTGTCTGGCCATCTCCCAAGCATCTTAATGTAGCGACCTCTTTCATATACAGAACATGGTTTGAGAGTCAGATTTTATTGCAGCGATGTTTAGTGACCCCCTTTCTGACTGTGGGGGAGGTTGTACCCCCATATTTTCACTGCATAGATTCTCACTACACCAAACACCGTGCTGGCTAACTATTGCCTGGCTTAGGGTAATAGGTGTTAGAATCCCTTCTCAGCTGGATTGACATTGGGTAATGTCCCAGGACAACTACATATGTCACTCCTGGGGAACTAAATCTTCTCAGGGATTTCATTAAGGGAACTTTTTAATGAACAAATTATAGCGATTCGTAGATTCTTGCTTAGTTTAAGTTCGAGGTTCCATAAACAATCGCTAGTTCTATTTTTGTGTTTTATACAATAAACTGTTTACGTTATTTCATAATGTTATAGTCTTTGTTGCTTTTATTTTTTATTTTGTTTGTGTCAGTATATATTTAAAATCTGAAAACGATTCAAGCATCCAGAAAATAGATGGATTGATTAACTCTCTGTATATCGTGTCTGTTTCAAAATAAGTATTCTGATATGCTTCATAAAATGCCTCTATAAGAATGCAGAATGAAATAAATCGCTAGAAGTTATGTTACTAAACTGGGGAAAGCTGATTACATACATTTATCAAAACGTTGTTACTAAAGTATAAACATAGATTGATCACCTTGTCCTAAAATAGTCACAAAATCCACTGTTATTTATAATCGGAAATCGGAACGTGTTGCACAGACTGATATAAGGACCCAAGAGTTGTTCTAAATTAAATATACAATTGTGTTCAGTCTATCAGGAAGCTTGATGACTCCGTAACGTGCTCTACATTTGTATCAGTAAAATGAGTTCCCCTCATTATATCTTCTTACCGTTAAAATTTTTTTAAAGCAGTTATTTTGTGATTTTAGTTTTTATATATATATATATATATATAATGTTTCTAAAAGTGCATGTCTAACGCTTTTGCGGTTTAACTAAATATTTGTACCAATTTAATGCCCCTTAAACCACTTTCAAAGCCAGACAGCTGAGCGATAAGTGGTGTTTGGTAAAACTGTTTAGATAGAAGTTAAAACCGTTTTATTTCGAACATTCTGTTCCAGGCCTGTTAACTGGAAACATTCCATTTATTCACCCAGAAATCCGATTTTTCTGTATTAATTATCCTTCATGTCAATGGGGTTATTTAACATTACCATTGCCAGTTGGAGACCCTGTATTGTGCCTTCACCTGGCATATTATAAGCAGCAGAAACACGAGCAACAGATTTAATTAATTCACTCAACGGGACATGAAATCTCGCACACGACCTTCTGCAAGAGCTTAGAGAGTCTCAGGAGCTGCATACTGAATCCACACGGCTGGTTTAACAACGATTCTACCCATTAGCAGGGCTTTCCTCTGGAGAGGGCAGCACTCACAGTGCCCTGTAGGCACATAGACCACAAACAAAGCATTCTGCTGCACACACAAACTGTATCACCTGTGTGTAAACAAGGAGCAAAACTATACAGAACTGTATTCAAACAATGCATTAAACCAATAAATGCACATTATATAAATTGTGTATTAAATGGCATCTCAAAACACACACACACACACACACACACACACACACACACACACACACACACACACATTTTTACAAACTGTGTAAAAAATATAGATTGTATCATTGTATTGACTGATCAAACAATATCAGCACATTCTATGGACTTTGTATCAGAGGTATCAAACATTTATATTATCAGCTGTGCATAAACAGGGTATGTTACGATGTTACACTTTGTATATAATAATCAGGACATCTCACAATAAATACATATTGTGTCAACTGTATAGGGACCGGCAAGTCGCAATATTTACACATTGTTTCAATTGTATGTAAACAGAGCTTTTCACAATAAATACATATTGTGTCAACTGTATATTATCAGGGTATGTCCCGATATATAAACATTGTATCATTCAACAAGGCATGTCATAAAAGGCATGCATCAATGGTGTATTAACAGGGACTGTCACGACAGACATTGTATTAATTGTTCATAAACAGAGCATCTCACAAAAGATACACTGTTTATTAACAGGGCATATCTCGATATAGCCATAATAAAAACTGTATCGAGTTATGCAAAAGGGAGTCATGCAATATATACTCTTTATATCAAATGTGTATGAATCAATAAACAGTGGATCTTACAATATATATATATATTTATTTATTTGTATTTATTATATATGTGTGTGTGTGTGTGTGTGTGTGTACGCATTAAATGAGCTGTGTGAACAAGGGATTTGATAACATACATATTATATAAACTGTGTACACATCCATAAACAAACGGGATCTCCCATTATACACATTATATCTACTGTGTATCATAGAATAAATAAACAGAGAATCCCACTGTGTATACATATTATATCAACTGTGTATCACACACTAAACATGGAAATTATGCATAGTGTAAGAATTAGGGCAAATCCTGCATGAATACATATACAGTGTACCAAGCATTATTATACACGTATAGACGGTATATGAATTGTATTGATAAGTGAATAACTACACCATCACACTATCTTGCAACTTTCTATAAAATAACTGCATCAAATGTCCATATATACTGGTTATTATTATTTGTTAATATATCCTAATTTGGACTTTTTTGTGTGTACAAATCTCTTTATACGTGTATATGTTTTATATATCGTCAGCTGGTGCTATAGAGAATATTTGAAGGCTGATTAAGGTTAAACTGTTTGTTCTGATACATTTACATCGATGCCCTTTGACAAAACGAAACAAGATATAATTTATCAACAATCGTCACAAAAGACTCAAGAGGATGAGCTATATATACTGGAAAATCACACTGAATAGTTCATTGTAACAGGTACCCACCATTAATTTGGAATAAATATTTTTCATAAAAGAGAGGCGAATATTTTGCCACTTTCAACAGACAATACAAAGAAAAATACCACAAGCTACATCACAGCCGTAACAAAATCCAGATCTTTACAGACCAGAACATAAAGTAATTTTCTCTTATATTCCAATAATCATCTTTAAAAAACAAAACAAAAACAGTGTGACTTAAAATACTTGAAATATTGGTAAATAGAATACAATTTCTGGTATGATATATTTATATTTATTCTTCTGCTTTCATCCGCTACAAGAATGAAATCTGATGCAATCTATATTCTTGCTGTGTTGAATCCCTGAGAAATAATATCAATACTGTACTTTTGACGCAGTCGCGGTGCAATTGCGTCAGTTTGCGCAGAGCTCTGCACTGCAGCAGCAATCGCTGCGAATTTTTACTTTTATTTCAGCACATGCAGAATTGTATTTAAAACGTTCACTCGGCCTGAGAAAGCCCCTTGGGTAACATAAGGCTTTCCTCTCTCTGCTTCTGTATCCTATGTGCCCCTAATTGGTTTACAGCAGTAATCACAGGTCTGGAGAAAGCCAAAAACATAGAATGATCTCCTAGAGGTGTCATTCTGGAAAAGACTGCATTGTCACAGCTACACAAACACAGCTTTGGCAGTCAAGGCCAAGTGGAAATGAGAAGTCATTTTTCCATATGTACAGTGTGATGGTGTTCAGAGGGTGCAAGGAAATACTTACTGGATTGGAGACCCCCCCAAGGAGAGACAGAAGAATGGATGCTGGAGGAGGATGTGGGGGTATCAGCAGAGAATGCCCCTTAATTCCTGCAGAGAGAGAGGTACCTCGCAGTCAGCCTGCAGGAAGCTGGACTTAAAGCTGCTGAGCAGCACAGGTATAGAAATACAGGCACGTAGGGCTGGCGTCAGAGCTGGACCCACACTGGCTTCCGGGTCCCTCCTGCTACTACAACTACCATTACTATCAGCAGGTGCAATCACAAGCAGGATAGGGGGCACCCGCAACGTGTGCACCCCCAGGCGTGGACAGGCTTAAATGCACTCAATAAAGCATCATATTTTACATTGTGCATACATTGCAGCAAACACATGTAATTAATTAATTAAATAAATTATATATATATATATATATATATATATATATATATATATATATATATATATACACACACACACACACACACACACACACACAATTAAAGCAATGTAATAATTTTGATAGTATTTAAGAATTCAGATTCTAAATACACTTAAAACCCAGTAACTATCACTGACATTTCAACGCATAATCCTAGTTTCACATTAAGCCATCATCGCTGCACCTCTATTGAATGCAATGCTTGAAATATATATTGTACACTAGAAGTGCATGTTAATGGGTCTGAATGGAATGAAACTATTACTGTTCACTCTTAGCCACAGGGTCTGGGATGAAGGACATAAAGTAAAATGCTGATGGTATGGCAGGTGAATAGCACTGGGCTCTGCTTGTTATAGAGGATCTGTTTTCTGCGTGTGACAACTTGCAATTTGCCTGCAATTTGTCATTCACAATAATTTAACATTGCACACACACTAACAGCACAAAACCCTGTGTTTGCTACTGTATTTAAAATATACATTTCAATACCTTACTATAATCACCCTATATCACATACAGACAGCCAGCGAAGAGGCTGGCTGAGGGTCATGGGGAATATAGTTCATACAACTCTGCTGTGTCAAGAACTGTCACTATTGCCTCAAAGTCACCAGGGAACAACTTAAACACGAGAAGAAGAAGAATGTGGAACTTTTAAATGTAAAATCTAAACTAAGATATAGACTTGTTGTGACACAATTAAATGTGAGTTTATTTATACAGACAGGCAGCAAATTATGGGATGTCCAATCTACCATTTAAGAAACTCATTCTCAGTTGCTGCAGTGTTTTAATATTAATCAAATCCAACCATTTATCTTATTTTTTTTTTTTTACAAGAAGTATACAAAAATCCATGTTTATATATATATATATAAACATATTTTTTTTAATTAAGAGGAATATATATATTCGTCTTACTTAAATCCAGTTTCTCATGCACGTGTTTGCATTTTTAAGTCGCCACGAGAATATAAGACCGTGGAGTTTCCTGCAGATCTTAAGGCGTGTTTCTCTCCTACACACAACACACAAAAAGAGGAATTTATCATGCAAAGCTGGGCAAATCTTCTGCACGGGACCAGGGGCACAGATCCCTCCCTACCAGGCAGGTGCTAGGCACAGTTCATTTACATCACTCTTCCTTGTCTTGTCTGCAAAGCCCACTTAATTCTAAAAATCTGGAATATGTCAGATACACTAAAATCCTTTAGGGCTGAACACTGGAGAATTGTTAAGTAAATAAATAATTAGAATACAATTTGCATTGTCGAAATGGACCCAGTCCTTTTTTTTTTTTTTTTTTTAATACCATACAATATATTCCCATTTCACTTATGCAGAGAAACATTTTGAGAAATCTTACAGCAAGGCTATGCGTAAACACAGACAAAACAGTATACACGACATAAAAGAAGAATTTTTATTATTGAATTTAATTTATAATTCTTTTATTTATTATATTTATTAAAAAAAATATTAATAGTGACATTTAATTGTCTTCTCTGAACTGTTTTTATTCCCTACAAATACGATTTTTCTAAAATGTACCGTTGTTCTAATTTTTGCTGTACTGCATCTTAAATTTTAGGATATTATCTTCAGCAAAAAACATATTACCACTGTTATATTCACATCAATGGACTGTCATTAATATCGCTTGTTTTTATTACATGTTTATTAAAGTTATGTCAGATTATTTTAAAATCATTGCAAGGATCCTTTAAGTTCATTTGATGTCTTTTGTTATTTTCCTTTTAAAATAATGATGACATTTTTTTTAAAATGTTTTATTTGTTTAATGTTTTTATAACAGTATACCGTGTAACTCTATCAATTGTATGTAAATATAAAAGTCTATCAGAATTTTTTTCCTACCAATAAATATTACAATCTATGAATGGGAAAAAAAAATAATTATTGTTTTATACTAAATTAAATTACAAAGGAAAAAATACACACAAAAAAAAAAAAGAAGTGGAAAAAAAACCAGACGTCATTTTCTATCGGAGTAATCGTTATATGTACATTTTTTTGTGTTTTACATATGATTTAATAAATAATTATACTTTTTTTTTTAAGGAAAAACGTATTGTTTATAAATTATAACTGATTCTTGTTAATTTATATTATATTTCAAATAAATAATTCGCATTTACAATATACTATTGTCTTACTTAGAATCGATGCTGAATTAGGTTAAATGAGAGGTTTAAGTTTATAATTATTTGCAATCACACCAACTTAAATCTAACAACAACAAAAAAGATTACACGTACATATACACTACTCAAATACCTATTTCATAATGTATACATGAAAATGATTTGACACTCGTTCAGGCATCTCTAACAATGTGTCAGGGATCTTATGTCTGTTCCTGTCACCTTCAATTTGAAAGGTACAAAATATCCCAGTCCCAGTGGAAAGGCAACTCTGTAACCAAAGCCTCAATGGGAGTCTACAGCCTTCTCCTTAAATACCAGTGTTACAAAGCACGCTTCCATCACATCATATAGCTGAATGCACATCCCCTTGGTATACAGACAACCTCTAACAAGCGATTTGAAAATTGGGTTACATCTTATATTTAACAATGTTAGCAAATAAACCTTAATAGGAAAAATAGACTCAATGCTCATCATCATTGCCTGAAGTACAAATGGGGCTATTTAAACCAGTGTCCCTATTTTATTCATCTTCATTTTACATTTACCTAGATTGGGTTTGATGTTTAAATTCTGCTGGTAGAATTGAGCAAAGCAAGGAATGAATGAATGAATGGCAGCTGCCATCAGCTGTATAAACGCTTGAATAATACCTAGGCATGGAAAGCTACTTCCAGGAAAAGGATGGACAAAGGCTATCTTGCACAGGTGTTCATGGCTAATTGTTGTATCTTACCTTATATTGGTGTTCCTGATTCGTCCTTAATTGTCTAAAATCACCCCCTTTTTCTCTCTCCTTGAAGTGAGGTGTCACCCTCAGCACTCTCCCCTGGCCCTCCAGCAGGCAGGGGTGCAGAGAAGAGAGGGCAGAGTGTGCCCACACAGAGGGTATGCCAGGCTGTCTCTGTAATCTGGCAGCAATGTGCAGTGTGTGTGCCTGAGACTCCTGCATTTAGGGCTGGCACCGGGAAGCCTGTGTGTATTTATGTACATAATAATAACTCGCTCGGCCCCTCACCCTCATTGTATGGTTACAATGGCCATACAAGATCATCTTATTGTCTGCCCATTGCCCCTTTTGTTACTGCTTGCTGTCATAGTCTACGCGACTTGACTTTGATATTTTGGGTGGAAAGAGTCTATAGCAGCCAGGAGAGCAAAGGAAGGAGGGTCTGGAGGGGTACCAGCCCAGCGCAGGCGCAGCTCAATGTATCCACTACACCTGTTATGCACACCTGTCTGTCTGTCTGTCTGTCATACAGAGCTGGGATTATGTATACTTTATAATTCCGGGGCCAAGTTCTACAAGTGGAGCAGTTACCATGGAAACCCATTGAATCACCCTGCTGATTGATACATTATTAGACCATTGCATCATTATGGTTCTTTTAATTCTTTTAACATAAATAAAACACACACACACACTCTGTTTAATACACCAGGCATATAAATATATAATTGTAACAGTGATAACTACACGTTTATTTGCTCAATGATAAATGTATTTAATTTGAGTGCCTGCTTTAAGGAACATTTGCTTTTCCATTGAAAGAAAATTGATGAATACAACAGCAAATAAAATCAAGTCAATGAAAAGCCAGCTATCAGCAGAGACATTGTTGGACATAAAGAAATCTCCAAATGTTTAAGTCCTATTAAGGAAGTCAGCCATAACTAATGTATGAGTAAATGGTGTAGAGGGGGCTTTCATAAGGTGAAACAGAAAGGGAAGAGAGTTTAAAAGGCAGAAAGGAACTTGGGTGTTATACAGGTTAAACTAAGCTCAAAGATCCTAACACGGTTTGTAGCATGTGTTCGATAGTCATGCAAATATGGGTTTAGTACTTGAAAACACTATTATTAATATATGAGACTTACACAATTAAAAATGCCAAAATGCTATCTTTTTCTCCTCTCACAAGCATCATTTAAATAAAAAAAAAACCGTTCTGCAAAAGGAAAAAGAAAAATCAATTCAAAACCCAGGCTAGAAGAGAGAGAAAGAAAAAAAAAAAAAAGTTTAATAGGAAAAAAAATTACCATAATAATGGGGGTGAAAATGTTAGCAAGTGCAAAATAAAAAAAATAAAAAAAATCCTATTTTACTGGCATTTCTCTGTCTGGCTTTGTGATGTGGTTCAGGGGAGAAATCTCTTGATATGCTGTAGATAATTCTTATCAGCAAAATGCAGCCCATATCCAAAAAACTGTCCTAATTACTCTCCTGAATTATCACACCATCCTAAGAGATGAGATGTTTGAAAAGATGGACATGGGCTGGAAGGGTACATTGTCCAGAATTTACATCCCCAGACTAAATGTTTGCAGAGCCCAGGTACTGTTTGTACAGAGGAAAAATAGCAAAAGATTAAAAGCAATAATTGGGCTGCCCTCGCCTTATAGATTACATGCAATATTTTCTTTGAGAACCCTAAGTAGTGGCACATAATACCCTTTATATTATCAGCCAATTTACACCATCATCAATCATTCCTCCCCTTCTCTTTATTTGCTAATAAAATATCTAATTAAGGGATCAACAAGGTACAATTCCCTGAATATCACTTTGTTTAAAAATAAATTTAATTTATCTGAGCAGAAATTTTTTTATAATAATAATAATAATAATAAAACAATCTATTTTCCACTTGATCACTCTTAATCTACTATTTCTGTATATTAAAGATGATGTAAAAAATGAAATGTATACATATCTTGTTTTGTGTGTATGAATGTAGTAGAATAATGATGCTTTAGTATATTTATTTATTTTCTACAGTAAAGATGTCATCTCTCCAACTATAATAATTTGCTCAGCAATCTAAATCAAGACTGTTTTGCATTTTTTTCCCAAGCAGAATAAGAAAATGAGAGATCATGCCCAGTTATTTTATAATTATTATTTTAGATAGTTTTACCAATTTTAGCCTGATTTAAAATAATAATAATAAAAAATAAAATAAAAAAATAAATAAAAAAAGGGGGGTGGTGGGCGTATAAGAATCAGCAACTCCAATGGTTCCCCTTCTTATTATTGGGATCCTGGGGTAATTTTTCATCTCTGCTAGCTAATCTTTGTTCCTTGTGAAGATAATAAATAGACTAATCGTTATCTCTGAGCTCCTGGAGGCTGTGAGAGAATAGGTTGTGCGAGGTTGGAAATTGGCTGTAAAAGTGTAGCAGAATAAATGTGGTTCCTTATCTCTACCTTGCAGATAATCTGACTCTTTTCAAACTCGCAACAAACACATCCACCCCATCACATGCATCATTTAACTGAGCAGATCTCAGCGTTTGATGGGCATATAGACAAAATCTATAGATTTTCCCTTTTTCCCCTAAGCGCACATGCATTGGCTTTGTGGAAATAATATATGGCACTCCGGATAAATTATACAGGGTTATTGGAAAAAAAACAAGAAAAACCTAGGATAAATGCAAGAGGGCTTTTACATCTAATATACAAATATATACATATTTACAGCTAATAAATGGTCTTTAATTTGTTCTCAAGGTTTTGCAGTACAGTTATTTATTTCTCTGTTCAGTGGTCCTTATACCATATAACATAAACACACACACACACACACACACACACACTTACAATATATTATATACATGTATATCTGTGTGAGTGTATGTGTGTATACAGACATTTGTAGTTAGTCTGTCTATCTATCTATCTATCTATCTATCTATCTATCTATCTATCTATATGATATGATTTGGGATGTGCCAGGATAAAAAGATGCTGATAATATTTATATTATTAAGAAGGAGCTCCTACATTGCTCATAAGATTGCCTATAAGCTCTATATTTAATTATCACACAAACAAAATATCATAGCCCTTAACATCCATTCAGTTTACAGAGGATTAGCACAGCTAATTAAATGGTGAATGTGAACTGATTAATCACCAGAAGTGCACCTTTTCATGTCGAGCAGATAGTGAACCTGGTAGTATGGGGTTGCTAGTATGGGGCTGCTGAGGTTTGGATACAGAGTGTAAACCCTATGGCATCTTCAACAGGTGAGACCTTTCCTTGGGATAGATAGGTTTGCAATGACAGGTATTATTGTGTATCTCTACACATATACATTCATTATGCAAAATCACAGTTCTGTGCACTCTGCCATCCAACAACAGGAGCTAGCACTGTATTTAAATATACCAGTTACTATGGTAATAGTGATAATTACCTGTTGCACAGATACTTAAAACACTGGATAATTTCTAATTGGTCACTTGTTGCCACCAGATCTCCATGTGTGCTAGCTCCAGTGAGCCGGGCTCAATGTTTGCCCCCTCTTTTTCTGCCAACTATCTGTGCCTCAGATGTCCTTGTCCCTGTCATACCATGAGCAATTTCTGTGCCCCCTGTTCTCCTTTTAGAAAATCATTCTCCCCCCAATCTATCTCTGTAGTTCCAAAAGTTCTCACTCCCCCCAGCCATTTGTGTCCCCCACTCTGTCTGCTCTATCTGTAGTTCAAGTTTCTCTTTCTCTCCCAATTTTCTGCCCCCAGTTTCCTATTTGCCTCTTTCCACTTCCTAGCTCTCTCACCCAGGTTCCTTTATGTCCTTTCCCTGTCCCCTATCCCTATTTCCACTTCCTAGCTCTCTCACACAGGTTCCTTTATGTCCTTTCCCTGTCCCCTATCCCTCTTTGCACTTCCTAGTTCTCTCACCCAGGTTCCTTTATGTCCTTTCCCTGTCCCCTATCCCTCTTTCCACTTCCTAGCTCTCTCACCCAGGTTCCTTTATGTCCTTTCCCTGTCCCCTATCCCTCTTTGCACTTCCTAGTTCTCTCACCCAGGTTCCTTTATGTCCTTTCCCTGTCCCCTATCCCTCTTTCCACTTCCTAGCTCTCTCACCCAGGTTCCTTTATGTCCTTTCCCTTTCCCCTATCCCTCTTTGCACTTCCTAGCTCTCTCACCCAGGTTCCTTTATGTCCTTTCCCGTCCCCTATCCCTCTTTGCACTTCCTAGTTCTCTCACCCAGGTTCCTTTATGTCCTTTCCCTGTCCCCTATCCCTCTTTCCACTTCCTAGCTCTCTCACCCAGGTTCCTTTATGTCATTTCCCTGTCCCCTATACCTCTTTGCACTTCCTAGCTCTCTCACCCAGGTTCCTTTATGTCCTTTCCCTGTCCCCTATCCCTCTTTCCACTTCCTAGCTCTCTCACCCAGGTTCCTTTATGTCCTTTCCTTGTCCCCTATCCTTCTTTCCACTTCCTAGCTCTCTCACCCAGGTTCCTTTATGTCCTTTCCCTTTCCCCTATCCCTCTTTGCACTTCCTAGCTCTCTCACCCAGGTCCCTTAATGACATTTCCCGTCCCCTATCCCTCTTTGCACTTCCTAGCTCTCTCACCCGGGTCCCTTAATGTTCTTTCTCTGTCCCCTGAATCTCCCCTCCATCTCCTCTTTCTGTTTCCCTTGCCTCTTTCTCCCATTTAACTTAGTACAGTTAGTGTAATACAGGCTTATTGTAGCTTGGAAGGTTTGAAAAATCTGAGATCATTTAGTAAATCAAAAGTAATGGTGAGTTGATAACAGTTTTGCAACATGTAGCCCAGAATTCTGAAATAAATCTCCATTTGGGTCAACCTGATATTTTGATGTTTTAGCCAGAATTTCCCAAACCAGTTAAGTCAGCACCATGCACTGCTTAGTGAATAAGGCTCTTTGTGCAAGTGATAAAAATGAATGTGATGACATTACATCACCAATATCTGCCTAGTAGTAACACAACCGAGGGTCAGTATCAGGGGCATTCATTACAGTTTGCATTGCGAGAATTCAAAGTTTTTGGTGAAATAGTGGGACTGAAACAGCTCATTTAGAGGATGTTTCCAGGTCAGCTAATGAAGCGTGTGTATATACGTATACATTTTACAAGCTATCATATTTTTTATTAATTAAACAGTACTCTGGCCTTATGGAACCTTGGTAAACTTATACAAAGTTATTCACTAAAAAAAAAAAAAAAAACTTTAAGGTGCATTGAAAGTGAATTTCAAATTCTAGGAGAAACTAGCTAAACCGGAAAAAAAAGTTTAAAGTAAGCTTTTGCTTTCACTTCAGCTACTCTGGAATTAAATTTGAAATTAACTTTGCATTCTCACTTTACGAAATCACCCTTATAGAGCATTTCATCCATAGTATAAAACACTCTTTATTACACCATTAAAAGAGAGTTTAATAGCTTCAGAGAATTTCAGATATAATCATTATTCCAGGCATTGTCTAGGGTCCAATTGTTATTTTGGTTTAACTATTTCCTACCTTCTGACTTACATACACCTTGAAAAAGAGCTAACGGACATTACGCAAGGTCAGTCTATGTCTAAACTCACATGCACGTCTTTTCCTTGATGTTTGTCCCACTAAATGGAGTGGTTGAGAGGCTGTGGGGGAAGGCAGACATGGGACTCAAGGAAAACGTTTGTAATCCATTGGATCTTTGGATGCGAGGAGCTTGCAATCTAGCATAAGGTTGGCTCAAGGGAAGCTTGGACCAAGGCCATTAACACTCATGAAGGGATTGGTAAATGTCTTTGTTGGCATATGTGGGCAAAGCTAACACCAGGGTATGATGCTCATATGTAGCTGGTATACAAGCATGGTTGCCATCCTCGCCGCCAATGCAGTTCCATATGTTAATAGACATCGACCCCGATATTTTGTATACTTTTATTATTATTATTATTATTAATTAGACTGACTTTGTCTCAAAGTATTTTTATTTCCCCCAAAAATTATTTGAAGAGAGAAAAATCAAGCTTTGTGTATGATTACACTAACAGGGTTATTTACTAGAGGGTACGTTGTTTGTTTCAAAGTGAATTCAGTGTGAATTTCATATTATAAGCCAAAATAGTCAAGTTAGAAACATAACTGATTTGTTGTTTTTCCATTTTTAATATTTTAACATAACAGTTGAAATCCACATTGAATTTGTGTTTATTTTCAGACACTTCACACTTTACTGAATAACCCTGCCAGTATTTGGTAAGCCCTAACTTGTGAAATAGAAACCAGCAGAGCAATTCTGGAAACTAATTCATGGAACAAGGACATTCGTTTCAAAATATACAAACAATGTGCTGGCAGAAAATTAAGCAAATACTACTATTACCATTCCTATTTAAAGAACATACATAGTCCGCTTGGGCTGTGTAAAAGGGGGAGATCACATAAAGTTAAATAAAGCTTTAAAAACTTGATATTCATTTTTCCAGAGAGTCCTGCTTGATACAGCTTACAATCTAGAGAAAGGATTGTCAACAGGTAGCTCTGGAGATGTTTTGGAACATATCCCACAAGATGCTCAGCAGTCTGTGTGTCATGAAAACTACTCTGAGATGCAGTTACACATTACCAGGAAAGCCTCCTGTTTTTCCCCATATCCAGAATCAGGCATTTCGTAAGCCTGGCATGCCACTGCTCCAACGCAAGTCGTTTCTGAAACATGCTAACCCCTGATCTATATGAATTGACTTCCAAACTTTGTTTACGGTTGCTTTATTTAGTGCAAATGGCTCCCAAACCTTAGACATCCCGGATGTGCAGCAAATGATTAGTAAGCCTTGTTTACCCTAGATCTAGAGCAAGCGATTCCAAAACCATTGCTACACTGTTTTTTGAGTACCTGGATCCCAAACCTTGGTTACAGTTGATCTAGAACAGTGACTTCCAGAACTTGGTTACTCCAGTCTAGAACAAGTGATTCTCCAAGCTTCTAAGCTCTAGAGCAATGATTTACTTTGCTTTTTATCCACAGCAGTGATTATGAAACCTACCGTCATGTAAATAAGGGTCAGGTTTTTATCAATATCCCCATTAGAATAACACTGGAAAATCCCTAAATTCTGAACTGTTGGTCACGTACAGGATATAGTCTGGTTGCCATGGATCTAGAGGAAATACTAATTAAAACAACAGCAAATCAAACAAACAAACAAACAAGGCAAACAATAGACACACATACACATGGTAAGTTTGTACAACCATATACAATATGTCTCCTAGATAAGCTCAATGTTAGAATAATAAAAAAAAATGGGTCAATCATTGTCGAAATAAGTACCCTTTTCCCTACTGGTCAAACATCAATTCTGACTCTTACCTATTAGCGCCCAATATTGCATGGCATGTTTCAATTACTTTCTACTTTAAATGTTCTAATATCTGCCTGAAAATAGGACTAGCTTGTTTTCTGGATTTACACACGTAGTATCAAACAATCTGTTTAAATTTATCATAGGGATTCGATCCAAAATAATCTTTAGTTCTGGCATAGTGTATATTTGCTCACTCTTGGCCCAATCATAAATCAGACGACGAAGACACGTAGATCAGACTACCTTACAAATATCTTTTTGGATGTCTTTTTTCTTGTATGTGTAGGTGGATAAAAGATTTTAGAGCCGTATTGTACATACTACGAGTTAACTAAGTATGTGTTCTCTTGAACTTACATGAAAACACAAGATGGGTCAATGAGTCTTTCCTGTAAATAAATTAATAATTTTATAGTGATTCTATGCAAGTATATGTAACATTGAAGGAGTTACGAGACAATGTTTAAAATCGTTGCGCATAACATCTGAAATTGTGTCCGACACAACATATATTACATGGGTTATTTATGACAGTCTCCTGCACAGCGCTGGAGGGGAAATAAATCCTGTATCTGATTTATCTGAGAAACAAATATATAACTATTACTTTCCTTGATGAATCCGGTGCTATTGTAAGAAAAATGTCAGCTGTATAATATTTTTATCTCCTGGATAAAAAATGACTCTGTTGTGCATTACACATTGGATAATCGAGAATGTGTCCAGAGTGAAAAAATAAAAGGGCTTAATTCACTGAATGGTGAATTGAAAACTTAATTTGTAAAATATAACTCCCAGAATGCTCATGTTGAGAGGGAAGGGAAATGGTGTTTGTTTTTGAATATTGTAAAACGTTCCCAAAAATTGAGTTTTTTTGCTGCATAATGAACTGGTTTAGTTAAAGCACATTAAAAGGGTTGTTTGCTAAACCCTGACAGGGTTATTTACAAATGTGAGAATTCACTGTGAATTCAAAGTGAATTTCAAATTTAAGGTGAAAATAGCCAAAATTGGAAAGATTCTCTATGTCAGCTGAGTTTCAGTTCAGGTACTCGGGCCTTAAATTTGAAATTAACTTTGAATTCTTAAGTAAATAAATATGTATCTTCACAAACTAAATCTGAATGGAATAACTGAGGTGATAATAGCCAAGTTGTGACTATTGTTAAGTAGATGAACATTTCCAATTTTTACTCCCATTTTTCCATTCAGATATATTTGTGAAAATTTGGAGTTTAGCGTTCCAATGTAAAGGATATTCACAAAACTGGTAATTTTGTACAATGAGCAAGGGCATTCCAAATGTTAGACCAAACGGTCCACCTGGAAAAACATCCAATATGGGGAATTTTTCGAGGCCATTATTTAAACCTACATTTTGCTATTTCCTTTATCGATTATCCTGAATTCCCACTTCAGACTTACTTTTGTGAATTATCAGGGTTATCTGCTTAAACTGAGAAATAGCTAGGAAATGAAAAAAATGCTGTTTTTCAAGTTTGGCTATTTATTACCAAAAATCTGACATATTTTGGTCAATTTGCAGCAATTACCAGTTTAGTAAATAAACCCCAATAAATAAAATAAAATGTAAATACTAACACATGCTTCCTATCCAGGCAGAATTTTAATATATATTTAGAGTTCAAAAGACCACAAACTGTTCCAACTGATTTGATAATAACTACTTTAGAATATGGCATTTATTTTCAATATAATATTTTCTTTGTAAACAGGGAAAGTGATAAATATATTGGTGTAACCCTTGGAGAATCAAAATGTTTCTGAATGCCAGGTTTGCAATTGCTAAGGATGTTTTACTATTTTTACAGCTGAATTCAAAGGAGCACAGAGCATGTTGTTTTTTTAATAACCTAAACATTACGTATTAAAGGCTCTGAGTGACTCACAATGACAAAAAAACCCTGTATTTTTCCAATACACACAAGCCTACATTTAATAACTTCCACTGCATGGCAGTCAGGGCCTCTCTCTGATGGTTTCCATGGTTACGAAGATAAAGGGCAGCCATTTTCCATATCTCTATGAAAGTCTATTATATTGCAGGATTAGTTCATCTTCTAGTAAGGTCAAACACAAAGTCACAGAACCCGAAATATTTAGAATCTATGTATATTGGATCACCACAGCCCCCCCTTTTGCCCTTTCAGTATCCACAGTAGGATGATTTTAAGGGGGTGTTGCTTAGAAAAATGCTAAGAAATAAAATATGATTAAAAAGTGAGGAGAGACACAATTTTTTTTTTTTTTTGCCTTGTTAATAGCAATGGATGCCTTGTCTGTACATCTTTGACTGTGAGCCTTGATTTGAATCACTTAATTGCACAATTCTTCCATATGCAGGTATGCAGTGCCATCTGCTGTTGGTAATGTGCATTGCAACATCAGGGACATAGAGTTGGACTAGATTTTATTGGTATAATTTGATTTGGGATTGTTCCACACTTTATTCAAAAAGAAAATAGTACTGCCTAGTTGATGGTTTGGTTTGCTTTAGATTTGAGATGTTTTCAGTTATTATTTTGCTTCCAAATTGCTTCTTACGATTGGAGGAAGGCAGGTGTGTCTTCTACATTTAAAAAAGGATCAAAGTATTATTGCAAAGATTATAGATCTATGAACTTTAAGGGCCTATTCACACCCGTAAGGCATTTTAGCTTGCTGAAGCACTTTATGTGTGAATATTGTGTTTTCTGTTTTTCATTTTACAAAAAGTGCAAATTTCAATTGACTGCATAAAAACTGTAAGTAATTGGTTTAGAGAAAAATGTGTGTATTCTCTGAGAAAAAAATGGAGTTTAAGATAGAGTACACTGAGCAGTTGTAAATGAAAAATCTTTAAACTGTACAATAGTGTTAAGTGGAGTGCTCACGGTGCTGTTCTGGGTCCATTTCTCTTTAGTCTTCTCCAGGCTTTTGTACCTTGCTGATCAGTAGTTTTTGTGTTATGCTTTACCCTACAAGTTTACTTGGTCAATTGCCAATCATTGACAAATGCCAAAGGCTTAACACAAATACTTTCCTCCTTAACTTCATATCTAGACATTGACGTCCATTCCGTTTCCCTTTGCATTTTGGGGTGATGATCCCATAAACGTGGGGTGATTTATGGAGAACTGTCAATGACAAAGACCTGGGAATTATATTATACAACAGTGTGGGCAACAATGTGCAATGCAAGTCAGCAGTTGCCTGTGCCAGTAGGGTATTGTCATGTATAAAATATGTATTAATTCATGTGATGAAACCTCTTTATATATCAGTGGTAAGACTGTGCCTGGAATATGTGAAGACATTTTCAGCATCAGTTTTAAAGAAAGAAAGAGGTAAGCTATGCAATTAACATGGAGAATGGGAAGTTTTAGTTATGAAGAAAGGCCAGAAAAGCTAGAAAAGTCAGAGTCAGGGTAAGAGGTCATTTATTGAGACTTGAAGAAAGGAGATTTTACTTACAGCAGAGAAAAGATAATTTTTTCTCCAAGTAAATTGCTCAATAAAAATGTGTTATTCTATGCTTAAACAGGATGGCTTATAAGATTCTGTATAGATTTTTAACCAGGTGCTGTTTTGGGAAAAATAGTCTGTTCATGGATCAAACAATTAACATGTATTATAAGAATTGCCATATTTAATTCAATAATGATTTTCCCTTTGTAAAGTATAATTGGAAACTACTTGAAATTGGGTTTTCCAGCTTTCTTTTGGATCAGCAATGTGAACAGATGTGTGACTGGACGAACTTGTTGGACTTCAGTCTTTTTTCAATCCAGATTTCAATGCAACGCTGTAAATAACTTTCACATGAATTTAGAGAATGCATTTTAATCATAAAGAGTTGGCAGAAGCCAATTACATCAACCCTATACTACAAAACGAATGTGGAGAGAGGGAAATTATGAAATATAATATGAGAGGGAAAATCTGATGGTGTGATTAAAGAGAAACTATAGTCACCAGAACAACTACAGCTTATTGTACTTCTTCTAGTGAGTATAATCATTCCCTTCAGGCATTTTCATGTAAACACTGTCTTTTCATAGAAAAGGCAGCGTTTACATTGCCCCCTAGAGACACCTCTAAGTGGCACTCCTCAGATGACCACTGACTGTGCTTCCTGAGGCAGTGATGCACAGTAGGCAGCTCTGCCATTCAGCATCTCTACGCTCTGCATAGAGACACTGAAGGCGGGATATGTTAGAGATATACGCAAGAGGAAATTAGAATTTATTAATTCAGAATTTTAAGGGGGCTCATTTTTAAATTTTGCTCTCAAGGCCAGATTGACTAGAAACTTCTCTAGTCATGGTCACGTATACAAATCAATACGTGTGATCCAGTGCCTGAAGAGTGTTCTAGTCTCTCATCCACTCTTGTAGAGATTTCACAACGCCAGTACCTATGTCTCTTTCTTTTGCAATTTACCATGTTTCCTCAAATGCTAAAATTTAGCCAACATGTGGGAAAAATAAATTGAGAATTTAACCACAATATGTGGCATGATGATTATGTTAAAAAAAGGTCTGCAAGATTTGCGATCTCTAGTATGACACAGGAAGCAGCTTATAAATTGTTAGTCTACTGGTACAGAACACCTCATGTTTTTGCACAACATAGACCCAAAGGTAGTCAACAAATGTTGAAGGAACTCTTCTGCACATATGGTGGGATTGCCCAATGATACGCTCCTTCTGGTGAGGATACATAACGCGATCCAGAGGTTCTCTAATATACCTCTGCTTCTCCTGCCCGTACCCATACTACTCTACTACACAACTACACGTAAGTCGTTATATAAGAAAATGCATGACTATACGCATATTAAATGTAGCTAAAAGCCTTAAACCTCTTTTCTGGAATCAAGAAGACCCACCACCTCTAAACTTATGGTTTTAGCAAATGGAAGAACTCCGCTCTATTGAAGAGCTGGTATTTAGTGCTGAGGGGTGTATGCAAATTTACCAGGCAATTTGGACCCAGTGGACAATATCCAGGGCCATGTTAGGGCCATGTTACTGTAAAAACCGACTAGTATGCAAACTAGCCGGTGGGAGGGATGGAGAGGAAATTAGTTGAGAGTAGATGGTAGAATTAATATGTTGCAATCAATATTACCATCTATTAAAGAAAAAAAAAAACCCTATAAAATAATAAATAAAAAAATAAAGGCATTATAACAACCTCATTTATAGTAATTTGGTTTGGTGCCTAAACTTTCCCTTTAACTACGAGTGGGGGAGAGAGGATATTATACAAACTGCAGAGGTATCTAGATATTTGTTTTTTCATATGTATGCATGTTATGCTGTTTACTTTAGAAGGCTTGAGACTTGAAACTCTTCATGATATTTGTCATCCATATTAAGATTTTATTTATGGGTCCTGGGACCTGCCAGTCTCATTCTGTACTTTTTATTATACGTAGCAAACTCTTCAACAAAAATGTATTTACAAAAAACAAACACGTCCTGTGTGAAATACCTCGGGTTGTCTATTCGCCAAATATGTATGCCTTCAAGGGGACTATCTGAATTGGTGGGCTGCTAATCTGCTCCAAATGAAACATTGGTTAACAAATGTCAAAATTCCAAGTTTGGAAACAGAAATGAGCATGTCACTAATTTGGCCTTGTAACTTCTCATAAGCATAATGTATAGCAGTGATGCAGCTGACATTAGTGATCAAATAGCTGCATGAAAATGTCAAAACACCTCAAAAGGAACATTTTGGCTTTGTCTGATTCTAAATATGATATAGGTTTGAGGACAAATTGGTGTTATTTGACTGTTATTAAACTTAGGAGCACAGTATATCAAATTTGGAAAATATTTCGATTTGAAGCAGCTACACCCTATGTAATACATAACATACAACCAAAATAAATGCGAATTCTAGCTACATGCATACTTAAAAAGGAACTGACTGAACAAACACATAGTAAAATGCTTAACTTGCAATGGCCTGGTGAAGGGTTATACATTGGATATTTAATAATGTTATGGCCGAGCTAGACACACAGCAATAGCTTGAAAAGAGCTAAAAAAGAAATTTAAAAAAGGGGGAAATCCAGAAAGTTAGTTATAATTAAAAGAAGGTAGGCAGATGCATTGATAAAGGCATCTCTTTTGCCAAAACGTTGGGGGCTTGCTGACTGACTTTATCTTCCCTCTTCTTACTTATTCTGGTATGTATTTGTTTTACTATATTATAATTTTTTTGTGATGGGTTGTTAAGATTTCACATCTCCATTCAATTAGTGATTACATTGATATTTAAGTATTTGTTTACAATATATCCTGCTTGGATATTATCATAGAACCTCTGATAAGTTTCTGTATATTATCAGTATGTGAGTCATGCTTTGATCGGTTCTATCTAATAATAAGCTTTTTTCATATTATTGGTTGTGCTCCTTGATTGGATATTTTCTGGAAATCCAGAAAGTGCCTGAAAGTGCAACCATAGACAAAAACAAGAGCAATGGACATTTTTTTTTCTTGTATTGAGTCGAAGATATTGACTTAATTATATGATCAGAAATTTGGTGCTTCATCTTTAAAACCAGTGAGAAATATTGAATTTTGGTGGTGCAGTGCTTGGTCGCCATGCTGAGCAGACACAGAATCTTAAAGATCCCTAATTCTCCTCATAGTTCCTGCGTTGGGAAACCTTGAGGAAAATTTTGGAAGTACTAGTTCATTCGCTGCAGACCTTGACTTGAGATGGTCATCCTGGCGACCTACTCGACCATCTGATACGGGAGAGGTGGCTGTTCTCCTGCACTCTAAGTTGTCTTCAACTTCTAGCAAAGCCCTGATTCCCCTCCCCCCCCACGAGAACCCTGGACCGTTGTTGGCTATTCCAGTCATCACCTGGGATGGAGGAGCCTTACTGGATCTTATTGTTATCATAGCAATATATCTGGACAGGACAAGATGGACCAGGAATGTGGAAAGTCTCTTACATGGTTCTTAATCCACTGTGTGAGCAGTTATGGGCTATACTGAACCTATGAATTCAAGCCTCATCTGCTGTCGGTAGACAAGCATTTTCCTTGCTTGGAAGGGCAGCCTGTACAGCCACCAGTGCAAGTCACACCTTTCCATTCCCCCTTAAATCCAGGTCTCTTGGAGCCTTTCTCCACTGCACTGTTGACATTCTCAGAGAGCAGTCCAGCTATCAGAGGGCAGTAATTTGTGCATCTGGTATAGCTGAACCAGTAAGTACTGGCATTCCTTGGAGTCTGAAGCTAGTTTGGGGACTGTTTGACTAGCACTCCTAGACATGACATTAGAAAACTTCTACTGCACCGTTCTATGCTCACCCTGCATTGGGCCTAGGCCCAAACTAAACCCCGTGAGCACAGATGATTCCCTGCAATAATTGTACAAAAAGTGTAATTTATTACCGAATTCCTTCCCATACCATATTAAATCAGCAATACGATTATTCACTAGTAACGCAGATGGCATATTTGAACGCACTCTGAATATAATTTTTTTTTTTTAGTTATATTTTGGTGAGGAACTCTTTAAATCAAGATTAAACAAGTCTTTGGAGGGGGTAAATTTAGCATTATATAGGAAAAGAAGTACACCTATTATACTAATGCACTTCTTGTGCAGACAAAATGGAGGATCTCACAGCTGCACTCTGCCTACAAGTTACAACAGGGATAGACAATTTGTTGAACTCCAGATGTCTAGAGCAACAGCTCTCTTAATGCTTTGCCAGCCTTATGGCTGTAAGAGCATTATGGGGGATGTAGTCCACAACATTTGCAGTGCCAAAGGTGGCCTACCCCTCTCTGTTAGACAAACACATTACCAATGCTAAAATTATTCTATTTTATCAATACACATGTGCAATTAACTCATTAACTTATAATTTGCCATTTGATTAACAATCATTGTAGTTATTTTTAAAGATAAACTACAGTTCAGTGATATGTATATATTTTTTTAAATGACAGCTGGCTAATACACTCCTCTGTTAATGGTTTTCCTGTTTTGGTTTTTATTTATACTTCAGAGTAAATTCATAAGCATGTGGTGAAAACGTTAAGCCTCATCAGCTACTTTATATTGTTCTTTGCTATGACACAAAAAGATTTTCCCATAATTACATTTGATTTCAGGCCCAACAAGCTATAGCATTGAAGTTCCAGCCCCTCAGTGTCACAATATCATTATTGTCACTGTTTTGAGTGCATTGACTCCCCAAGCATGATCCCTCGGAATGTCATTAAATAAATGCAGTGTTTTCTAACTGTGGGCAGCCTCTGTTTGTGCGCCTGTAAGGAAAACCCTTCGACTTACAAGTTCTCCGAGACAAGAAGAACCACAAGAACGTCTGACTTTCTAAAGTGCTTTTCATCTCTCAGACTCTCAGTTCTTTGCCACAGAACAATGACTCAAAAGAAGATGGACACATACCGGTCACAACCATTGCCCCTTAGACTTATTCACCAGACGTGGCCTGTGCAGGAAGAGGGATCCGATTAGGCCAAGAGAATTGCTGCTATTTTGCTGGCTATCTGACCCCCAACCCACACTGAGCAACTCATGCTAAATGTGGTGAATACATTCATTTTAAACAGATTTGGATATATGAAGCGTTGCACGCAGCAAAACTCAATGTTTCAGACTCTAAAGGATTTTTTTTGTTTCCTTCGCAAAAACAAAATGAGTCAGACAACCAGAGATGGAATCATTGTAATTACCCGGTTTGACCTTTTCCTACCTGATGTAAAATTTCAGTTTCTATGTCAGGCAAGCTGAACTTACTAACATAATTTTGCTGACAATGGAGGTTCTCATTAATTCGCATATTGATTTTAAAAGGATAAAAAAAAGAAAATAATATTAATTTACTGTGTCTCCTTGATTCTCTTTAACCAGGTGGAACCTGTGAAATGCCCATCCCATCCTCTCCCCAAAGGACCAAATATTTAGTGGGGTCAAAAGATGATGGGCCCCTAATGAATGCCCTTTTATCAAGGCCCTGTAGCATTGCTGAACTGAGTACTTTCCTTCAGGGGTGCCTAGACCATATGCGGGGGGATGGGTGTGCTGAGATCTGGGTGCTCAGCAGTGTTACAGTTGGTGTGGATATATGACTTCATATCCATGTGCCTGCTAATATAATGTAGCAAGCAAAGAAAACCAGGGAAAAGAGTACTAAGCAAGTTGGTGCACACCTTTCCTGTTCACCTTTTAGTGAAGAAAATAGACCACTTAGTCAAAAAGTGACAAGCAGGGTCATGTTGTAAGAATATTCACAATATAATCTAAAGGCCCTGGGGAGCTAGCACAGCTAAACATACAAGGGCACATGTAAGAGTGTGGGTATGGATGCTTGTGATTGGTTGTGTATGTGTGTGTGGGAGTAGTTATGTGTCGGGTCAGTGGTGTAGGATCAGCTTACCTCAGTGCCGTGTGGGATTCGAGCCAGCAAACAACTTCCCTCCCACCCTCCCCTTTTTCGTTGTTTGTTGTTGTTTTGTGTCATAGCTTGTGGGGGGCGTGTCCTGGCCTGTCCGTTTGGGGGGCTGTTACACTGTAAGTTACCTATTTGGACATGCCCACTGAGCTAAAAGAAGGCTGGTGGTAAGCACTGGAAGGTAAAGGGAATTTGATGGATAAGGGGGGAGGTGAGAAACCTCTGGGGAGATTTTGTACATAGGCACATGGTCAGTTTGATTGGCAAGGACCTTTAGTTAAGTTAACTACTGTATGACACTATGTGTTCATTTTTATGTTAATTTATGGGTTATTTATGTATTTATGTTTGGTTATTTAACAAGAATGATACAGTTTTAAATTAAATAATGGATGTGTTTTACTGTATTTATGATATGTTATAATTAATGTTTCACCCAAATTGGTGTCTGTCGTTATTGGGATTTGGGGTAGGTTATGTTCTTCTCATTTTGCATCCCAGTTCCCACTACGTACATACATGAACTATGTCCATAAAAACACAAACAAAAAAGTAAATAATTAAAAAAATATATATAAAACCAGGCACAATTATATCATTTACAGAAAAAGGTCATAGATGACCAACAAGCACATGTTTAGTAGTACATTCTGAGGAGATGTTACCACACAGTCTGACAAATTTCATTTATTGTTTTCTCTTTACTTTTCTCTTTTCTCTCTTTTCATTTTAACTTAGTCTGTTTTAATTTTGCACAATAGGGTTTTTTTCTCTATCCAGCAAAATACTAATTTGAGTTAAAAGTCTCTGCTTTGCTTTAAAATGAAAAATCGTGCTCCAGAAACATGGGTCCTGAACCAGCGAACGGATATCTGATGGGAATGCAACACTGCTGCTCAGAGGTACGCATTCATAGGACACTACGCATTCACAAGATTTTGCCTAGACGTGCAAAGACAAAAACACAAAAAATATAAATGTATTAATTAAAAAAAATATGCATAAGCCACATACATTATTGCACGTACTGTGCACTGTACATTATTTTTTGTATACCTAAGAATACATTAGCCCAGAAAGTTATTTAGATTCTACAAAAAATTCTCCAAAATGTCAAGGCATTTGGGAAAAATTAACTGATGTTATCTTGCTTATAAACACATTAAAATGCTTTTTTTTTTCAATAGAAGAAAAAAGAAAGAATTCATTTCTTTTCCAAATGCAATCATAACATTTATAAAATATAGTCCATGACAAACATATGTTTTGTCATTTCAAATATGTTATTATTTATGCGTTTTTTTTAGAGATTTTTTTCTGCCATCATCCGACATGCATGACATGCTTCCCAAAGATGGTCTTTCACTCTTTCACGGTCACATAAATCAATGGTTGATGCTTTCTTGTGTTCCAGAGAGTTGCTCTCTGATGTTGATGCCAGTTCCAGTTGAGGGGTAGGGGGGCCTCACCGGCATAACCTCCGCATTGATTCAACACAACTTTCAATCACATGTTCCAATCTAGGACAGTCTCCCGGGCATATCTACCCTTAAAAAATGTATTATAATAAATTCTTGTTTACTTATGTTTATCCACTTAAAAGTGCTTACTGCTTCTTATTTTCCCTCTTGCATATTCAACACATTCCCAAAATTGTCTCAATTTATTAATGTCCCAAGTACATGACTCAAGTTGACTCCTCCATCTGTTTGAATTAACGAAGATCTATACGAAGTTGATAATGACTGTATGAGTAAATGTAATAACTTTATGAAAAATAGGGAAAAACACAGGTTACACTGGGATATTATGATTATTACGTCAAATTGAGAAGATTATTTTAGAAGATTGAAAATATGGGCTATGTTCAGACAGAATGAAGCATACAGCTTGTGTAATATAAAAACATAGGGGAAAAAAAAGGAAAATGACGCACGTACACAAGATCCCAACAAACAAAGTAACAACATAGCAATGGTGTTATTATATATAAACAAGAGGGGGAAAGAGAAACAAAAATACAAAGGGAAAGGGTAATAGAGATGGAAAAAGTGATAATTTATCACTACTTAACCAATCTATAAATCCAAGCACAAAACTGTGTACACTAAATTCGAAAAAAAAAACATGAAGAATGTTACGGAGCATTGGACAAAGTTGAACAGCTTTCTCAAAGTGGACCAATTATCATGTGATAACCACAGAAACTAAATTAATCAATGGGGTATTGATTTCCATAGTGATTGCTCGATCTTTAAAATTTTGTCTCACTTTTCTGTTAGCAAGACATGTGTGTAATCACCACCGATGTGAAAAGAGAGAAAGTAATGGAGACAACAGGAGAGAGAGAACAAAATTGGTTAAAATGGTCTGGAAGAAGATGTCGAAAGAGGAAAGGAAGGAGGCATAGTTTCTTGAGTTAACAGTGGATCACACAAATGTAACAGTATTTTCCCCTGTATTATATCTTCTCAAAAGAGTTAATGTGACTGTGGGCACAAAGCATTAAACAAGCGATTCACCATGAAATAAATCAATGAAAGATGATGCAAAAAGTCATGATTAATTTTTAAAATGGCAAACTCTAATTTCTTAAATATCTTATTCATAAAATTTCCCAAGTTGCTCTATATTATAACCCTGCTCTTAATTAAAAATAAAATAAAATTTGGAGACAGCTTTTACATTTGCTTGTAATCTAGGGCAGAGACAGTCTTCTCTCTCTGCAGTCCAATCCCAATACTGGGAGATTATCAATGTTGATGACTTTGTACATTGAAAAAGAAAACGGGCAGCATCTTTGCATGAAAGCCATTAAATTAAGATATTGAGATTTTGGTGCCTACAGTGTCCCTTTGCATAATACATCTGAGTACGTATTTCCTGGGAAATTGTTTTGACCATTAAAGAGCAGGCATATTTTTCCCCACCAGTGGTACAGGTGCTTAGAGTGTCCATTTAATTTATAAGGAATTAGTAAACATGATCATGAGTGAAGTTATACATATGCATCCTCAAAAAAAGGAGACCTGTTGCTCTTATGCGTATAGACAGTGGACACTGAGCTTTTAGCGCAGACTATTTTTTACCAGCAAAAGAGGACAAAGAATTCCATGTTTGTTTTTTGGCACGAGTGTGACACATTTTGTCATCGTAAGGGTTTTCATGTTTTTAGCTACACATTCCATACCTGAACTGTAGATCTAAATTGGTCATATAACTATTTACCTAGTGATCAGCTACCAATGCAGTATATAGCATTTAAATATTCTGTCCTATAAATTTGTGGTTTGAATGGGTTTTGTTTATTTGCTTGTTTGTTTGTTATGTTACTTTCACAAACTAGAAACAGAAAAAACCCAAAACCTATACCTCAATAAACAGAAAGAAGCAGATTTCTTTTTTAATAACACAATCCAGCATATGTTGTTTTTTACCTCCCTGTACGAAATGTTTGATGGACGTTGTAAAAAAATGAGTCCTGTTTGGAAAGCGTTCCAGCACCTTCGTTTAGTAATTCTATCCCTTCTGGTCTTGTCATTTTAAAATGTGACATGTGTTTGTTTTGGCGCAGTCGGAGAGGTAGAGAGATGCTTGTAGGTGGGAACTCTGTGTATTTGACCTGGCTCCAAATTCTGTTTTCGCCTTTCATCAAATTAGTTCAGCTGCATTAAATAAAATATTGCTTTTGATTTCCTTCAGAGAGGGAGCTTTTTGAATACCAAATGCAATGGGGTAGGAGAAAAAAAATATCTGAAAACAATATATATATATCCCTAGTATGATCACAGCTCCCCTTGGCAATGCAGTTGTCTGTAAACTACATTTCCCTTGATGCTTAGCCAGGCTGTAAAGCCAACTTTGCTAAAAAAAAAAAACCCTGTAAATTTGGATAAATGGCTGTCCTACAGCAAGCCCAGTCTATCACACTGATCTAACTGATCACACAAATTACCAATCCCCAGGTTTACGCAATACAAGTTGAAGAAGGAACAACACAGATAATACATTGTATGGTTTTTTTTAAGATACAAGGTTTATTTTTTAAGTTGGGAATCATGGAGAGCTGACAACAAAAACAGAAATATTAGACCAATTATAGTTTTTAATTGGAAAAACTATACCGTTGCTGTTTCCTCCTTTTACAAATTTAGACCTCGATTTAATGTTTTATATTGCAGAATGTCTTGATGGTAAGTTATGTCTTTTTGATGATGATACTAAGATTTGCAACAGAGTTGATGTTCCAGGAGGGATAAGCCAAATGGCAAATGATTTAGGTAAACTAGAAAAATGGTCAGAGCTGTGACAGCTGACATTTAATGTGGACAAGGGCAGAGTATAGAATATTTGATATAGACCTAAACTTAACATCTGAGGAAAGGGATTTAGGGGTAAGTATTTCTGATGACTAAAAGGTAGGCAGACAATGTAATAGAGCAGCAGGAAATGCTAGCAGAATGCTTGGTTGTATAGGGAGAGGTATTAGCAGTAGAAAAGTGCTCAATGCCATTGTACAGAACACTGGTGCAATCTCACTTGGAGTATTGTACGCAGTACTGGAGACCGTATCTTAAAAAGCCAGGAAATATGGCCATCTTGAGCAGGACAGGATACCAAGGTCTTCTGGGCCATATTAGGATTATGGATTATGATATTTTTCCATTTTTTGCCAATTTTCTTCAATAAGTCAGGTATGATAGGTAAGGGAGGGAACACATAACCCAGATGGAAATTACATGGTTTGGACAGAGCATCTTGACCTGCTGAAAGAGGGTCTGGTGTTAGAAAGTAAAATTTAGTATTTTTCCTGTTCGCCTTGAAGTCGATTTGGGGTATACCCCACCTTCTTGTAATGCCTCTGGGTGTAAACTCCATTCCCCTGGTTGAATGGTTTTCCTGCTCAGATAGTCAGCTATGGTGTTGTCTACTCCTGGGAGGTACAGAGCTTTTAGACCTAAGAGGTGTTTCTGAGCCAGAATCATAAGGGTATTCATCGCCAAAAGAAGATACTTGCTTCTGGTGACCCCCTGATAATTGACATACAATGCAACTGCCCTTCTATCTGTATGTATCCACACCCATTTGTGATGTAGAGGAAGAAAAACTTTCAGGGCCTTGAAAATGGTTATTAACTCTCTTAGATTGGAATGAAGTTTCCTTCACCTGTTCAGACCAGATCCCTTGAGTGCAGGTAAAGTTGAAGTGGGCTCTCCAACATTTGAGGCTGGCAAAGTTGTAATCATGAGCCAATTTGGATATTCTATAGGAAACCCTCTCTGGAGATTGTGAAAGGATAGCCACCACTTTAGATGAGTCTCTTTTTTTTTTTTTTTGTGGGATCAAAATTTCTTAGTTACCATTGTTCTGGAGTGTTTTGTACTGAGAAAGAAAATTTATTTGGATAGGTCTTGAATTCCACAGAGCCCATTTCACCAGACCTATGGTGGAAGTGAGAGACTCTAGAAAACTAATTTAATCTCTGATGTTGAACTCTTCATCAGAAACTTCAGAATTTTCTCCTGAATTTGAGAACTTCAGTCTGAAGAAATTTTTACCAAGACTTTCATGGTATCCATCTCTGCTCCCAGATAAATGATCTGGTGAGATGGGTACAGAGAACTCTTCTCCATGTTTACAAACCATTCATGGTCTTTCAGACATTGCAGGGCCATTTTTATGTGTGTTCCAGCCATGTTGAAGGATGCTGCTATTATCAGGATGTCAGTGATAAATTCTCAGACATTGGGTTCTTAGGTAGGCAATGAGAGTCAGCAGAACTTTTGAAAATGTTCTGGGAGCTAAGCTTAGACCGAAGCAGAGATCTCTGAACTGGAGATGTTTGCCTAATATGAAGAATCTCGGGAACTTAAGCTTAACTTCTGTAACTGGGAAAATATTTGAAGGGCTATTAAGGGATAATATTCAGGAATTCATTGGGAAGAACTTTGTTATTAGCAATAATCAGCATGGTTTTATAAAACATCGGTCATGTCAAACTAACCTAATTGCATTCTACGAAGAAGTAAGTAGAAGTATAGATCAGGGTGTTGCAGTGGATGTGATCTACTTGGATTTTGCCAAGTCATTCGATACGGTTCCTCAAAATAGGTTAGTCTTCAAACTAAAAGAAATTGGTCTAGATTAATATTCTTGTTCTTGGGTAGAACCAGGGCCGGACTGGGAAAAAAATTCGGCCCGGGCATTTTTTTATCACAGCGGCCTACTAAGAAAGGGGCGGGGCAGAAAGGGTGTGTTTTGTCATCACTCATGACAAACACGCCCCCTCTCAAAGTGAGCATGTTGGTTCAATGCTCTTCCAGGGCAGACCATGCGCAGAGCTCTGCTGAAGAACTCTAGCATGAGAAAAAAAGCCCTGTATTTGTTCTGCACAGTGCAAGCAAATTTAATAACATGCTTGCACTGTGTTTCCTTGCAACTGTCTCTGGTGTCTCTATAAATGGATACCAGGAGACAAAAGGGCCAGGAAAGAGTATTGTGCATGTGTTTGGAGCCTGCTTGTGGTATTACGTTTGTGCAGAGTGAGCTGGTCATGGTGTGGTATTGTGTAATAAGGTCGGTTTTAGTCGTGTTGTGTTTGTGGTGTAATGTAATGCATATGTGGCTAGGGGTTGTAGAGAATGTGTGTATAGGGGATGTAGCAAGTGTGTGCATACAGGCTATAGTGTGTGTGTGTGTGTGTGTGTGTGTATAGGTGATGTAGTGTTTGTAGAGAGTGTGTGTTCAGGGAATGTAGTATGTGTTTGCTTACAAGGAATCTAGTGTGCGTATAGGGGATCCAGAATGTGTGTGTGTATATATATATATGAGTCTTTTGTGTGTTTGAAGGACCCAGACTATGTATAGGAGATCTAGTGAGCGTGCGTATATAACGGATTCAGAGTGTATATAGGGATCTAGTGTGTGTATGTGTGTAGATGATCCAGAGTTGGGTAAAGGATCTAGTGTGTGCCTGGAATGTAATGTGTTTAGGGGTGCAGTGTGTGTGTGAGGGTGCTGTATGTGATTGATTTGTGGGTGGGTGCTGTGTATGATGTGTGTGAGATTGTTCTGTGTGAGTGCTGAGTGTGATAGTGCTGTGTATAATGTGTGTGAGTGCTGAGTGTGATGTGTGTGAGAGTGATGTGTGAGAGTGCTGTGTGTGAGAGTGCCGTGTGTGATGTGTGTGAGTGCTGAGTGTGATAGTGTTGTGTATGATGTGTGAGAGAGTGCTGCGTGTGATGTGTGTGAGAGTGCTGAGTGTGTTGTGTGTGAGAGTGCTGTGTGTGTGATGTGTGTGAGAGTTCTGAGTGTGATGTGTGTGAGATTGCTGAGAGTGCTGTGTGTGAGAGTGCTGAGTGTGATGTGTGTGAGAGTGCTGTTAGTGAGAGTGCTGTGTGAGAGTGTTTTGTGTGATGTGTGTGAGTGCTGAGTGTGATGTGTGTGAGAGTGCTGAGTGTGAGAGTGCTGTGTATGATGTGTGTGAGAGTGCTGTGTATAAATGTTGTGTGTTGGGGTAAATAAACAAATATAAAATTAAGTGGGGTTAAATATACAAATAAAAAAACTAAGGGGTAAATAAACAAGAAAAAAAACTAGGGGGGGTAAATAAATAAAAAAAAACAAGGGGGGTAAATAAACAAAAAAACTAAGCAGGCATTAAATCCCCCTCCCCCCTTCTTACCTTTATCCTGGGAGGGGGGGATCTGGGAGGGGGGACCGGCACTCGTTCATCATCCCTGGTGGTCCAGTGGTAAGTGAACTCTAGCCTTAGGGCTAGAGTTCTCTCTCGCGAGATCGGGGCATAGCAACGCTCCCGATCTCGCGAGAGGAGCCCGGCGGAGCTGCAAGATAGAGCTCCGCTGGGTCCTCTCCCTCCCTCCCCAGCCGCAGGTCTATTTAAATGGGCCGGTGAGGGAGATCTTTGATCTCCCCACCGGCTCTCCGTGGAAGACAGCGGGGCCGGCGCTCAGATAGTGCCGGCCCTGCATAGACCGGCAGGGGATGTCCTGGGACCTCCCCTGCCGGCCTCGGCCCATGGCCACCGCGGCCCACAGGGCATTTGCTTGAGTAGAACATTGGCTTAAGGATAGAGTACAACGAGTTGTAATTAATGGTAAATTTTCAGGCTGGACAAAAGTGGTAAGTGGTGTCCCTCAGGGTTCTGTTTTGGGACCACTTCTATTTAACATATTTATAAATGATCTTGAAATAGGCATTGAAAGTCATGTATCAGTGTTTGCAGATGACAAAAAACTTTGTAAAGTAATAAAATGTGAGCAGGATATTGCTTTGCTGCAGAGAGATTTGGATAGATTGGGGGACTGGGCACTAAAATGGCAGATGAAATTTAACATAGAGAAATGCAAAGTTATGCACTTCGGGGTTAAGAATGCACAAGCAACTTACACACTAAATGGTGAATTAGGGATAACCACACACGAGAAGGATTTGGGAATTGTTATAGACAACAAATTAGGCAGCAATATGCAATGTCAATCTGCAGTTGCTAAGGCCAGTAAGATTTTGTCATGTATAAATAGGGGCATAAATTCTCGAGATGAAAATATAATTCTGCCTCTTTATAAATCGCTGGTAAGACCACACCTTGAATATGCGGTGCAATTTTGGGCGCCTGTTCTAAAGAAGGATATCATGGCACTGGAGAGGGTCCAGAGACGAGCTACAAAATTGATGAAAGGAATGGAGCATTTTAGTTATGAAGAAAGGTTAAAAAAATTAAATCTGTTTAGTTTGGAAAAATGGTGCCTGAGAGGGGATATGATAACTTTATACAAATATATTCGGGGCCAGTGCAAACCTTTATCTGGAAATCTATTCATAAACAGGGCTATACATAGGACACGAGGTCACACATTTAGGCTGGGAGAAATTAGATTTCATCTAAGGCAAAGAAAATGTTTTTTTACAGTAAGAACAATAAGGATATGGAATTCTGTGCCTGAAGAGGTGGTTTTGTCAGAGTCCATACAGATGTTTAAACTGAAATTGGATAAATACTTACAAAAACATAACATACAGTGATATAATTTCTAATTAGTGGGGTAATAGCTGCTTGATCCAAGGAGACATCTGACTGCTATTTTGGGGTCAAGAAGGAATTTTTTCCTAGTTTGTGGCAAAATTGGAAGCACTTCAGACCAGGTTTTTTTGCCTTCTTTTGGATCAACAGCAACAACATTTGTGAGGAAGGCTGAACTTGATGGACGCAAGTCTCTTTTCAGCTATGTAACTATGTAACTATGTAACTATGTAACTTGAAGTGTTGTGGATGAACTAGAATCTGATAATATATATCCCTTAGGTATATCATGGTGAGCCAATCTTCTTGTTTTATCAAAGGAAAAATTGAAAATATTGATTCCATTTTGAAAGATAAATTCTTGAGTTCCAGATTTATGTCCTTGAGATCTATAATGAGTCTCCATTTGTTCTTTGGTTTTGGAGCCAGGAATACTCGTGAGTATCTTCCTAAGAATCTCTTGCTTGAAGGAACTTCTTTTATAACCCTTTGGTCTAAGAGTTTTGATAGAATCTGAACCATTGCTTGCTATTTTGTAGGAGTCGATATTTTGGATGCTTTGAAAATATTTGAAGTGGGGAATTTTGTAAATCCCCGTTTGTAACCTTCTTTTATGATAGACAATGCCCAGTTGTCTGAAATAGTCTTGGTCCAGTTGGGGTAAAAGAAATACAGTCTTTCTCGAATGACCCCTTCTTGGACCTGCGCACCTTCATAGATTTTTTGATGAAGTGCGCAATCCTCTTCCTCTTGAAGATTTTTCTGTAGATGAGGATGTGGATTGGTAGTTCCTCCAACTGGAATATCTATTATATTCCTATCCTGGTCTGTATGTTATATTCTCATGAAATGACTGATCTTTACAACACCTATCTTTTGATGAAGTTTAATTAGGTCATCTTTTTTCTTGTGTTAGAAAAGTTTTCTTGCTATCCACTGCTTTATGTATGACTTTGTCTAAAACCTGACCGAAGAGTAATTCTCCTTGAAAAGGAAGAGAACACAAGGATGACTTTGATGCATAATCTTCTCCCCGGGCATGGAGCCACAGAGCCCTTCTAGATGCCACTGACAAAGCCATACTTCTTGCTATTATTTTTGTGATGTCTAAGGAAGCTTCTGAAACTAAATCTGCAGCAAGTCTGAAATCTTTAAGGTTTTCCAGGAGGCTTTCCACCCCACTAGAAATATCATCTATTTTCAATCCAGACCTTGAGTGATCTAGAAAGCGTAGTTAAAGCAATAGAAGGATGACGAGCTGATCCTAATGCCAAATACGCTTTGTTTAAATCCACATATATTATTTTCTGCATTGGTTCCCAAAGATAAGCTAGGGAGTCTATAGGTAGAGTATTACGTTTGGACCTGTGGATAATTGCTGCATCAGTTTTTGGTATTGAATTCCAGCTTTTAGAGTTTTCAGCAGAAACTGGAGACATTTTAAAAGCCTTATTTTTTAAGGTAACCTTCTTTTTTGGTTTTTGCCATACTTCCATTATTACATTCTTGATAGATATATAGACTGGAAATGTAGATCTTGAAGGTTTCAGGTCCTCAAAAAATCTGTCTGATTCCAGGACTTTAGATTTTTCTTCTTGGATTTTCAATGTGTCCTTAATTAGGAATATCAAGTCGTCCACCATTTTGGAATCTACATTCCTATGATATGTTTCTTCCTCCTCTTTTTCAGATAATTCTGCTCCGTATCCTGACTCTGAGCTTGAAACTGAGGAAATTGTCTTACACTTTTTATGCCCTGTGAATTGAATGTTCCTTATATGTTAATCTTCTTGGGTTGTCGAATTTTCACAAAAAAGCTTGAATGAATTGGATAAGATTCCCCTGTAGTAGTTCAAATATCTAAATTTGAACCTATTCTAGTTAGTCCTATTCTCAAAACCAGCTGTTTACTGAGATCTTCAGACAAAGAGAGGCTAAACTTTGTCTGGGAGACCCATGGTGCACTGAAAAATAATTGTAGAAAATAATCCAGGCACTCCAAATTGTTCCAAACGATAGGTAATTTTTATTGGACCCAAGAACCACACAACATTTCGACCCCTTAGGGCCTTTGTTAGGGCTTGACAAAGGCCCTAAGGGGTCGAAACGTTGTGTGGCACTTGGGTCCAATAAAAATTGCTTATCGTTTGTAACAATTTGGAGTGCCTGGATTATTTTCTACAATTATACTTCATACATGGTCTCTTTGATACTGGGACTGATCCAGCAGCACCCTGAGAGTCCAAAGCGAAGGGTTGAGTGCAGTTCCACCATCTATATATCAATATCTGAGGACAGAAAAATGACTGGTGTGTGAAAGGAGGATGGACCCTTTATACACGTGGTGTCATTTGAATTCTATATCCTGTCCTGTTCTGATCCACAGGGGCGGAGTTACCCATAAGTAATGCTGCCATAATTAGCCAAGAATATTGAACTGGGGCCTTATTTTTATATTTCTGTGACCATTGTCGTATGTGAGATGTGTACAATAGTGGATCCGTGAGGATGGGGCAGGGAAGGGAGGGGGCACCAGGGCAAGTGCCTCAGTGAGTACCCAGACAGTTTCTAAGAATATTAATATTTTTCTACCCCTACCTCTCTTTATTAGCGCAGTCAAGCAGCATTGAAATTACAGTCCTGAAAGTGATCATGCTGTTTAATGCCGCTGTGTGAAAGGTACGGGTAATGACATCATATCCCAGTTCTATCAGCGTTCACGTTGCCAGCCACTGCCTCAGGGAATTGTCTTGAAATACCATGATCGCTGATGAGCTTAAGGAGATGCCAGCAGTGCCCACTGGATAACAAGTCGTTGCACGTGTTAGCAAAATTTTTTGGTCCGCTACTTTAAACGTTTTTTTTTTTTTAAATATATATAACACCCAATGCACATATTCTCATATATATCTGTTTCATACACTAAGTGCTTTTTGCTGAGCTGTTGCACAAATAAAGCCTCTTTTTTAATCTTCCCACATCTGTCCCATGGGCCAAGGTTACTGACTCAAAACTTAAACCGTAGGTATCAAATGCCAATTCTCAGCTCTCTCCCAGCTCTGCCAACACAGGTGTCATTTTTCTTGTGTCAGAAACCAAGCCATGTGCCATAGATTGTGAGCTGCCAGTGTGTTCTTTAATGAAGCTCAAATTATTATTAATTTTATTTTTGTCACTGGGGGATAGAGAAAACGAGAAAAAAAATTACAAATCCAGTTTGCTTTTTAAAAAAAGGTTCTTAAGAGGCTTTTTCTATCCCTCCATAATGAATGATTCATTGATTTGTTTTTAAATATGTCTTAACTGCTCTTTTCCTAACCCTAGTGAAATCAAAGAGAAATGTGTTGAAACCTCCATTAAGATATAGTTTACATGTCTTAATTCACTGCCACATTGTTTTGCATATATATATTTGACCAGTCAGGGTTCTCTTGAAAGTCTGCAACAGGATGTTCAAGGAAAATTGTAAGGGACTTTATATATTCTAGAATGTTAAAAAATGGTATGATCAATATGAGATGACAGATGTTAGGAAATGTTTGGCAGAACATGCTGTAGAAATACGAACTAAATGACACAAGGGATCTTTCAACTGAAAGCTCATTGTATATCTATATGGGAACCAAGCTCCTTAATAGAAGGCAATGATGTCCATTGTGTAGTCATTAATATATAATTAGGCAATTAGTATTGCTGCAGTAATTAAATACATTTTTACACATCTCTTGGATATAAACTGGCAACATGATTCCGTTTGATCCCAAATTGAAAACCAACACAATAAGCATGCAGTTATTTAATAATGATCAATGTTATTAGTATTTTATTAGCTGTTACTGCTGTGCAATGTTATACTTCTTTAGCATGTTAGAAATATATATAGAGAGATATAGAGAAAGAGAGAGAAACACAACAGAAAACATACCCTACTCACACACATATGCACAGGCACTACAAACAGCCCACTCTACAAACACTCTCTGCCCCCATCCACACACTGCATGACAAGAAAGTTCTATTCACACCCACAAGCATAGCCCCCAACATCTGTCTCATGCAGCCGTGTGGGCGGACCATTTACACGAATTGTTATCACTGGCCCTGCCAGGAAATGTGGCAGTTCATTCAATCAAGCAGACCAGCCCACCAAGGGCAGGCCATATTGTGCTCTCTGTCTACAAAAGTGGGACATCAGAGAACAAATGACCTTGTGTGTAGGTAGTGGGTGCCATGTAGTGTGACACCAAAATCCCCCATTCCATCCACCCTCTTTACAATGAAGACATGAAACATACTTATGGTATAAAATAGGCCACAGTTTTATTTACACTTGAACAAATATTGTCAACCATAACTTAACATATTAACATAATATTTAACATAACTCGTCCTTGGCAAATGGTCCCACCAATAGTCCTGAATCCTCCTGGGGCCTGTCCTCCCCCCTTGTCCTAACCACCAACTTGCCTCCAACTTGGCCTTACCGTATCACAATGCCAACCACTAGCCGACCTTTGGCTCAGTGGGCACTTCCGTTTATCCAAACCATGTACCAGAGGTTAGGGGAGTATATTTAACATAACTCGTCCTTGCCAAATGGTCCCACCGATAGTCCTGAATCCTCCTGGGGCCTGTCCGCCCCCCTCGTCCTAACCACCAACTTGCCTCCAACTTGGCCTTACCGTATCACAATGCCAACCACTAGCCAGCCTTTGGCTCAGTGGGCACATCCGTTTATCCAAACCATGTACCAGAGGTTAGGGGAGGGATCAGCCCAGACCTTCCTTCTTCCCCATGTGCTCCTGATCAAATCCCAATTGGTAAGAACCTTACCTGCCACTAGCCCCGCTGCTTTACGCCTAAACACTCAAGCCTAATTTTGATCACAGGCCTAATTTTCATCATATATTTATCATAACTTGTACTTGAAGTTTATCCATACACTTATGAAACTACTTTCAGGACCACTAAAGCCACCCACTTCAGCTCAATTAAGTGGCCTGCCTTCAGTGGTCCAGTCATTTCGACCCTGAACCTTTATAGAAACTCCAATGTTTACATTGCAAGGTTAAGCACACCTCTAGTGGCTGCCTTCCAGAATGCCACTATAGGAGCTTCCACGGCAGTGAACGAGCAAAACTCTGTCATGCGACGGTCCAGCTCGTAGGAAAGCATTGCATTTAATGCGTTCCTATGGGGAAACTTGAATGCGTTCACTCCATGTGCCCCTGGCAAGACACCTAACAATATATATCTTCCTGCAACACAAATCCTTAAAGATTTTCATCTGAGCAGAGCGCTTTTTATCTCTTCCCCTTTCTATAATTGTAGAAGTGTTGTGGAAAATGATGGCACTATATAAATACTAAAACAATTGGACTGGACCATCAATGGAGGAGACTACTCATCCTCGGTGATGCTGCAAGAGACCGAGAAGTGAGCAGTGCTGAGTGAGCATTGCCACTGCAAAAAGGTGCATAAAAAGTGTTAAAAAAAAATATTTTAAATGGATACTATAATAACCCAGACCACTTCATCTCGGTGAAGTGGTCTGGGTGCAATGCTACTATAGTGCCCTGAGGGTCCCCCCACCCTCAGGGTCCTCCTCCGGTGGTGCTGAAGGGGTTAAAACCCTTCAGCAGCTTATCTTTATCCTCAGCGCTGGTGACCTCCCCTCCCCCGCCGACGTCAGCTCCCGACTGGAACGAAATGAGCATGCGCGGCAATTGGCTTTCCTATGGACGCTCTGCGCAATGGATGCGAAATTCGCATCCAGCGTTGCAGATGCGTCTCTATCGGCTTTCAGGAAGACAGCCACTAGAGGTTGGCTTAACCCCTAATGTAAACATAGCAGTTTCTCTGAAACTGCTATGTTTACATGTGAAGGGTTAAAACCTGAGGGACCTGGCACCCAGACCACTTAATTGAGCTGAAGTGGTCTGGGTGACTATAGTGTCCCTTTAAGTTATTATTACAGCCACTAGAGGTGCTTCTGCTGCACTGACTGACCGGTCACTGATTCATTGCTTTCCTATATGGTTTGCATTCCTCAGGTTAAAGTGATCCTTTAATGTCTAAGAAGGGGAATACAGTATAAAGACAGGGGCACTATTTTTTAGGAATATAGGTTAGTGTTCCTTTAAACAGTTACTTTAAAGAGACAAAATAATAATAAAATGTTTGTTTTCATGAGCTCTGGTGTGTAGTTTGGAGTGACTGATGAGGGAGACCAACTAATAAATACATTTGTGCAGGCATGTCCACACTTCAACTTCTTAAAGGACCAATCCACACTTAAAAACCCCCCAAACAAACAAAAACCCCAGAGTTTAGTAGATATACCCCCAATGAATACAGGCATGCATATTTGTATAAAATACAAATAGAGCTTACAAAAGCTGCAGTTCTTATGACTGCAGCCTTTGTAAGTCCCTCCCCTTTCCCCTTCAGTCTCTTCACAGGTAAATAACCAATCGTATGCTTCTCATTGAGAAACCTCTGACTTGGTCCCCACGTGCACGCTAGTGCACACATACTCATATACATTAACACTTTTATAAACTGGGGTTAAACTAGGGTACTTCTCACTGTTCGGAGTGGTCCTTTGACCTAGCAGAGACTAGCTGTTTTTTTAAGATGAGTTACATTTGTCCAAATTTCACCATTTGTTTTTTAAATTAAAATTTAGCAAATAAAGCAGGCTGCTCTATCCCCCCTCATCACTGCACAGCCCCTCTCTCCCCCTGTCTCACTGACAGTCCTCTCTCCCCTGCACACATCCCCACTCCCTCCCCTGCACACATCCCCTCTGCCTTCCCTGCACAGATCCAACTGCCTCCCTGATAGCCCTATCCCTGCACAGATACCCTCTCCCCCTGCCTCCCTGACAGCCCCATCCCTGCACAGATCCCCTCTCCTCCTGCCTCACTGACAATCCCATCCCTGCACAGATCCCCTCTCCCCCTGCCAGCCCCCTCCCTGCACAGATCCCCTCTCCCCTGCCTCCCTGCCAGACCCCTCCCCTGCACAGATCCGTCTCCCCTGTCTCACTGACGGTCCCCTCTCCCCTGCCTCCACTGCACATCCCTCTCCCCCTGCCTCCATGACAGCCCCCTCCTGCACAGATCCCATCTCCCCTGCCAGCCCCCTCCCTGCACTCATCCCCTCTCCCCCTGCCTCCCTGACAGCCCCGTCCCTGCACAGATCCCGTCTCCCCTTGTCTAACTGACAGTCCCCTCTCCATCTGCCTCCCCTGCACACATCCCTTCTCCCCCTGCCTCCATGACAGCCCCCTCTCTGCACAGATCCCATCTCGCCCTGTCTCACTGACAGTTCCCTCTCCCCTGCCTCCCCTGCACACATCCCCTCTCCCCCTGCCTCCATGCCAGCCCACCTCCCTTCACACATCCCCTCTCCCCCTCCCTCCCCTGCACTTTCACATGTACAGATCCCCTTCCCCCTGCCTTCCCAGCACCCTGACAGTCTAACCTCCCTCCCCTGCACAGATCCCTTCTCCCCTGCACCGTCCGCCTCCCTCCACTGATCCCACTCTGTCCCTGCACCCTCCACACACTCTCCCCAAAAATAAAAGTATATATTTTTAAAATGTGTAAAAAATAAATTCAATAAGTTACATTTCATTCCTGTGTTTCTTTCACACCAATAAAAAGTTAAATATACTAGAGCGCTTCAGTAACAATAATTATTTGGGAAAACCTACCCCCCATAAAATCACTGTTTAGTAAATATGCCCCCAATGAATTACATGCATGAATTTTTCATGCATGTATTCATTGGATGTATATCTTTAAAAAGTTTGAAAAGGTTGTAAACTGTGTTGGGCTAGAGGCGGTGAGTACTTAAGAGGTTTGTCTGGTGCAGCCACAGATGTCTGCGACTGCACCGGACATGACGTGGGTCGAGATAGGGGCGGCAAACTCAGGGGCAGCCCTGGGAGGCAAAAGCTCTAGCTACGCCACTGGTGGCTAGGGCTGCATAAACAAAGTGGCTTAACTGCTTAATGGCAGAAAATTGAGCAGTGAGATTGCAGAACCATGATCTGTACACCAAAACTGCTTCATTATGCTCAAGTTGTTTTGGTGATTTGAGTGTCCCTTAAAGAGATCACTGCAATATGTCCTGTAGGTCTAGGGAGCATTGCAGGCTGTCCAGCAGTTTCTGGGGTTGGAGAACAGTTAATCGTCCCTGTTGTTATTGGGTCTTGGGAAGCATTGCAGTGTGTCCTGCAGGTAAAAGGTCTGGGGGTTCGTTATAATTTGTCAGCTACAGGGTCTGAAAAATCACTGCAGTTTTAGGATGTGCATACAGGGGCGTTTTAGCCGCGAGGCAAACAAGGCATTTGCCTTGGGCGGCATTTTTCAGGGGGCGGCAAAAAACGCCGCCCCCCAAATGCCCAGGCAAACTGACCGGCTGGGCTGCCTCGCGGCTAACTGACCGGCTGGGCTGGCGGGCGGCGCTAGGCAGGCGGCTGGCGAGGGAGCTCTTCCCCTGAGCGGTCCGCTCAGCTCCCTCGCGCGCCGCAGAGTGAGGCTGGGAATCGGAAGATGACGTCATCTTCTGGCTCCCAGCCTTACTTTGTGGCGCGCGAGGGAGCTGAGCAGACCGCTCAGGGGAAGAGCTCCCTCGCCAGCCGCCTGCCTAGCCCAGCCGGCATCCACTGGACCACCAGGGAGGTAATGAACCCCTCCCCCCCCAGCACTCCCAAAGGTAAGGGGGGGGGGGGGGGCTAAATAAAAATAAATAAAAAAATGTGTTAATGTGAGTGAGTGTCTGTTAATGTGTGTGTGTTTTGTTAGTGTGTGTCTGACTGTGTCTGTTAGTGTGTATGTGTGTGTGTCTGACTGTGTGTCAGTGAGTGTGTGTTTGCCTGTGTGTGTGTGTGTCTGTTAAGGTGTGTGTGTTTGTTAGTGTGTGTGTGTCTGCTAGTGAGTTAGTGTGTCTGTTAGTGTGTGTGTCTGACTATGTTTGTCTGTTAGTGTGTCAGTGAGTGTGTGTGTGTCTGACTGTGTGAGTGTGTTTGCCTGTGAGTGTGTGTTCGTGAGTGTGTGTCTGTTAGTGAGTGTGAGTGTGTCTGTTAGTGTGTGTGTGTTTCTGTTAGCGAGTGTATGCGTATCTGTCAGTGAATGTGTGTGTGTGTATTTAGAAGGCGGGGGGAGGGGTTGGTGCAGGGGGGGTTGGCGCGGGGGGAGTGGGTGGGCGCCTGCGTTTTGTCCTGCCTAGGGCAGCACAAAACCAGGATACACCACTGTGTGCATAGATAACAGCAATATGCTCTGCTATAGGGTTTGTGCAGATCATTGTAATCACAGAGTCCAAAGAGATTCATTGATCTCTTTGCAGGTTGGAGACACTGACAGTGCAATCCACCCAGTCACAGAACAGCAAGCTAAAAGTCTGATTAAAACTTGAGGAAGTGGTTATAATAATCAAGTGGTTTGTACATCACCCAGGAAGGAAGAAATATTAATAGAGGAAGAGTCTATGCAATATGGCAGACAGCATCACCGACAATCAGACCTGCAGAAAGGAGGGATACTGGACTGATAATTTATTTGTATTTGAGTGAGATCAGATACAATTCTGACAGCTGCAGAAGAGCTAGCGCTTATTTGGTAATATATTTATTTATTTATTTATTTTAATTCCTAATTTTTGCTGTGCAGGTGGGTACAAAGCATAATCATACGCCACAACAGCGTGCATTTATATTTGAACATAGATAGGTGAAACAGTGGCATAGAGAATTTGCACATTTTTGTTTTGAAAAACATAATGATAAACTAGAAAGCGGCCACACGTAAGGTTAATTAAGGTTTTCATTAACATATCTAAGTGTCGCTTGTCTAGAGGTGTCTCCTGTTCCGCTTATCTAAAACGGTGAGGTACAGGGTTAGACAGAGATATGGCAGTTGTGAAACCAAGCTAGTGTATATGGGGTGGCTGTGTGCCCCGAGAGATGTTATTAGATTTTTAGTTGGGGTCGCTGGAGATGTGGACTGTTGGGGTCCCATACATTTATGATAGTGGGCAAATTGCAGAGATCTGCTTAGGGTGCCCGGGGTAGCCCATTAAGTGTGAAGGTCAATGATCTTTATAGTGGGTTCAGTAAGAATTTGACAGGCGCTTATGTAGAGCCCTGTTAGGCCATCTCTCTGAGTGATCGCATCTATGTGATAGGCATCAGAGCAGAGCATAAAACAAACAACAAGATTTAAACTAAAAGTAGGGCATAATGGTTATGTATTGGGGGCAAGATTCAAACCGTGTGTGTCAAGTCCTGGATCTAGAGGACAGCGTTCAGCTTAAGCCTACTCCTAGGGTCGAGAACTTGTGGGTGAAACTAGGAGTTGCACCCTTCTGCATGTCTGTGCGTCTCCACCAGCTCCCATGTATTCCACTCGCTTGCGCCTTGTCTGCCGTCGAGTAGCATAGCCCTGTAACCGGTCCAGGTTCTCCTGGTCTTCTCTGTGTCAGTGAGTGGCGCTGTGGTGGGTGGCTAGTCTGGCGGTGTGATTTGGAAGCGTGGGGTCATTCCGTGCCGGATCGTTGTGCAGTGTAGCTGCGGCGGGATGGAATGGCAGGTTTGCAATGGCGCCCTGCTCGGGTGATTGTGGGTGCTGGGAGACTGTGCGGATGTCGGTTCGCTTGATAGGAGTAGGTGAGTGATGTGCGCTTCGTAGGAGTGGAAGGCCGTGGTGAAGCAGTTTGAAGCAGCTTACCCTCCAGCTTCCTCCAGAATGCATCGAAATGGCTTTGTATTCACATGAGGATATCGTGCGAGGCGTCGCTCACGTTGCCGGCACATGTTGTGTCCGCCATTTTAGGTAGGTCTCTGTTTGCTTTCATTGGCGGTATTTCTCTTCTCAGCAGTCTCGGGGTCGCCACCCCAGGGTGGACCGGGATCACCCCCGCCGGTCCGAGGGGGGAGGGAACAGGGCTTGCTTGTGCGGTGAGCAGCTTCGAGGTACCTCCTGGTCAGGGGAGCGGCCATCTCCCCTGCCCGCCGCATACCAGGCCGCATTTTCGGTCGTGGGTTCAGCTGACCCCGATCGGGTCGTATGACATCCCGTCGTGTGCCCATTGTCGTGGATGGCAAGTGGGTGTCTGGGATTATTGTTTGTGTCGCTTGAATGGGCCATATTTCGCTTGTTTTGCTATGATCGTGTGGGAGCTCGTGGAAAACACGACTCTCTGCCATGATGATCAGGCCCCGCCCCTGGTAATATATTTAATGTTGTCTTGCAGCCAAAGGCACAGAGAGTTATTTACTAAAACACTGGATTGCCCATAATCTCCTCCGCTTGGCTCCACTTACTTGCGATGGGTGGGGTCTTAATTATAATATCCAGGAGGAGGACCTAATATCCTCCCAATGGATCCCACCTATTGGCAGCTGGTGAGAGCCCTAATTATAATATTCAAGGGGAAGGATCTAGTATTCTCCCAGGTCATGGCTCTACCCACCCATGGCTCTAAATAATTAAACAGTGGAGTGGGAAGATGGACATTTCATTGTCCACCACCCACAAGTAGTGGTATTCACCCTTTTCCCAGGTGACTAGCCACCCCCAATTAAAAATAAATAACTCTAGGTACTCGATTACCCTAATAATAATAAGAGGTGGCAAAAAAACGAATACCTGTAAAAATAAAAAAAATATACGTGCCATAAGAAATCTTCTTTCTACTAACTCTTGTTTTCTTTAGCATAAAAAATGCCCATTAAAATCTATAATTCTAAATGTAATAAAGAAAACAAAAAATAATGCGAGAAAGAGGAAGCTTAAAGGGAACTCATATAGGGGTTTACTCAAAGGCTGAAGCAATAGTGGAAAGAGAAAAGTGAGTGCCCTAAAAATTAACTTTTAATAATAATAATAAAATAAGTATTAAGTATCCTAAATAGGAATGCTATTCATAAATATAGATACATACATAGATGTGCACAATCCATTACACCTAGGTTATGATCAAACGTATAATCTATCACTAATGAATGATCTATTTGTGATCAAAGATATAAACATTAGACCGCTCTGGATTTACTGGTATTAAAAGTTAATTTTTAGGGCACTCACTTTTCTCTTTTCTAATAAAGAAAACAACAACCCATATTCCTAACCCCCACCCCTCAAAAAAGTGACATTATAAACTTAATCCATCTTCACCCTATGAGCCATATGCATCCTTACAGGCTGTATTACTTATTGTGCTTGCCAGAGGAATATTCACTGCATTTACTGTAGCATGAGCTGTATTTACTGTGACCAAAAGCAAGAAAACCACCTTTTGGAGAAGGTTCTACTAACCTCCCCTGTCACTTAGTTGTCTTCTCTTTGGTGACAATTAATTGGCAGGTGATGTGTGTGCCAATGTCTTTTTTTATTTAGAGAAAACTCAATAGATCTTAATATGCTCACACTTTTGTGTTGTAGCTTTTTTCATGTGTCACAGGCCTTGCCAGATGTACAGCGACCATACAGTATCTCACAAAAGTGAGTACACCCCTCCCATTTTTGTAAATATTTTATTATATCTTTTCATGTGACAACACTGAAGAAATAACTCCAGGGACGTATTAGCCATGAGGCAAGCAAGGCATTTGCCTTGGGCAGCATTTTCCAAGGGGCGGCAAAAAAAGCTGCCCTCAAATGCCCAGGGTAAGTGCCTTGTTAGCCTTGCAACTAACTGACATGCCAGATGGGCTGCTGGGCGGGCGGCCGACGAGGGAGCACTTTCCCCTGAGCTGTCTGCTCAGCTCCCTCGCGTGCCGCAGAGTGATGCTGGGAGCCGGGATATGACGTCATCGCTCTGTGGTGCGCGAGGGAGCTGAGTAGAGCGCTCAGGGGAAAGTGCTCCCTCGCCAGCGCCGCCTGACCGACCGGCCAGCAGCCCCACTAAACCCCAGGGAGAGGGAGAACCCCCCCCCCCCACAGCGTTTCCAAAGGTAAAGAGGCTGGGAGGGTTAAATAAAATAAAAAAAAGTGAGTGTGTGTGTGTGTCTGACTGTGTGTGTCTGTTAGTGTGTGTCTGTTTGTTAGTGTGTGTGTGTGGAAAGTGCTCGCCAGCGCCGCTTCGACCGACCGCCAGCAGCCCCCTACTAAAACCCCAGGGAGAGGGAGAACTCCCACAGCGTTCCAGGCGAGGCGGAGGGCGTAGTGTGTGTCACAGTGCGTCCGTTAGTGTGCGTCCGTGCGTGCGTGCGTGCGTGTGCGTGCGTCCGTTGGCGTGCGTCCGTTTACCGTGCGCGTGCGTCCGTTAGCGTGCGTGCGTGTCCGTGTGCCGCGTCCGCGTTTAGCGTGCGTGCGTGCGTCCGTTGCGTGCGTGCGTGCGTCCGTTAGCGTGCGTCCGTTTGAGCGTGCGTGTCCGTAGCGTGCGTGTCTGACCGTGCGTCCGTTAGCGTGTCCGTCCGTTGCGTGCGTGCGACCGCCGTGCGTCCGCGCGTGCATCCGCGGCGTGCGTCCGTTAGCGAGTGTGTCCGCTCGTGCGTTGGCGTGCGAGACCGTGCGTGCGTCTTGTGCGTCCGCGCGCGTGCGTCCGTTGTGCGTGTCCGTTAGTGCGGACCGTGCGTCCGTAGTGCGTGTGGCTCGTATCTGCCAGTGTGTCTCGCGCGTGCTGTCGTTACAGCGTGTGTGTCTGTGTGCGTGTGTGTGTTAGTGTGTGTGTGCCAGTGTGTGTAGTGTGTCTGACGTGTGTCCGTCGTTGCGCGTGTGTCTGCTAGCGTGTGCCGTGGCGTGCGTCCGTTAGTGTGCGCTGTGTGTGTGTCGAGTGCGTAGCGTGCGTGCGTGCGTGTGCATCCGTTAGCGTGCGTAGTGCGTCGCCAGTGCGTGTCTGCCAGTGATGCGTGTCCGTTGTGCGTGTGACCGTGTGTGTTAGCCGCGTGCGTCCGTTAGCGCGTGCGTCTGTGAGTGCGCGTTAGTGAGCGTGCGTGCGTGCGTGTTTAAGCGTTAGTGTGTGCGTCTGTTACTGTGTCTGACTATGTGTCTGCGTGTGTGCGTCTGTTAGTGTCCCGTGCGTCCGTGCGTGTGAGTGAGTGCGTGTGTTGCGTCTGAGCGTGCGTGTGTCTGTTAGTGAGTGAGTCTGTTAGTGAGTGTGTGTGTCTAGTGAGTGAACTGTTAGTTAGTGTGTGCGTCTGTTAGTGAGTGTGTGTCTGTGAGTGTGTGTGTCTGTTAGTGTGTCTGACCGTGTCTGCGTGGTCTGTGTGCGTCTGTTGTAGTGTGTGTGTGCGTCTGTTAGTGTCTGTGTGTGTGTTAGTGTGTGTTAGTGAGTGTGTCTGTTGTGAGTGTGTCTGTTAGTGAGTGTGTGTTTGTCTGTTAGTGAGTGAGTCTGTTAGTGAGTGTGTGTGTCTGTTAGTGAGTGAGTCTGTTAGTGAGTGTGTGTGTCTGTTAGTGAGTGAATGTGTGTCTGTGAGTAAGTGTGTGTGTGTCAGTAGTGTGTGTCTGTGTTTAACAGTTAGTGAGTGTGTGTGTCTGTTAGTGAGTGTGTGTTTGTCTGTTAGTGAGTGAGTCTGTTAGTGAGTCTGTTAGTGAGTGTGTGTGTGTCTGTTAGTGTGTGAGTGTGTGCCTGTTAGTGAGTATGTGTTTCTGTCAGTGAATGTGTGTGTGTATTTAGAATGTGGGGCAGGGGGGAAGGGTCGGGTGGGGGTGGCGCACGGGGGGAGGGAGGGCACCTGAGTTTTGCCCTGTCTAGGGCAGCACAAAACCAGGATACACCACTGCACTCTACTACAATGTAAAGCAGTAAGTGTACAGTCTGTATAACAGTGTCAATTTTCTGTACCTTCAAAATAACTCAGCACACAGCCATTAATGTCTAAACCGTTGGCAACAAAAGTGAGTATACCTCTAAGTGGAAATGTCCAAATTGGGCCTAAGGTGTCACTATTTTGTGTGGCCAGCATTATTTTCCAGCACAGCCTTAACCCTCATGGGCATGGAGTTCACCAGAGCTTCACAGGTTGCCACTGGAGTCCTCTTCCACTTCTCTATGATGACATCACAGAGCTGGTGGATGTTAGAGACCTTGCGCTCCCCCACCTTCCATTTGAGGATGCCCCACAAATGCTCAATAGGGTTTAGGTCTGGAGATATGCTTGGCCAGTCCAGCACCTTTACCTTCAGCTTCTATAGCAAGGCAGTGGCTGTCTTGGAGGTGTGTTTGGGGTCATTATCATGTTGGAATACTGCCCTGCGGCCCAGTCTTCGAAGGGAGGGGATCATGCTCTGCTTCAGTATGTCACAGTACATGTTGGCATTCATGGTTCCCTCAATGAACTGTAGCTCCTCAGTGCTGGCAGCACTCATGCAGGCCCAGACCATGACACTCCCACCACCATGCTTGACTGTAGGCAAGACACACTTGTCTTTGTACTCCTCACCTGGTTGCCGCCACACACGCTTGACACCATCTGAACCAAATAAGTTTATCTTGGTTTCATCAGACCACATGACATGGTTCCAGTAATCCACACATGCTTGGTCTCATCGGACCACATGACATGGTTCCAGTAATCCACACACGCTTGACACCATCTGAACCAAATAAGTTTATCTTGGTCTCATCGGACCACATGACATGGTTCCAGTAATCCAGTGTCCTTACTCTGCTTGTCTTCAGCACACTGTTTGCAGGCTTTCTTGTGCATCATCTTTAGAAGAGGCTTCCTTCTGGGACGACAGCCATGCAGTCCAATTTGATGCAGTTTGCGGCATATGGTCTGGGTACTGACAGGCTGACCCACCACCCCTTCAACCTCTGCAGCAATGCTGGCAGCACTCATACGCCTATTTCCCCAAGACAACCTCTGGATATGACGCTGAGCACATGCACTAAACTTCTTTGGTCGACCATTGCGAGGCCTGTTCTGAGTGGAACTTGTCCTGTGAAACTGCTGTATGGTCTTGCCCACCGTGCTGCAGCTCAGTTTCAGGGTCTTGGCAATCTTCCTATAGCCTAGGCCATCGTTATTTAGATCAACAATTTGGACATTTCCACTTAGGGGTGTACTCACTTTTGTTTCCAACGGTTTAGACATTAATGGCAGTGTGTTGAGTTATTTTGAGGGGACAGCAAATTTACACTATACAGGCTGTACACTTACTACTTTACATTGTAGCAGAGTGTCATTTCTTTAGTGTTGTCACATGAAAAAATATAATAAAATATTTACAAAAAAATTTGAGGGGTGTACTTTCTTTTGTAAGATTGTGTACATATATATAGCGTACATAGGTTTCAGGTTATTATCAAGTAGAGTCTGTAGAGGATTCAACTTGCAAACAGACTTGGTTGCACTATATCACAGGTGTCTCCTCGAGGCCAAAAAAGAATTGTAGGCAAAGGGAGGCCCAACATCTTCATTACCATTTTAAGTCTCTTGACGGGGTTTGAGAAGTTATTTTATTTAAAAACCACCAATGTATCGTGCAATGCTGAGAGCTTGCTTTTACCTATGCTGTCTCTAAAAAACAAACTCTATATAATTTTGCGAAATTAATGAAGTTTGGTGTGAATGTGCATTAATTGAAATAGGAGACCATATTATCAATTTAAAGTATAATAGATTATATCTATTTTAAGAGTAGTCAATTTTATAATAAATATCATTATTTTGTTTAAATGATCTATTGTACCACTTACATCAGTCATGTTCTACAAGTTATAAATATCCTTTGACTTGAGTATAGAACATTGTACAAGCTACAAAAACATGTGATGGTCATCCTGTTAAATAAAGAAAGCTATAGTCTGCAGTGAAGCCTACAGTCTGTTACATCATTGATTTAATAAATTCTTCTTTTCAATGACCTGAATTAACCCATTTAGCCCCAAGTACTTTCAGATCCTGGATTCATGGTTCGTGCTTTTTCATATTCTAAATTCTTGAGGTTTGTTATTTCTGAAAGGCAAGACACACGCCCAACTGCTGGTACTGAGAGCTTTGGGGAAAAAAAAATCTAATATTAAAGCATTTCTTGATCCAAATAGTCATTTTGATACACCAGCCACAATTACCAGCATATTTTATTTCTGAGTCCAGACATGTTCATACAGTTTACATGAATAGTGGTAGTTGTATCAAGTAGCTAGATATAAATGAATGGTCACGTTCAACCACATGGTGGTACTCAGCAGTTTGGCAGGCTATGATCTCACCTTTAAAGGTATATTCTAAGTTTAAAAATAAATATATATATTTTTTTAAATGTTCAATGTGCTGCTTAGTAGATTTAGATTATTGGCCACCCATTTGTTGAAAAGAGAACAATTAAACTTAACTATTTTCCATCTCTAAGACAGTCTTTACAGCTTGATATGCCTACTCTGAGATCATCAACATTAACATACTTTGTTCTGTCCACTGCTTCTCATAGAGAAGCACTGTGAACATACCGCACATGTGCGGTCTTTGCCGTGATCCAGCAATACAGTGTTTTTCATGCTGTGTGATGACGCCAGAAGTGAAGTCATTCAGAAAACGAAGGATCTGAAAGAGGAAACTGCTCTGTTAACCAGCCGCTGGATTTTCTGCATAATGTAAACTTCGCTGTTTTTTTAGAAACAACAATATTTTACATTGTCAGAGAAAATGGACAACATTCATACAACCAAACCACGGCATTAAGATGTTGCGGTTTTGGTGCTTAGAGTGTCCCTTTAAAAATACACCTCAGTACGTCTTTCTTAGAAATTTGGAACCATCAAAGATCATGCATCTTTTCCCCCATAATACTCTGAAACACTGAGCAGCACTCATGTCAACAAACATCTGAACAAGTAATTTTTTTTTTGAGTGTTGTTTTAATAATATTTCTGCAAGCCTCAGACTTCCTCCAGTGAAAACAGAGTTATCCGGCACAGTATCATAAAGCCAAAGTTGCAAAATATGTATCCGGCAATGGCAGTTGGTAAAGGTGTTGCGCAATGCTCACCAACTTACGGAAACCACTGTGTAGTGCTTGTCGGGAAGAAATGCCAATGTATTTCTATACTGAGCTAATATGCATTCATGAAGCAGAATACATTGAGTGGAAAAACTGTGGTTAATGTGTGTTCCATTTGACACGAGCACTGACTTAATAAATTTTTATAAGTTACAGGGACACATTGATAATAATTATTGGTGACTTTAATGCAATGCCTTGGTTAGGGCTGGTATTCATAAATGCCAGGTAATGAGAACATCGAAAATTATTACTACTGGCACACAACTCCTTAGTGTGTTTAGAACACTATGGTTGTTTGATAAAATCTTTTTTGTAGGCTTGATAAGATCTACAAACATTAGTCAAAGCATAGTTTAGAAAACTGGTGGAATGCAAAAAAGGTCTCAATCAAATATTTAGTGTATTACGAGGTTGCCCTACATCATTCTTTAATAATTATGTGAAGGTACATTTAATATAAGAATGAGTGCTGGACAGCTCATACTAGTGAAATAAATATGAGGTAGAAAAAACGTAGAATAAATTATAATAATCACTTGTACAAACCATAAAAAAGATTAACAGGTTTAAATGATACCTAAGATTAGCGAGACTCCCACCAGCCAAGTCATTTTAGGTGACACGGAAATGTTTACGTATCTTTCCATCTCTTTACTTTGCACTATTTCCTTATCCCTCCCTCTATTTACAACTTTTTGCACTGTCCCTGATCTTTCCTTCAATTTTCACAGTGAGTGATCTGAGATTTGCAAAAATTGTCTCCTTTGTCTCCAAAAAAGCTGTGAAAGTTTGGTATGGGAAACTAAAGCGACTTAGAACTGAACCAACACACATCAAGAACATGCAATGTTTTGTTGGAACGAGAGGAATGCAGTCACAGTCTCAGTGTGTCTTTTGAGTCTACTTGGAAGGAAATAAGTGGGTCAGCCACGTCCATCAGGATCCTGTTGTAAAAAAGTGGAAGGTTGATGATCAGGGCTGGTTCGATTATTTGGTAATTGCCCATAATGGCAAGTGTTCTGACAGCTTAATGGCTGACTCTGGGGTGCCTCAATTCCATAATCTGTTGAAGGTTAAGTTTGGAACTGTGTTATCACCAGTTGCATACAGTTCTGTTCACTGTGGTATTACTGGTGGCATTTCCCAAAAGTCTTGAAAAAAAAAAAAACTGTGACGGGGCTTTTGTGGAGTACCCTGATATATCATAAATTGGAAATAACATTGCTAATTACAATACCGAAAACCCCCTGGAGTGCTGGACTATAATCAGTATTGGGGCAAACCACAAGGAAACTCAGGAGGCAATACCACCATTGAAAGAAAAAGACCAGTTTACCACTAAACATTTAATCAGAAGTAACCGTCCTTTAGCAAAAGCTCATAAAAACCGCGTTTTTCTAATGTGCAGCTCTGGGGAGCAGCCAACCCACTGACCCGTACTACAAGGAGATGAATGTATTTTCCAGTCAAACAGCAATGTAGGTATATGTAATGACTGGTTTGTTTGTCCATGTATCAAGGGGGCTGCAGTCAGTGACTTGGCTCTAGCTGAAGTTGTTGGCCAGCATATATCTGGAGTCAAAATAGATGTGGGCTTGAAGACCAAATTGGAACCTCTGGAATTTGACGCTATTGGTGCATTTCCTACAAACCAAAATTTGGACTTTTAATCCTGTGAAGTCAAGACACAACTTGAGTGAGACAATAAATACAAAAAAACCAAACCAACTGTGAATAATGACTGCATTCTTTGTAACTTTGAAACTCTACGTGTAACGCATACATTATGCTAGAAAACATCGAAGTAACCAAAACACAAGCAAAGCTTGTTCGGTAAATTTCAAGTTTGCATTGTATCTAGATTTAAATAAATATGCATAATTTTCCATAATTTCTAATTACAAAAGAACGTTGTAGTATTTCCATTAGTCTGATTAAATCTAACAAGGTCAGTTTGAATTTGGGTCCTGTGTAGATTAGTTTTTCTGCACTTTTTAGGCAAATGTCCTAATATGACCTTACATCCGTACCATTACATTAGTATTACTACTGTTATAATCTTGGTTTATCCTCGGAGGGAAATACAGCTTGTTCTGTAATATACCATAGGAATACTATAGGCCAGTGGTAGGCAACCTATGGCACGGGTGCCATGCATGATAATCAAGGTGTCTTTGCACTGCACTCAAGGCTGCTAGAGCCAAACAGGGTGTGGCCTATCACGAGTCCCAGTGAAACTTCAGATATCTGCTAATCCTCAATCTATGCATTGCAGCACATAGAGAAACTGATCTCAGATCACTTCATTCCAGCACTTGTGAATGGGAATCCACACTGTAGTAGAGCAGCCTGCAGCTGCTGTTGCAGCTCCTATCCTTGACCTGTACCTGGCCAGCCTGGTCCTCACTGGAACCCAGGGAAGCCAACCACACTGCTAGATATACACAGAAATGCGCAATAAGCCCCCACCTCATACAAGTAATACGAACAGCCCACACAGAAACATACACACAATCCGCACAAACGCAACACCACTAACAATCCACATACATGCACACAACCCCACATGCAAGCTCTCTCATACAATACCCCAAACAGCACACATACACACCATCAAACACACTATGTGACATTTGCATTAGGGACGTGCATGGGAAAAATATTTGGTTCAGTTCGGCATTCCGAAATTCGTGACTTCGGCACTTCGGTTCGGTTCAGCACTCCGACACTTTGGAACTTCAGGTAAGTGTAGAGTTAGGGTTAGGGTGAGGGATAGGGTTGGGTTAGGGGTAGGGTTAGGGTAGGGGCAGGGTTGGTTTAGGGTTAGTTTAGGGTTAGGGTAGGGTTAGGGTTAGAGGTAGGGTTAGGGTAGGGGTAGAGTTAGGGGTAGGGTTAAGGATAGGGGTAGGTTAGGGGTAGGGTTAGGGTTGGTTTAGGGGTAGGGTTAGGTTAGAGTTAAGGTTAGGATACGGTTAGGGGTAGGGTTAGAGGTAAGGTTAGGGTAGAGTTAGGGTAGGGTTAAGGGTAGGTAGGGTTAATTAAGGAGTAGGGGTAGGGTAGGGTTAGAGATAGGAGTAGGGCTAGGGTAGGGTTAGAGGTAGGGTTAGGGTTATGGTAGGGTTAGGGGTAGGGTTGGGTTAGGAGCAAGGTCAGGGTTAGGAGTAGGGTTAGGGTTACCCTACCCATAATCCTACTCCAACCACTAACCCTAACCCTACCCCAACCACTAGCCCTACCCCAACCCTTAACCCTACCCCTAACCCCAACCCTCTCTTGTTTTGCCACTTTTCAGAAATTGGAAGCACTTCTGCACTTCTGAAATTTGGCACTTCGGTTTGGCTCAGCATTCCAAAATTCAGCACTTTGGAATTTCGGCACTTCGGAACCATCCAAATGTCTGAATTTCTGAAATTCGGACGAAATTGCATTTGGAACGAAATGAATTGCACATGTCTAATTTCCATCCACACACACAATTCCACAAGCAGCCCCCATACACAGTCCACATTCATAGGTTTTATAAACAACACCACAACAACACAAAGCAACTGCAGTATAAATAACAAGCAGAATGCAGCAACATACACACCTCAATTTAAAAAAATAGGACCGGCACACTACAGGACATCAAAATCTTATTTCGGCACAGTGCTCCTAAAAGGTTGCCTACGGCTGCTATAGGCAGTAACTACTCAACAAACAGTCTATGTTGGCAAAGCAAAGGTGCACAGTCCCCCAGACTTTGTTACAATTGGCAACAGTTTTCAAAATACTATTACATCAAGACACCAAGTTTTCGACCAGTAAAATATTTCATTAAGACATTAAGCCATCATTGGTGTAATAAAGCTGTCTTAAACATGCAACCAGCAATTTCATATTAAAAAAGACATCTCTTGAATCTACTTCTCCTTCTACCTACCATTCAATGTCACTACTCCCCTTCATTCCTAAGCTTCTAGAGTGGCTTGTGTATACCAGCCCAATGCAATTCCTCAATACTCTCTTCCATCTCTAACTAGATGTCTTCCCATTTTGTAAAAATCTTTGCAACACCTAATACCCCAGCGCCTCACTTTCTTGGTGTCTCTTGGGTTTTACATTTCTCATTACATGCAGTCTGTCACCCAGTATTAACTTCCACCTTAGAAATATTGCTCGCATTTGCCCCAATCTAAAGAAGATGGCACAAAGGCACTTGTCACGCACTCACCATTTTCTAATAGACTTCTCATCGGTTTCCCAAATACCCACATTGCCACCGTTCAATCTGCAATGAATGCTTCCTGTAGCCTTCAGGATCTAATTCAGACTGCTGATACTAGTTTACAAACTCATCACCAATTCCACTACTCACTACATTTCCTCTTTACTGAACAAATATACCTCTTCTTGTCCCCTTTGCTCTGTGTGTAGCCTTCTCCTCTTACTTTGATTCATTTCAATAATTTGAATGCAGCCATTTTTTCAAACTTAATGTGAGGGAAGAGACATTTTCATCCTGTCATAATTAAGTTTGGATTGTCGTTAATTGCCATTATAATCCTATCCTAATTTAGCATTGGGTTGTAGGGAAGAGTCATATTACACTGCCTGAAGATGGTCTCTGGATGTAGGGAAGAGACGTTTTATGGCTAGATAAGTTGCCCCCTCCAAGTGATATGTAACTTTTGGACCTAAGCTAAGTCTGAGCTTTCTTACAAGTTGGGCCTGGTCTATGCAGCAGAAGTCAACAAATAGTCCTGTTTCATATAAAATTATAAATGTAATTTACTTATTGTATCTTGTTATTTAATGGTTATTTTATTCAATAATTTATGAGATGGTCATAGTGTAAATGTAAAGAAACAAAACATTAGCGTGCCATTTACTTTTTTTGCCAATAGATGGCTTGTTTGTGCATAATGGTACATATCTATACAACAAGTAACATAGGTCATTTAAAAAAATAATACCATGAAATGATATATCAACAGAAATATATTTTAATACAGAATGTATTGTAGCACTCTTCATTATTATTATTATTTTTTTTTAATGCATTTTGAAAGAATTTATTCACCAACAATCATGATAAAGTAAAGAAAACCACGGTAAAGCAAATTTCATAACGTCTAACCAATTCTGTTACTGTTAAGTCTGGATAACTTTTGCCGCTATTACAGCCTTACAACGGCATACCACGGGGTGAAGCAAATGTCCTTATAAGTGTAATCTTCTTCACGCAAAGTTATTATTATACATTGCTTTCTAGGTGATCAGACAACTATTTTCAACCTGTTTTGTTTACTAAGTTACACAGGTTACTAAGTTACCAAGCAATAGAAAAACCCATGATCAACAGGTTAGTAAATGTGACTTTAGTCACCATCAACAGGAACCCTTAAGGCAGACACCTTATGTAGATCCCTGGACTATTCTTATATTTTAGTCACCCTGTGCCCATTATAGGTGCAGGGTGTGTGTAATGTATTTTTTCTTGTTAATTGTTTTGTGTGCTCTGCTGTCCTGCTGATGCTCTCAACCAACTAGGTGGATTTGGCTATGGAGCCTGTATAGCGCTATCTTTAGGTTGTAAAGATCCCGAAATAGCTGTGTTCACTAGCTGAATAGCAAGGATTGTTAATTTGCATATTCAAGTAGATTTGCATATCATGAATTATGCAAGCAGGGGATATATTTCTTGTTAGTTATTTTTCCCTTACCCTTTATGAATATGTAAATGTATTATTAGGAGTCCCTGTATGTTTCGCCATATGATTTGGATATTTGTATTAAATTGAGTATGTCACCGTAAGTTTGATGTAATAAACATATGGGATGGTCCAAGTAAAAATGAAGCCGCGCATGTTAGTTCCTTTTTGGAACTGTGTGTCCTGGTTGATCTGTTCAGGGATCCCAGTAACAGAGTCTTCGTAACTGTTGGCTTGCTGCTTGGTTCCTGTAGCTAGGGACAATTAAAACGATCTTGACCTGAGAGCTAAAAATATATTTGTATAGGTATTTGTATAGGCAGTAGCTGATCACAGTCTAGGACAGTGATGGCGAACCTTTTTGAGACCGAGTGCCCAAACCGTAATACATGCCAATTTTTTTTCCCTCAAAGAGCCAAAACGGCATTTAAACCTGAATATTGAGGTTTAAGTTTCGAAAAAACAACTCATACAGTTGTCCGAACTAATTAACATCTCTGTGTGTGTATTTAGCAGTCTGTCTGTGTACTTGGCAGTCTGTCTGTGTACTTGGCAGTCTGTCTGTATTTAGCAGACTGCTGAATACACACACAGACTGCTGAGTACACAGTCTGCTGAATACACACACAGACTGCTAAATACACACACACACACAGACTGCCGAGTACACACACACACACATTGCTAAAAACACACACACAGACTGCCGTGTACACACACAGACAGACTGCTGAGTGTACACACACACACAGATTGCTGAGTGTACACACACACACAGACTGCTGAGTGTACACACACAGACAGACTGCTGAGTGTACACACACAGACAGACTGCTGAGTGTACACACACAGACAGACTGCTGAGTGTACACACACTGCATTAAGGGGTACATTGTATGTGTTTGTGTGTGTGTGTGTGTGTGTGTGTGTGTGGGTGGGGTGATGTGATGTGTGGGTAGGGTGATGTGTGGGTGTCTTTGTGTGGGGTGATATGTGTAGGGCAGGGGTGCTGTGTGTATGTCGTCCCCCCTCTCCCCCGTCCCACACTCAGTTTTCTCCCCCTATACCTCCCTCAGTTCCCCCCATAACTCTCCGCCTCAGTTTCCCCCCATCTCTCCCTCAGTTTCCGTCCCATCTCTCCCACTCAGTTCCCCCCCCATATCTCTCCCTCAGTTCCCCCCCCATATCTCTCCCTCAGTTCCCCCCATCTCTCCTGGTTCCCCACATCTCTCCTCGGTTCCCCATCTCTCTCCCTCAGTTCCCCATCTCTCTCCCTCAGTCGCCCATCTCTCTCCTCAGTCCCCCCACCTCTCTCCCCCTCAGTTTAGCCCCCCCATCTCTCTCCCACTCAGTTTAGCCCCCCATCTCTCTCCCACTCAGTTTAGCCTCCCCATCTCTCTCCCACTCAGTTTCCCCCATCTCTCTCCCTCAGTTTCCCCCCATCTCTCTCCCTCAGTTTCCCCCCATCTCTCTCCCCTCAGTTCCCCCCATCTCTCTCCCACTCAGTTCCCCCCATAGCTCTCCTCAGTTCCCCCTCCCATGGCTCTCCTCAGTTCCCCCCTCCCATGGCTCTCCTCAGTTCCCCCCACCCCTCCCATGGCTCTCCCTCCAGGTTCCCCATAGCTCTCCCTCAGTTCCCCCCATGGCTCTCCTCAGTTCCCCCCCTCCCATGGCTCTCCTCAGTTCCCCCCTCCCATAGCTCTCCCTCAATCCCCCCTCCCATGGCTCTCCTCAGTCCCCCTCCCATAGCTCTCCCTAGGTTCCCCATAGCTCCCTCAGTCCCCCCCTCCATAGCTCCTCAGGTTCCCCATAGCTCTCCCTCAGTTCCCCCCTCCCATGGCTCTCCCTCGGTTCCCCCCTCCATAGCTCTCCCTCAGGTTCCCCATAGCTCTCCCTCAGTTCCCCCCTCCATAGCTCTCCCTCAGTCCCCCCCCTCCCATGGCTCTCCCTCAGGTCCCCCCTCCCTGAGCTCCTACCTTATAGCGTGGCCGAGCGCACCGCGGTACAGGAACTTATGTTTCCTGTACCCGACAGGAAGTGCTCTCTCTGTGAGCACTTCATTTCCGTCCGCCCGGGTACAGGAAACATAAGTTCCTGTACCGCGGTGCGCTCGGCCACGCTACATAGAGTGCCTGGCAGGAGGGAGCGCTGTGCGCTGCGCTCACCTCCTGCCGGTCACTCCGGCTTTGCGCCCGCCGGGCCGGTGCACCCTAAGGCGGCCACTTGTGCCGCCTTATGGATGCGCCGGCGGAGCGCACGGCGACCTATGGCCGCGTGCCCACAGAGGGGGCTCGGCGTGCCACCTGTGGCACGCGTGCCATAGGTTCGCCAACACTGGTCTAGGAAGAGGCAAAGGCAGAGGTGACAATACCTGCCTGAAAGAAGAGAGCTGCAGCCTGGTCGGGTGGAAGAGTTCCTGAGAGACCCTACTAAAGCTTCTGCAACTGGGGCTGAAGTGTTCCAGGGTCCCTGATTAAGGCTAGGAAGCAAACCGGGCAGAGGTGCTTAGTTGGAGTACCAGAGCTCCGTAACATTAAGCAACAAGCAAACAAAAAGTGGCCAGCTTGATGACGTTTAAACAACTGAATATATGGAAATGGTAGCTGACTCATACAAACAACTTGTTGGTTCCATACAGGGACATAATAATACCCAATTGGCTTCCAGAACAATCAGTCTCATTAGTCAGTTTTGAGTTAAGGAAATCAACTCAGTTTGTTGCATTACATTCTGCATGACATTATCTTTCTAGAGATATGCACCTTAATGGCATTATTCTAAAAATATTGATGTCATCAACCATCAACTGCTAGAAATACAAATTTTCAGAAAGGATTCCATAATTTTGGCCTTCAGTGTATATAATATAAAGTGTTGGAAATTAACTTGGAGTTATAAGTTTTGTACACCAACTCCACAGCAGCAGTGCCATACTTGCATGCCAGGTACCCGAAGGCACAGTATTCAAAGGCATCCCCGCTTCCCTACCCCCAGAAAAAGTGAGTTTATTGTACCTATTAACTGAATATTGCAAGCATTAAATTTTTTTTAATCAATTCAAATTTGACAACCACAAATGTATTTATGTATGAACAATTTTCTAATAATAATAATTATGTTTGAGTATAGTGAGTGTATGCAGCTGTGTAAATGAATGCGGACCCTGAAGGAGCTGGGAGGAGTAATGTGTTTTTCACCTTCTGTAATTGTTCCTGTGGCCCTGTTATTAATCTTAGGAAGCTGCTTGGACTAAAGAAAACAATAGCCATGGCTCCTGGTACTTATCTCTCCCCACCAGTTCTAAAACAACATAATATAAGTGGCTTTGACCTGCACAGAATGTTTTTCCTCAGGGGGGGGGGGGTTGACTGTTCTGGGCAATATGAATGGAATAATAGGAAAGTAAATTCACTTCCAGCAATCAAATTAAGTTTGTAGGAATGTTACTCCCAGGCAGGCCTCAAGGCCATATTAACCAGGCGAGGATTACATTAAACATGCCTACAAAGATATCACATTGGAGCCGCAGGGGGACGACACGGGTCTGTGACAGTCACTGGTGACTTGGGCGAGTTCCGACTGTTACGGACCGGACACGGACGTGGGCCTCTGGGAGAACCTGGGCCTCCTTCCACTACCCCGCAGGACAAGGCGTCAATAGGAAGGTGAGCAAGCCATACGGACCACTGGTGGTACTGTGCACCGTAGCTCCCCGACGCCTACATCCAGCCGTCGCCCAACAGTGACGAGATCCCAACTCCCCCTACCCACACCAAATCCCTCCCACACCCATCCTTCTCACCCAACCCTCCCTCTCCCCCCTCATCCCTCCTCCCCTTCAACAGAGAGATACATGGGGGACTACACCCCACCTATCCCAGCCAAACCGTCATGGCATTGACACCAGCCCAACTTACTGTCATGACCATTAACGCCAGGGGACTGAACAAGCCAGAAAAACGATCTGGGGCCCTCAAAGACTTTCAAGCACGCAAAGCTTTGATAGTCATGATCGAAGAGACACACTTTAAGAAGGGCGACAGACCTAAACTATCAAACCAACACTACCCACAAGGGTACTTCAGCGACTACCATGGGGGAAAATTCAGGGGAACCGCCATACTACTGAACAAGTGAGTGCCGTTCCAGGAAGGGGGGTGCCTAACAGACAAAGAGGGTAGATTTCTATTCCTCAAGGGCTAGATAGCTGGACAATCCTACACATTCGCAACCATATTGTAGCGGAACGCCAATATTAAATCCACGAATTCCGCCGGTTCAGGAAGTAATCCACAGTCAAGCGCTGAAACAACAAGGCAATATCCCCAACCTCCCAGTAACCGGACGAGACACAGTTCTGAGAGTCAACTGACTTCCTTTAATTCGGCTGCACAATTTATACAAGTCCCCATGCAAGGGGTTTCCTGAGTCCCTTCCCAGGGGCACTCCCAGAGGGGACTACATGGGGGACTTACATTACAACATATTTCTCCCATCAGGCACTGCTGCACGAGAGGGGTCCTCCTCCCAGAACACACCATTAAGTGGATTATCCCCTCGTGCATCAGAACCGACAATTTATACAAAAATCCATAACTTGGTGAATATACGGTGGATTTACACGAATGGACGTTCGGTAGATAGCTGGGGTCTGAGTGCATCATTCGTGAGATTACCGCTCAGATCCCAGCTAAAATAACCGAACGCCGCACGAAAAACACATTTCTTATCAAACATATAAAAAGAACCGATTGCTTTCAGGGAACAAAATACCGAATGGCCCGAAACTCCCGAACGCCCTGGAGGCTCAGCGGTGTTCGTGCCGTCGAGTAGCCGTTTTGAGTACCATGCGCTCGACGACCTAGCACCGCTGACGACGGCCACCCAGGAGAGCCTCTAATTACCGATTGCAACATTGTTGCAATCGGTTAACCAGCGCCACACGCCTCTAAGTGTGTGGGCTATTAGGAGTATTGCTTTCGGTTCACGAACGGCCCTCCAAAGTGCCGTTCGTGAAACGAAAGGAAATCCCCATACAAACCGCCATTTGCATTCGGCAGATGGCAAATACATGCAATTCAGACAATACAGGTAGCATACAACATATAGAGTAAAGCACATATCTCCCCAGACCTATAGGCAACCCTTAAAGGCATAGTCTCTGGTTATAGTCCAAGTGGCTAGGTTTGCCACACATATACGCCCCCAATAGACAGCAACACCGCTTCCTCCTCTGAACACTAAATAAACTGCATGCTTTTGCTGAAGGGGTCCTGATACTCGGGGGCAACTTTAACGTAGCACTAGACCCCACATGGGACTGCTCCACCGGCACATCCCATACCCCAACACAACAACTACACTCCCTCAAGACCCTCATATGCAAACACCAGCTTGCCGACTGCTGGAGAGCCCACCATCCAGACGAAAAGGAGTTCACATTCTTTTCCCACCCGCACCAAACCTACACCAGAATAAACCACCTCTACACCACGCAGCATAACCTCCCCTAGTGGAGGACGCAATCATAGGAGTGGCAACGTGGTCGGACCATGCTCCTGTCACCCTCCACCTCAAATCCCAACTATTCTGGCCCACAATAACTAAATGGAGACTTAACGAATACCTACTGGCCAGAACAGACTTATCGAACCACATAGGGGAGAAACTTAGGGATTATTTCACAGACAACCACCCAGGACAGATGACCCTGACGATCAGATGGGAAGCCCACAAAAGTGTGATAAGGGGATACTTTATACAACAAGGGACTACACTTAAGAAACAATCTGAAGCCCGCCTGACCGAGATCCTGACAGACATCCATAATGAGGAAGACCTTAACAAACACGCACCGCATCACACCCACAAGACGCGACTCCTACAACTAAGACGGGACCTAGCCTCGCTACTTCTATCTAAGTTACACAGGGACATAATCAGAAACAAAGCATTCTTCTCCCTACAGGGAAACAAGAGTGGCAAACTACTAGCCAAGATGCTAGCTAAAAAAAGGCAGCTAACTTACATAGTCAAAATCAGAGACAAACAAGGTACCCTACAACGCCTCCCGACCCACATCCTGACCACAATATGAACATACTACTCTGACCTATATTCCCTGCCGCAACCACACACAGAGAGGGCAAAAAAATGACTCCAAGACCAAATACGGACATACGACATACCTCACCGCACATCCATCTCCGACTATAGACAGGGACATGTCAACACTCCTAGACGAACCGATAACACTAGAAGAACTGACACTAGCAATAAAACAAACAAAGCCAGGCAACAGCCCCGGCACAGACGGCCTCCCGCTGAAATTCTATAAAACTTTTGCAGACAGTCTATACCCGCCGCTGGTGGACTTCTTCAACGCGGTGAGGAAAGGCCAATGCAGGCCCTGGCGACACACATCACCATAATCCCCAAAGAGGGCAGAGACGGAGAACACTGCGGGAACTATAGACCAATCTCGCTCATTAACTGTGATGTTAAACTCCTAGCTAAGATCCAGGCGACGCAGCTCGGGGCGCATATGCCCCTGCTGGTCCACCCGCACCTGGTGGGGTTTGTAGCAGGCCGTGAGTCTAGAGACAACACTATCCGAGTGCTCACACGTATGCATGGCAAGGGAGGCGAAGCCGGGGGGCCTTCTCCTGCTATCCACGGACGTGGAGAAGGCCTTCGACAGAGTGGGCTGGACGTACCTCTTTGACACCCTGACACACGGGAATGGGACCATACATGAAGAGATGATTAGAAGCCCTATACCAAGAACCGACATCCCACGTCCTTGTTAACGGGGCACTGACCACCGAATTCACAATACACAATGGCACCAGACAAGGATGCCCCTGTCCCCCCTACTGTTCGTCCTTGCTCTGGAGCCATTTATGACACACATCAGACAAAACAGAGACATCACAGGGATCAAAACTGACACGGCTCACCACAAAGTAGCTGTGTTCGCAGACGATCTCCTTTTCTTCATCACCAAACCGGAAATATCCCTCCCCAACATCCAAGGAGTTTGGAGAGATCTCCAATCTAAAAATAAACTACATCAAATCGCATATCCTGAACGTCAGTGTGCCGAACAGACGCGCTGTTCCCCTATGTCAGAGCTTCCCGTTCCAATGGGCTGATCAAAAGTTCAGATACCTAGAAACCTGGATAACCAGAGAGAGCAAAGACCTCTTTCAAGCAAACTTCACCACCACACTAACCACATTCAAAAAGGACATGAGGGATTGGACATACCCGCACATATCTTGGCTAGGGAGGGTACAGGTCATAAAGATGAATTTCCTCCCATGACTATTATACTTATTTCAAGCTATCCCTATCACAATCCCTAGGGCATTCTTCAACTCTCTTAGAGCAGCTATGATAAAATACATCTGGAACGGAAGGTGTCCCAGGATGAAAGTCACCACACTCATGCAACCCAAAGACAGGGGAGGCCTGGCACTGCCAGACTTCCACCTGTACTACACCGCCACACATCTCCAAAGGGTGATGGAGTGGACAAAGAGCGGAGTCCATAAACTCTGGAAGGTGGCAGAGGAGGCGGAGGCGGAGCCGGGCGTGCCGCTATCAGTAATACCCTGGGGCCGGAGAGACACGGAAAACTGGGACATGTCCCCATACACCAAACACACCCTGAATATGTGGCGTAGGGCCTCAGTGGCGAATGACTTAGCAACCTACCCCTCCCCCTTAACACCACTGATGCCCAACATCGACTTCACGCCAGGCCTAGACTACACCACATAATCACCAACGGCAAATGCAAACCACTGATGGACATGCTCAGAGAAACCACACCTACCTTCCTACACAGATTTAAACACACGCAACTCCCAACCTTCGTGCACACCCTACCACAGGGAACTGCACTCACCAGAGACAGCACAACATTTGAAACACTATGCAACAGCCCAGATCCACTGCCACATGGGATCTCCTTCCTGTACACAATGCTACAGACGGAGACCCCCACTGACAAACCCCTCTTTGTGGGAAAATGGGAAACAGCACTGAATAGGACATTCACTGATGCGGAGTGGGAGCAAATATGCTACCTCACCCACCATTGCTCGGTATACAGTAGGAGCCAAGAGACAGCTTTTAAAATCCTGACAAACTGGTATCGCACTCCACACCTCCTTCACAACATCGACCCAGAGAAAACCAACCTGTGCTGGAGGTGCAAAAGGGAGGTGGGAACTGCGATGCACATCTGGTGGGAATGCGAGGTAATCAGACCATACTGGGAGGGAATACACGAAATATTGGAAATGTTCTCGGACGCGCCGCCCCCTGGAACCGGCAGCAATGCTCCTCCACCACACGACAATACCTAGATCTAAATATAAGAAATCCATGACAGTTAGGATACTGAACGTAGCCAAACAGGTACTCCCCCAATATTGGAAGCAAAAAATAGCACCCCCGCTCGGGGCATGGTTCACCCAAATGGAAGAACTCAGGGCAATAGAAGACTTAACCATGACAGGCATGGCCACGCCAACAACTTATGCGGAGACCTGGACACAGTGGCTACTCGAGACCGCTAAAGACGCTTTTACACTGAGGATCAAGGGCAACAACACCACAGAACGCCACCCCCACCTGCCCAAGACCCCTCCCCGACCCCCCCAAAAAGATTGAGACCGACATGGGCTTAGTGGCCCACCCATCGGACCACCTTGACACTCCAATGCGAAACAAGAGGCAGGTACCGCAAACCCGCAAAACGCTACGCACCACCTAAACCTCCAGAACAAACCAAATGCGGAAGATACCTGGATACACCTTAAACCACCTGTTAAAGTGGACATGCATTGAAGCCCAATAAAACACGAACAGTTGGACACACACAAGCAGAAAACCGACACGCAGACTAGTAACCCATCACAGCACATAAAGCAGTAGATATAAAGTAGAACACTTACACGACAACGAGACACCACAACAAACCTATACACAACACACGTGACACAATAACACAACACATGCCCTAATAACTGCTTACAAAATGTAAAGGACCTGCGTGTCCGACAACACTGAGGGCCTGCGAGCCCAAAAACGTATATGACTAACTAAATCTAACATAATTACGTACTGAATGTAAACGGAGACCTACGAGTCTCACTGTTATTTAACACGTTAAAAAACAAATAAAAATTATATTTACAAAAAAAAAAAAAAGTTTGTAGGAATGCTGCATGCTAGAAGTGACCACCATTTTTACTACATAAAATAGTTTTCAATCCAGTCCTTAAAGTTCACAAACAGTCTGGCATTATAGACATATAGTTATGTACTTTTGGGTGGTTGCTGACAATCCTGGGGTGTTGGTTTAAATTGAGGACTGAGTTGTGAACCACAGATATAGATAATGCATTCAACAAATGCAAAAACAAAACAACTAACTAAAAATTTAAATTGAGCTACCCTTAATGTTCCTACAGCTGTTACATGTTATTAGACAAGCAGTAGCGATGAGTGATAACCAGCCCAGGAAGTACATCCACAAATCAGTAACCTCTAATTCTGGTCTCCTGGATCTGCACCTATCCCAGTAGAACCCTGTCCAGACGGAGTTTATGGGATATCTGGTTCAGCCCCCATCAGCAGCTCCATTTCCCAGGTGAAATGAAGGAAGCTGTCAAATATGAACCAGGATGGGGATTTGAACAGCATGTATTTGTACATTCAAAAGAACAAGTCGAGCCTCCTCCTCTGACGTCTTTTAAAATATCTTAACACTTTGGCAAATTACGTAAACATTTGCACCTACATATCAATTTTAAAGATGATTATTTCCTGCGGTGGTCAAAGCTCTAAATTTCCCATTAAACACCCACTGGGCTCTGTATAGTTTCACCATCGGCTAACATGTAAAATTTAACTTAATTCACTATAGTGTGGGTTTGTAAAGCTTTCCTTGCGTGATTATATATCTGTCTTTTCCTTCTCTCGGTAGCTAAGAACGCGCAGAAGCCATTTTCCAAGTTTTTCATTCCCTCATTTATTTTTTCTCCTGAGTGGATTTACCTGTTTAAAGATTATTATAATTTGCAGTTTTACAAAGCCACTTAATCTGTCACAGCTTGGTCTCTTTCCTATCTACTGTGCTGTAGCTTCTCCTATATATGAGATAATTTCCTATGCAGCTTTGAGAGCTACCTGGGTCTAATCTGATAGCTGTGGGGTATTCCTATTTTAAATTCACTTGAATCCAACATTTTATCTTAGGCACGTAGCTGTGTGTCCTCAAGTACAGAATAGGACAAGACAAGGCAGATGCATCCATTCTCTGTAACCACTTGAAATAGCACACTCCATTTTTTTTCTATAAATATATAGGCATTCGACAAGATAAAACGCAGAAAGCTAAAAATTAGAGAAACTGCTTTTGTGTTTCTCCCACATCTATTTTTTTCTTATTGTCATTCATGTTTCTTTGGACTTGCAGGTTCTGTAGAAAAATAGTGAAGAATGTCATTCAACATTACAAAGGAACAAATATATTCTAATAGGGTTAATAGGGTTACTGTTCTTTATATAGAATACTCCTCAATTGGCCCATATTTCACTGTCCTATATTGCCATCCAGCTGCGATCACATCACATGGCACACAAGCAGTATTTTGCACAGGGCATGTAAGGATAGTGACAATTGTTTGGCAGTAATGGAATGTAGTGGCTAGTACCAATTTCCCATGAGGTCCAGTTTCTATGCACCTTGTATCTATTCTCCACACACGTGTCCTTTTATCCTGCTCGACCAAAGATCCAGATTACTGATGAGAATCCAACCCGACTATATGCCAGGTTTGAACCGGAAGCTTTCAATGTTAGAATCAATTTAACTGGTCTGAAATGATCTCTGGATGGACGACTGGCATTTCACTCCACCTATCTAATAATATGGATGATTACTCTATAAGCTCTGTAATTCTCGTTCTTTTCATTCGTAGATTGCCCTGGTTTGTCCTAGGTTACCCCTTTGGTAGAGGAAGGGAACAAACTGTGAACTAGCAAATTTCTTGTTGTTGGTTATTGTCAAATCAGCGTAAATGCCGTTAATTCAGAAGAATCCCTATGAAAGAGAACATCACCAGAGGCTACAGATTTTCTTCTCCCTTGCACTAGACACTAAGGATTGCCACCTGGTTAAAATAGGCAGGCATTCAAGACGCTGGCGTAAATTCACTTATTGTGACGTAAGCCTCTGACGACTGAGGCATATCACCCTATGTGCAAATGACTGATACAAGCTGGACTGACAGCGGTCTAGCTTCCCTACAATGCACATAAAGCACACACCTCCACATGGAACTAGGGAATGGTGGAGATATCACATTAAACTATTTTGTTAACATAGCCCTAGTCCCACCTCCGTTGCCTGAGATTCACAAAGCCTTCCTACACACTTCTAGAAAAGTAGTCTAACTTTTTTAAGCTTCCCTATTATGCAGTGTGTTTAAGTTAAAAGCTATTTTTACCTTGAATTCTCACTTTAGTGAATAACATTGATAGCATGTAACCTCCTAAATGGCAGCGAATGATAAATGAAACTGCAGGTGCATGATCTTTAAACTCAAACTGCTTCATTAAGCTAATGTTGTTTTTCTGTATGAGCTATCCCTTTAATGATGCAAATGCATTTTTTCTGCAAATTTGAATCCTCACAAAGCAAGAAAATGTGAATTTGATGGTCACACTTATAACATACATATAACAGGGAATGTCACATAAGGCAAGAGATAGAGATAATCATCCCACAAAAGAAGATGAGCAGATAATATGCAAGGGCCATTATCATCAGTAAGGAGACTGCCGACTATCAGTCCAGATCCAAAGACAGACTTCCAAGGAACCTGGGTATCAGGTAGACGTCCTCCACAAGCCCCTCAAAATAACTGGGCAGCTCTCTAACTTTAACCTGGGCACAGATCTGGTACTTCTGCCTTCAGACCGATCCAATAAGAGAGACCAGGCAGATAAATAAACAGAATTTAGTCCTAGTATTCTAAAGGAAACTTTGCTATTGCTTTAGGGCTCCGTTGGAGAACTCATTCAGAGCCATTTGTTCCTTAGTCCCTCCATCTACTATGTTGATTAATTACAAAGGGGATAAATCCCCAGCAGAGTTTTGACGACAATTCTTCTTGTTAAAAGATATTCCTTTAAAGGCATATCATTGGTGGTATTTTGGTTTAACCACCAATGTAAAATTAATGCATCAACAATGGTGCGAATTTAAAGGTAGTAGTTATACTGCTTATATTGCTGTAGCACTCCATTTTCAGAAGGGTTTGACATATACCACGGTTGTTCCTAGAACACATTGATAATGTGAAACAAGCAGGTCTACTTTTGCAATGTCAGTTCTTTCCAGATTTGATGGTATAGCCAGGATGAGTGTGTTGGGCTAAACTGCCCCAACCTGGGATGGCCAATCACTGGACAAAATTGGCATTGATAGTGCAGAAGTGCTAATTCTGAATTATCTATGGACATGAGATGGGGTGGTCTCAAAGTCAACAAACCATATTCGTACCCTCTACACACAAAGCTTCAAACTCTACCCCCACAAACATTTACACTCTCTCACAGCAGCTATCTCACACAGTTATGGAATCTGTTTTCCTAACTGTGTCAGCCTTATCACTAGAGTTCTGGCCAGGAACTCCAGAATGCCATAACTTCAGTAATGACATTGTCTGACGCATACCGTACAGGCAAACCCTGCTCCCCTGCCAGCCAGCTCCTTCAAATACATTATTATAAAGCCTTGAGTGGGACCTGGCCATGTACAAACTGGGGTATAGAGAGGTATGTTGAGACTGTCTCAAGACTGTCCTGGTGAAATAAACAGATATAACTGCAGGCCACGTGAAAGAATTTAGGGGGCTACAAATAGGCCCAGGATTGCAGAAAATTACCCAACAGTCATAATAAATTTGACTGCTCAACTCATGATGAAAACTTAAGTACTACCTTGCAGTGCATCACCTTCACTTGCTCTGCTACACAAACATGAGACCCACAGACTGTTTATGCAAATCTGTATTACTAACTCCCATGATACAGGACTGCATAAATGACAGTAGGGAGGTAGTGGAGGGCAAGCTTCCCCTTGCAGGCTCTGCCTGCTGACAGCAAATGTTAAAAATGCACAGAATTGACATTAGGCAGCCCAACTATGCATAGCCTAAGTCATGTATGCTGGGGGTGTTACTAGCCTTTGGCACACATACAATATCTTTGTATATGCAGTGTTCATGGTAGTTGAAGTAACCCTTTAATGCTAAATAAAAGGAGAACACCATGGGACTCCACACAATGTAACCACTTCAGTGAGATGGATGTGAATATCCAACATTGAAGTATTGTTTCAGAGTAGATAAAACAAATTGGGGGTACATGCAAATATAATGCAGACTGGCTTATCAAACCCCAGTAAATTAGCTCCATATTAACATAGTATGTTTCAAATGTCTTTTTTATGACACTAATCCAATTTAAGGCAAAAAAAAAACCCACACTGTGTAAATGATGTCCAATTATGATCCCATCAAATGAATTATATACTCCTTCTTAAATCTTAAGTGGCAATTCATTTTTTTTACTTGGATCAGCCATCCATATTAATTATTTTAACCCCATGTATCCTGTTTTTCTAAAAATAGTACACATTTCTTAAGGCATGAGTGAGCCACATATTTGATCAATTACTGCCCAGGCAAGGAAATCCTTCAAATCTGCTTAGTTAGAGTGTACAGCTTTAAGAACCCTGACTTACAGGATGTATACTCCTCACCACATGCAGCTTACCATCATCACCTTGTTCTTAAGAACACTGTAATTAGGAGGAAATCACTTTTTTTTTTTTTAAAACAAATGAACTGTTAAGCTAACACCAAAGCAGAAAATGTTTAGAGGAATTGGAGACATTTTCACGTCGTCAGCAAAATATGTACCATGTTTAACTCCCACTGTGAAGTCCATTTTGTTTTGGAAACCCATACTCAAATAGTCAATATAAATACATACATACATACAATAGGCAAACGCACAAAAGTACATATAAACATACAGACCTACAAAAATAACCAAACATACACTCAGTTTAATTACCCCTTGCTCCCATCTCATATCCCCTTCTTTTCATTGCATTCCTTCCCATCTCATGTCCCCCATATCATTGACCCTTCTTTTCTTCTTATGTTTAAACGTATAATTAGTAATTTCTCCCATCTTATTATCCCAATGTTGCAGTCATATGGTATGTGCCTTGTTTAAGCATTACTGAATGATTCTTTCTCAGTGCACACTGCCGTCACTGCACCAATGTGTTGTGAACCTCAAGATTATGGAGAAGATGGCAACATGGCATATCCTCTCAGTTTCCCTCAGATGGCATTTCATGTCTGGACCCCAGAGGTGAGAGGAGCACTGAAGCTGATGGAGTTTGTATTTCACTTGTGATAATATGCATGCATCCAACTGCAAAAGGCCAAATGTCAGTGAAAAACCTCAAACACTGCACCCACATTGCCGGCTGTGTAACAGGGGATATGACGGCTAAGAGTAAATCTAAGGGAAAACTAGTCATGGGGTTTTTCAGGAGCTCACTAGAGTCTGAAGCCTAGGCCACTTTGTATGGACAATTACTTGCTGTTAAGGACGCTGGTATTTCAGATACCTGTTTGTTTCCGGTTCCTCCCGAACTGCTAAAGGCTGAGTGATTATAGCTCGCAGTTCGGGTGTTGATTCGAACGTTCTCCAGAAGAAACTGCAGTATCCAAGTAAATTCCCCAAGAAATCAGACGTATACCTAAGCATCAGCCTAGACTAGATGAAGGGTACAATAGGAATGTATTTATTTAGGCCAACTGGCCGGTTTATATGCAAGGGGTTTACCGTCACATATTCCAGGGGCATTACCCACTTGACCTGAGAGGGGACTATGGCAAAGTACACAGTGTAATTACATTGGCTCTCAGGTCCAGGACACTCCCACACAAAACAGCATAATTCCTCCCTTGTACAAACATAAAATTACAAGAAAAGCTCTACTGAAAAGGTCCCCCAGAGGAAGGCTTCACAGCTGAAACGTTGGAGTTTCATTTCTCCTGCTCTTGGTCAGTATACCTTTTTGAATGGGTTTCTGATTTAGCACTCTACTTACATTGTGGTTTTGGTACTATAAACTGGTTTAGCACTATACTATGCACTTTCTCTCTGCTATAATGATATCTTGTTGTATTTTCTATGCATGCATAAATACTCTTTTTATGTGAAAAAACGTGGTGTGCCTTGGGATCATTTCTTATTTGTAATCCCTACCTTGTGCCTGTGAGATAATTGAGTCAGGAACTGTACTAAGCTCAATTATCTCCAGGCAAAGAAAACATACATTTCAACAACACCCCGAAAGTACCCCCAAAACACATGGAAACCCCACATCCCCTGATTGCCCCGATTTGGAGGACCAACATATCCAAAAATCACCCAGATTGGTTCAGGGGTTCGAGATTTCCCTGGAAGTCATCATTTTGACCGACGGTGCACATGGTCCTATGCCCAAAACAGTTCCAGGGAATTAGGGCTAACGGTCGGTCTCTCTTTCTGGAGTACAAAAGTACATAAATTATATGACCTAATATACTTTTAAAGTATATTACCAAGGTCTATTGCAGGGGCCATAGTACTGAGGCAGGAGGCTGGCCAGCAGGCCCCTACAAGAACCTGTGATGAGGTTCAGTTTGTCGCACTTGCAATGGATGGCCTGTGATAGACTCAGTGTGTTAGCCAATCACTATCTGCCAAGACAATCCTTCATGGAGTCAACTGCAGCTGGAGGAAGGAACAGAGGAGACAGAGCTTTTGGATGCTGAGACCAACTTTGGCATTAATCTAGTCACACACAATTTTACCTCTGAAGGAAAGACGGCACCCAGGCACTCCTGGCCCCTATTGAAATGAAGTTGTTATGGTGGTGAGAGCATTCCTTTTAAATCAAGTTATAGGAAAAACTGTGAGCTTGCCCATGAGGAATACTATAGATTTCTTTTATATTTTTATTTTTTTAATATATATTTATTTTTGTTGTGTATAAAATAGTGAAAGGTTGTTATTGTGCCTAGTTTGTTAGCAGCTGAGCCTATTGCCCTCGATGAAAGAATGAGTCGGAACAATTATTAATGTTATGAGGTGGTATAAGCCATATGCCTCTTGATATAGTAGGGAGGTGACCAATTTGGTCTACAATTTTCCAAGAGGCTGACACCCACAGAATTAGAAGTTAGTACTGCGTTAAGGCCAGTGGGTGGAAGGGTTGGGGGTGGGGGAGGGGGGGTGTTCGAGCTAGCAGCTAAGATAATGTATGGGACAACGAATAGTGTACATAGTGTTAGGAAGTGTAAAAGACAGTTTTAAAGCGTTATATGAACTGTGAGACAAACATTAAAAAACTAAACTAAACTATAGTGCTTATGATTAAAAGTGTTAATAAGTCCTTCAGGAGATAGCTGCCGATGCAGGATTGCCCCGTTGGGTGGCAGGCACGCGGTGGATCCCAGGTGGACTTTTGCGGCACTTGGACTGCAGGCAGAGTACCTTCATGTGCTGTGTTCAGTCCCAGTTGCTGTAGGGTGTTTGTAATGTCTGGAAGAGATATTTCACTGGATGAGTAAGACAGCCCATCAGATAAAGGTGCCATGACAGGCTTCACGTCTCCCTGTGGCCTTCGCAGCATTTCACCAATATCAGCGGTAGTCGGGACTTTATCCGCTTTATATTTTTTGTTTTTCCGCCCCATCGTTAATGGAAGTGATTATAGCACCAGGGAAACATTAGTGCTCAATGGGGACCCGGTCAAGTGCTGCGGTCCTTTAAGACCTCTGCCGGGCCCCTGTAATGTCGACCGGCTGGGAGGAAGTGACAGCCTGTCACTTCCTTCCAGCATCCTGCAGGGAGACAGCGTGGGAAGGAGAGGAGGCAGCTGCAGCGTGAGGGGGAGGAGCATGAAGAGTGCCAGACCCCTCATTCCTACAGCAGCAGGACTCCAAGCCACCCTCCTGGCACAAAAGGTAATTTAACAGGAGGGTGGCTGGAGATATAAAAGATAAAATCACTTGTGTGTGAGTGTGTGTGTTTATGTGAGTGTGTGTATGTATATGAGTGTGTGTATGAGTATGAGTGTGTATGTGTGTGAGTGTATGAGTGTTTGTATGTGTGTGAGTATGTGTGTGAGTGTGTGTATATGTATGGGTGTGTGTATGAGTTTGTGTGTGTGTGAGTGTGAGTGTGTGTATGAGTGTGTGTATGTGTATGAGTGTGCGTATGTCAGGATGTGCATCTGTGTGTGTGTGTGTGTGTATGTATGTATATATATGTCAGTGTGCTTCTGTGTCTATGTGCGCGCACACATCTGTGTATGTGCATCTGTGTATCAGGGTGTGTGTTTTTATGTCCGTGTGTATCTGTGTCATGGTGTGGGCATGTATCAATGTTTGTGTGTGTCAGGGTGCATGTGTCTATATGAATTTGTGTGTATGTGTCGGTGTATTTATATGGATCTGTGTGTTATTGTGCATGAATATCTCTGTATGTATGTATGTATGTGCATACTTCCAAGCAAACACCAGCACAACATACAAGCACACTCCTGCAATCTAACAGAAATATTACATACAAACACACCCCTGAATTCAAACTAAAAAAATAAATATACAAACACACCCCTTCACTCAAATACAAATACTTCACACAAATGTACATCCATATTTAAAAGTGAACATTACATTGAGACACAATGTAATCTTACAGCTATTACATTGCGTGAGAAATTTCCTGCACTGTGCAATATCATTAAGAGCACTCTGATTGGTTGTATAGTAAGCCAACCAATTAGAGTGCATTCGCAGCCAAATATAATTTCTTTCTGGCATACTGGCATTGTGGGATGCAGCTTCACACTATTCGTAACACAGCAAAAGATAATTTGGGATGCCATTGAGCACTGCAGGGGTGAGGTAACAGGCAGGAATTGTGCAGGATCTTTGCTAGTCCAGCATGGTGTGAGTTTATGTAAAGGCTGGAAGTCCACAATTCCCATGTCCTCAAGACTTGGACCAGCCCATTAGAATATTCCTCAGCAGACTGCAGTATTCAGGGATGGCCAGGGTTCTAGACTCTGATAAGTATGTATTATGTGCTGTAGGTGTTTGCAAGTGATTGCATGGTGAGATGAGATGGTTCGTGACTGGTGGAAATAGTCATGGAAAACAGAATCTGTGTCTCTTAGATATGCACAGGTATATGTGAATTCTTCATCTTGCTATGGTATTTGGAATGAGATATTTGACTTCACAGTTTGCAACTATAACAGAAATATAGAATGTGACGGCAGATAAGAACCATTCGGCCCATCTAGTCAACTTTCTAAATACTTTCATTATACCTTATCTTATAGTTAGGATAGCCTTATGCCTAACAGCACATCTTCCAACATTAGGAGGTATGAAATCAGGACACCTGGGTCCTTCAAGGGAGCATTATGTCACACATATTATTATTAATACAGATTCTGTAGCGCTTTACAATATTATGAGTGGGACTTAACTATAAATAGGACAACTACAAGAAAACTTACAGGAACGATAGGTTGAAGAGGACCCTGCTCAAACGAGCTTACAGTCTAATGGGATAAGTCCACCAGGTCCTGAACACTGAAGGAATGTCTGACATCAAGCTTACTAGACAATTGACCCTGGGTCTTGTTCATCTCAGACAGTGATCTAACCTAATCGCCACTTCTAATGTTTGTTTTAGTTCATTTCTCATGCTATGGTATCTGCATCACTAAGCCTGGACTACTATCACTCGTGCACGTGGTTCCTGACTAAGTAGCTTTTTAGCTACCTTTATAATCCCTGTCTTGCCACTTCCTCCTTGTCAGATCGTTTTGTTACCTGTCTTGGAAACCGTTTAGTTCATCTGACTCCTGCTTTGACCTTAGGAACTGTTTACCATATTTGCCTGATTTCTGCTTGCCCTGACCATTGGAACTGTACCTGACTACTCAATGGGAATTCCCTTGTCTGTTCAGCGCAGTGGCGGTGCTAGAATTTGTGAGGCCTTAGGCAAAACTCAAACATGAGGCCCCACTAACATTCAAAGTGAAAATAAATAGGGTTTGTTGTGTGTATAAGGTGCTGTAGTTCTATTGAAGGATGGACTTGCAGCACTGGATACAGAGAGCTAGTTTCTGTATTCATTGTTCAGTCTTGCAGTGTCGCAGATCCCTGTGCCGCTGCGTTGTGAGCTCTCTGACTGAAGTTATGGCATAATTGGCAAACAAAATTAATTTGTAATAAACAAATTTAATTAGCAATTATGCTAATCGTATATACACAATTGCGGGGTGTGGTTACATAGCCTTGCAGTCGGGTATACATAAGTGCAGCTGTATGTATTTCTGAAAACCAAAGAAAAAAAGTTACCTGCGCTCTTTCCACATCCCTATGTATTTTTAAACAAATGGAGGTTTTTAGTTACCTCCAATGGCCATGAGAGGGTATGCCCACCTGCCATGTCAAGGCAATCCTCTAGGTGGGTCCTAACTCTAACCATTCACCTTGCTTCCTTGAGCTTCTGGCAAAAATATCTCTAATGTATTTCTGAGTGTGTCTCACACTGTCTCACCTGTGTATGTGCCTGAAAGTTGTGTCTGACCGAGAGTATCCTTGTGTGTGAATGTATGTCTTTGTGAGCATGTGTCTGTGACCTTTGTGTGTGGGGTAGCTGCTTGCAGTGTGTTGTGTTTATGGAGGCTGCCTGTGACCTTTGTGCATTGTGTTATGACACAGCTACGTTTCATGTCTGTGTGTGCAAATGATGAATGTCTTTAGTTGGTGAGTGTGACAGGGTGAGTTTGACATGATGAGAAAGGGTTGGGAAGGTGAGTGTGACAGAATGAGAGAGGGTGAGAATGATAGGGGAGTTGTGACATGGATGGAGGAGGGAGTGTGACAGGATTGGAGGAGGTTAATGTGACAGGGTAAGTGTGGCATAGTTGGGGGGTGTATCACAGGTTTAGGGTGAATGTGCTATGTTTGGAGGAGGGAGTGTGACAAGATTAAGAGGGGTTAATGTGACAGGGTGAGTGTAGCAGGGTTGTGGGGGAGAGTGTGACAGGGTTTGGGGTGAGTGTGGCACAGTTGGAGGACAGGATTGGAGGGGTTTATGTGTTAGGGTGAGTGTGGCAGGGTGAAAGGGGTGAGTGTGACAGTGCGAGAGAAGGTGAGTCTAGCAGGATTGGGGGATTAATATGATCGGGTAAATGCAGCAAAGCAAGGGTAGGTGAGTGTGGTATGGTTGGAGGGGGTGAGAGTGACAGGATTAAAAGGGGTTAATGAGAGTGGAGCTGGGTGAAGGGGTGACAGTGAGTGGGGGTTGAAATTGATTGGGGATGGGGATGGTTATAGTGTACAGAGGGGGTGTCAGTGTGTATATGGGGATGATAGAGTGTGTGTGGGGATGACAGTGTGTGTGTGTGTGGGAAGGTGACAGAGTATGTGGGGGGATGACAGGGTGTGTGTATGGGGGGAGTGACAGGGTGTGTGAAGGGGCTGTGACATGAGGGGTGGGCTGTGACAGAGTTGTGGGGGGCTGTGACAGAGTGTGTGGGAGTGGTTGTGACGGAGTGTGGGGAGACGGGGTGGGGATGGCTGTGACAAGGTGTGTGTGGGGTGACAGGGTGGGGTTGGCTGTGACAGGGTGAGTGGCTGTGACGGTGTGTGGGAGGGTAGGGGTCTGTGAGATGGTAGGGGGGATGTGAGAGGGTAGGGTGGCTGTGAGGGTGATGGGCTGTGAGACGGTAGGGAGCCTGTGAGAGGGTAGGGGAGTTATGAGGTGGGTTGGGACGGCTGTGAGATGGGTAGGGGGGCTGTGAGAGTGTAGGGGGGCTCTGAGAGGGTGGGGGACTGAGTGAAAGTAAGGGGCTGAGAGAAAGTAGGGGGCTGAGAGAAAGTAGGGGGGCTGAGAGGGTATGGGGCTGAGAGAAAGTAGGGGGCTGTGAGGGTGGGAGGCTGAGTGAAAGTAAGGGGCTGAGAAAGTTAGGGGCTGAGAGAAAGTAGGGGGGCTGAGAGGGTATGGTCCTGAGAGAAAGTAGGGGGGCTGAGAGAAAGTAGGGGGACTGAGAAAGGCTATGGGGCTGAGAGTGGGTAGGGGGGCTGTGAGAGGGTGGGAGGCTGAGTGAAAGTAAGGGGCTGAGAGAAAGTAGGGGGCTGAGAGAAAGTAGGGGGGCTGAGAGGGTATGGGGCTGAGAGAAAGTAGGGGAGCTGGGGAGGTATGGGGCTAAGAGTGGGTAGGGGGGCTGTGAGTGGATAGGGGGCTGTAAGGTGGATAGAGGGGCTGTGAGATGGGTAGGGGGCTGTAAAGTGGGTAGGGGGGAGGTGGGTAGGGGGCTGAAAGGTGGGTAGGGGGACTGTGAGTGGGTAGGGGGGCTGTAAGGTGGGTAAGGGGGCTGTGAGATGAGTAGGGGGTTGCTGTGAGATGGGTAGGAGTTGATGTAAAATGGGTAGGGGGCTGTGAGGTGTGTAGGGGGGCTGTAAGGTGGGTATGAGGGTAGTGAGTGGGTAGTTGGCTGTAAGGTGGGTAGGGGGGCTGTGAGTGGGTATGGGGCTGTAAGGTGGGTAGGAGGGGCTTTAAGGTGGGTAGGGAGGATGCTGTGAGATGGGTAGGGGGAGCTGTAAGGTGGGAAGGTGACTGTAAGGTGGGTAGGGGGACTGTGAGGTGGGTAGGGAGGGAGCTGTAAGGTGGGTATGGGATCTGTAAGTGGGTGGGGGGGCTGTAAGGTGGGTAGGGTCTGTAAGGTGGGTAGGGTCTGTAAGGTGGGTGGGGGTTGTAAGTTGGGTGGGGGAGCTGTGAGATGGGTAGGGGACTGTAAAAAGGTAAATACCTGGTTGTCCAGTGGGCAGCTTTCCCTGGTGGTCAGGTGGGCTGCTTTACGGTCTGCAGCTCCGCCGAGTGCAGAGCTGCAGACCATGTGGTAAGTCTAGCGATTTCCAGTCAGAGTGTTGCCGTGGTAACCCACTGCAATTCTCTTATTGGCTGGAGATTGCAAGACACCTCAGTCTGCAGGTCTCCCAACGGAGCTGCAGACAGGAGACTGGCTCTCCGCCAGGGCAGGCGGTGTGGAGGGGCCTCGCACCCGGCGGCATACAGAGCCAACATGTCACTTTGACTAAGGTGATTTGGGCGGCCGCGAGGCCCCAGCAAGCGCAAGGCCTTAGGTGGCTGCCTAAATCCTCTAATTAGAGAGAAGCATCTGGTTCTGAGTATCCAGGAGTATTTTTCCTGCAAAGCCACAGTGCATTGTTTCATAAACTTGATTTAGATTTCTTCCTGGAGTCTCCTCAGTTTGTGTTAAACTGTAAGGGTGTGCCTTAACTCATCACTTTTGACTCCCATCTCCAGGTAAGATCATTACACTAGGCTGACAGTCAGCCTCTAAGCTGGCTCCCAACCTACAGGAACATGCAAAGAGCGATGCCCGGTAACAGTTCCCTGGTGTCCCCAGATGCTGTAGCAGTGTCTGTCAAAGATCTATCTTTCCATTATTTTTTGTATCCTAATACCTCTCATATTGTAGAAACTCCATGTCTGTATGAATGTATAACACACTTCATTGTTCACATCAATTAAACTTACAATATTGTATCTTTGAACTATAACAAATGTGTTGGTCCTCCCGCCATACCACCTAAAATGAAGTTATCTCTTGCTGGACGTTTGAAATATTTAGAGATATGTTGAAATACATTTCAAAGTGGGAAACACCTATCCTTTTTAAATTTAATCTGTATATTTGTTATGTATTTAGTTTACATAGTTGGAGCACTATGGAACATTGCTTTCCACTGGGCATGTGTCATTTGCTATTTGGTATAGAAACAGGGGTGTATATACCAGAGTGTTTTCTCATGGTTTTTCATCCTATCCTCATGGTATATAAAATCATAGCCCATTGATCAGAACCTTCATATAATGATTCAAGGGATGTTATTTTAAGAATGGGCGGATATTCCCGGAGTCCAATCAGAAATAAGTGGCCATCACTGCACCATTGATTTTAGCTCTACTTTTGGTAAATATTTTGATACTAGCTAACAGTGCCCATTGTTTAAATAGATATATTCCTTCCTATTATAATTATTTGTTTATAAAATCTTCAAGCAAGCAGAACTCCAAAGTGTGTTTTGTTAATTTTCTTAACCTCGCCTGTCAATCAATCCTGTGGCCTCCCCACCCGCCTCTTCACATCGGGCCAAATGCTTGCAGTAATTTTCCAGTGATACTATGTTATTAGTGATATTCGTGCCAGAGAGGCCTTGGCTGTACTCACATGCACATTTACAGCTACATGGATATTTCGGGAATCCAGACCTGCTTTATTCCATAATACTGTCAACACCGGGAAGAATACCAAGAGAACTAGCCGTGGTCTTTTGGCAAAAAACATATGTTATACATTGCTGCATCGAAATCTGCTTCGAGATGCTCTCTCTAGCTGTGAATAACTGTGTGCAAATGACACTAGCAGGGTGCTTTCTGGATTTAGGGAATATGCTGTAGAAATGCACTGACATTAATTTTTGAAATGCATTCACACACGGTTAAGGGGTGCCCCATACTGTTCATGATTATAAGGACAGAAGAAACTTCTCCGGCTAGTGGAGGGTTCAATATGTGCATAGATCTCTCTCTCTGTGCCTCTTTAAATTTATCTTCAAGCCCAAATATCTTTACCTAATGGAGGTGAGGACAAAAGGCCAATTGCTGCTCTTCACAGCACACTTTGTGAAATTTTCACAGCATGCATGCATTGTGCAGTTTTCACACCTCGGTATCACCTGCATGCTACTATAATAATGTGACATGCTTAACTTTCTGCATTTATTAGGTATGTCATGTGACTGTGGCGTGCTTCGTGTGATTTTGATATCATGCAAAGCATGCAGCAGTTTGCCTACTGCAATAAACAATCTGCCCATGGTACTGTAATAGCCGAGATGCAATGTTTTTGTCTCTTACTAATGAAAATAGTTTAGTCAGAGGTTTTGTCAAGCTGTAGCACGACTCCCATCACATACAGCAGTCCAGAAACAGCAGTAAGGGATAAACTGCCAAGCTATGCTTTCATTTTATTCTTGCAGGTGGATGTAACGTCCCCCTCCCTGATGGTGGAAATTCTGTTAAAGTGATCATTAACTCAAGTCTGTTCTCAGAATCTTCAAGAGAAAGATGCAGGAAACGAGACAGGAAGTGTGTCTTAGCACTCCAGGAAGTAGCTGCAAAATGTTCCCAGCCCCTGGACATATGAAACTCTTTTCCTGCTTGGAATATTTGTTGGTTCTTGAAGTCCCTTTCGGTGACCTTCCCAATAACTTGGCACTTGACCTTTAACCCTCCAAGTGCCAGACAATTTAGCAATGCAATGACAAACAAAGAGCTTAAAGCAGCGTTTCCAAATATGCATGTCCATTTCTTCCTTAACAACAACAACAGGTAATTCCAGTAAGGTTTAGGGGAAGTTACATTCATCTCCAGACCAATGATAATACATAGAAAGACCTCACCACACACTCTACAACAGCCTAGGTAGCTATGGGAGGTGTCTCCTCAAGATATGTACTAGGGCAGGGAGTTACTCCTCAGCACAAGACATGATTGCTTTCTTGAGTAGCAAGATGGTGACTCACTCTGCACCCAATTACCTTCCCTGCATATGCATTATTTTAGGGGAAGCTGTAATCAGAGGAAAGTTGTATAGTCGTGGACAGTCCTTATTGCTACTCCAGTCTCTTCTTTTAGAAGTGGTCATGGTGGTAGGAATCTGTATGTGCAGTGTTTGTGTTTGAAATACTGCACATACAGAGATCTGTTCTGGCTTGGTTAACATTAATTTTGTGCAACAAGTATATCATGTGGCTCAAATTTACTTTAGTAGTACACTCAGACGTAAAGTTATTGCAAAGATAAAATCACTGCATTTATTTGTTTGTCACTACACTTGCGCTCACCTGCAATGGAAAACCTATATCTCCCCTCCCTCCCTTCTTTATTTGAGACCTTTCAGCACACATTCCACTATAATAATCAGGTTTTTGTAATCCCTCCTACTCTCCATCTGCACCCACCCCTCACTCTCTCACTTCCTGCCCTCCTCAGCTCGGGTCATGTACATGCCCTGGAGATAAGTCCACCAAATGCTTGTATATGAGAAACATTCGATTCAATGTCAGAGAGAGGAGTGATGCCGGACCCAGCATTCATACTATCATATAAACTCTTAATTTGAAACTAGACACAGTCATTCCATTTCTGATACACATAGAATCTGCATTCTACACTGAACAAAATTATAAATGCAATACTTTTGTTTTTGCTCTTATTTTTCGTGAGCTGAACTCAAAGATCTAAGTAATTTTCTATGTACACAAAAGGCCCATTTCTCTCAAATATTGTTCACAAATCTGTCTAAATCTCTGTTAGTGAGCACCTCTCCTTTGCCGAGTTAATCCATCTACCTCACAGGTGTGGCATATCAAGATGCTGATTAGACAGCATGATTATTGCACAGATGTGCCTTAGGCTGGCCACAATAAAAGGCCATTTTACAATGTGCAGTTTTAGTGTATTAGGAGGTCCGGGGGGGTCTGAAAACCAGTCAGTATCTGGTGTGACCACCATTTGCCTCAAGTAGTGCAACACATCTCCTTCGCATAGAGTTGATCAGGTTGTTGATTGTGGCCTATGGAATGTTGGTCCACTCCTCTTCAATGGCTGTGTGAAGTTGCTAAATGTTGGCAGGACCTGGAACACGCTTTCGTATATGCCGATCCAGAGCATCCCAAACATGCTCAATAGGTGACATGTCCAGTGAGTATGCTGACCATGCAAGAACTAGGATGTTTTCAGCTTCCAGGAATTGTGTACAGATCATGCTGCAACATGAGGTGGTGGTCGTGAATGAATGGCACAACAATGGACCTCAAGATCTTGTCACGATATCTCTGTGCATTCAAAATGCCATCAATAAAATGCCCCTGTGTTCATTGTCCATAACATACGCCTGCCCATACCAGAACTCCACCGCCACCATGGGCCACTCGATCCACAACGTTGACATCAGCAAACCGCTCACCCACATGACGCCATACACGCTGTCTGCCATCTGCCCTGTACAGTGAAACCGGGATTCATCCGTGAAGAGAACACTCTCCAAAGTACCAGACACCATGGAATGTGAGCATTTGCCCACTCAAGTTGGTTACGACGATGAACTGCAGTCAGGTCAAGACCCTGGTGAGGACGACGAGTATGCAGATGAGCTTCACTGAGACAGTTTCTGACAGTTTGTGCAGAAATTTTTTGGTTATGCAAACCGACTGTTGCAGCAGCTGGTCTCAGACGATCTTGGAGGTGAAGATGCTGGATGTGCTGGTCCTGGGCTGGTGTGGTTACAAGTGGTCTGCGGTTGTGAGGCCGGTTGGATGTACTGCCAAATTCTCTGAAACACCTTTGGAGACGTCTTATGGTAGGGAAATGAACATTCAATTCACGGGCAACAGCTCTGGTGGACATTCCTGAAGTCAGCATACCAACTGCACGCTCTGTCAAAACTTGAGACATCTGTGGCATTGTGCTGTGTGATAAAACTGCACATTTTAGAGTGGCCTTTTTTGTTGCCAGCCTAAGGCACACCTTTGCAATAATCATGCTGTCTAATCAGCATCTTGATATGCCACACCTTTGAGGTGGATGGACTATCTCGGCAAAGGAGAAGTGCTCACTAACACAGATTTAGACAGATTTGTGAACAATATTTGAGAGAAATATCCTTTTGTGTACATAGAAAAAGTCTTAGATGTTTGAGTTCAGCTCATGAAAAATGGGGGCAAAAGTGTTGCGTTTATAATTTTATTCAGTGTATTTCTGTAGATATGCACTCAGCATTCTAATTTGTATCAGAATTAACCAGAATTCTAAATTAGGCACATCCAGCATTCTATTTGTTGTCCACAAGAAATTAGCATTTTATTTCTGTACCATGTGCACCCTTTATTTTCCTTCTGCATTTACATGGGAGACAGTTCCCAGTGGCGTACCTAGGGTATGGCAAGCATGGAACAGAGCTCCACAAGATGGCAGGATGTTTTAAAAGATCTCCCTGCGCGGCCCTTTAAAAAATGTCAAGCACATACACAAGCACTTAATATTAGAGACACTCAGCCCCCTCCCCCCCCCCCACTGCTCTTCCACACACCCTACATTCAGCCACTACACACACTCACTGACACAGAACAGAGCCCAGGGCTTAAGGAGGGGGCCCCAATCTGGGGCACTAGGAAACCTTAATCCAACTCTTGCACCACTGAGCTGTGGCCAGGTAGGCAGTTGGTGTTAATTTTTTAGCCCTGCTACAGGTAAGTGGAAGAGCTCCCTTGGTGGGGGGATCAGTGCTTAAAGTTTGCACCTCTAGCAGGTGCAGACCTCTGTAATGGATCCTTTGTGATCCGGTGCCTTCCAATGAGTTAGAACGCAGCTGGCGAATGTTTCCAGTTTGCACTCTAACTTGCTGAGTGCCAAACTGCGAGGGAGCGATTACTGCTACTGAGGTCCGCAAATGCCAGTGGTGCAAACCTCACGCTCTCCTGCTCGACCATCAGGGACTCAGGACCCCCGAGAGACCACCAAGCAGAGTTAACCCCTCCTCGACCACCAGGGAGTATGACAAGCCAAGCAGGAGGGGGCAACACAGAGCACGACCACCCACATTACATACAGCCAGCGCACACACACATTACATACAGTCAGCTCACCCCACAGACATTACATGCAGCCAGCACACACAAACATTACAGCTAGCACACACAACATACACATTATATACAGTTTGAATTTTTGAGTCGATTTTATGGTAAAGTTATCTCAAAGATAGGTATCAGATGTTTGAAGGGGGCTGTGAGAGGCGCAATCTCTGTGCTTGCCATAGGCGCTATTGTTAGTAGATACAACTCTACAAGTTTCCTCTGTATAAATGTCTGCTCCTAGAAGTCTTTGCCAACCTGCTCCTTCACCGTGAGCATCCTCTAATCTGTAAGAATGAAAATCTGGGTTCCAGGGGCTCTACTTATGAACATGCTTGGCCAGAGTAAAATCATTTGCCATGAATCCTTTGCATTGACGTTAATCCTAGATAGACATTGGCTACAATTCTATCACTGAGTGCGCAATGCTCCAGGAATGTGAGAATGACTTAACACCTCTGGATTCTGATTCTTTTTCCACATTGAAGCTTAGATTTCCAGCTCACGTAAACCTTGTTCTCTCTTGGCAAGGGTTGCAAAAATGAGGGCAGATTAAAGACAAACTATCATACCATTTTAGAAGTGCTTTGTTTTACATTTGAACAGGCTTAGACATTGCAAACTAGTTTTACGATTATAGATATATGGCCATGTAAACATGTAATCTCTGACTCTTGAATTCTTTACAGAATGCCTGTTCTGGTGGAAATTAAACTAAATCTGAAATGTATAAAGCATCACCTTGATATTATGAAGTGTAAATAAATGTATTTTTCTATATAAATGGGAGGAGGGTTGCAGGTTGCACCTTTCTTTATCAAGAGCATAATAAAGAGAAGAGATTCTTAGTACATTTTTAAACCCCTCTTCATCCCCAGTTCTTACAGTTGATGCTAGTGTCAAAGCCATGGTGGTCCGTGGCGAGGGCTTTCTAGTGGCACAAATCAATTGTCCCTGCTCTTTCTCACATTCTTCCCTTTACTAGAAAGGGCTAACGTGTAACTATATATTATATATTAACCTTGTACAAAGCAGTTTCTCAGGCACCTTTGATGCATCTATGTAACTATTTTGGATTACATTTGAGAAGAAACAAAAATTGTGCAAATATATTACTTTTAAAAGTCGCACTACATGAAAAAAACCCCCAAACAATAAAAAGTATTCACATTAAAATGGAAAAACAATGATGACTTCAGGAAAGACTGTAAAAATTGGTTGAAGAGATTCACTTTCTCAAACCACTGGAATGTAACGTACAACTGTGTCCTACAGCACGGAAAGGGTTAATATCTTCAGCATTCTAAACGCTGAAAAGTCATCAGTAGAGTTTGGCCTGTGTCTCGGTGCAGGCACACAGGGCACTGTACACATGGAGCCAGGGGATCAAATAAACTTTGCATTCAGGATGCAGGTGTTGTTGGGAATGTTTCCTGCCTGCCTGGCTGCTACTTATTACTTGTTTTATTATCTGTTATTTTTCGAGGCAGCAGATGGGGTTTCCCTCCAGCTGCCTGGAAAGCTGACTGTGTATTTGGCTCTCTGCAGCTGATAGCTTTGCTTGCAAGCACAGGGTGGTTAGTCAACAGGCTGGAAACAACTATGTCAAAAAGAAAACATGAGTCCTGTGCACAAAGCCAGTGCTGACATCCATTCCTTCTCCATGTGGAGAGCAGGCCTTCTGCTTCTAGCACACTGCAATGCTTTTATCAGGATTAGCCATTTGGGTATGTCTAGATTAGAGAGCTGGGTTTCATGCCCACTTCCTCTACTTTATTTTCTTGCACTGTAGGTGCTGACATTTATTCCTCTAGTTAGGGAGCGGGTGGCAAACAATGCATAGTGGTATTGCCTATATAGGCTTCCTTATCAGGCCAGCTGCCGAGCCTGCCTACTGGTATATTCCGCCCTGATCACACAGAAGATGAACCAATACTGCATGTGTGGAAAAATGTAATTTTGAGAAACCTAGCGATCACTACATACAATAGATAAAATCTCAATATATTTTGAGACTAATTTCTCAAAGGGCTAGTGTATTTTTTTTAAATTTTAGTCAGTACCGTACATGTGGTCATGTGAGGCTGCTGACCTGGGAAAGCCTTCTTAGAGGTCTGTGAAGGTGGGTTTATATATGACTCCATGTTGTAGTACCCACAGAGATCCTAGAGCTTGCAACATATTTGAAAACCATCCTGTCTTGTGCTATATATTAGCATTGCAACAATAACACTGTGAGCTATATTATAAAGGCCACCAACATGATATAAAATAAAGAAGGAGGGATATTCATTAAACGATAATTCACTATGTATTATCATGCCACCCAACCATCCCGATTTCAATGGGGCAGTTTTGTTTTTCGGGTCCTGTCCCATCATTCTGACTTAGCTCCTTGATGTCTTTTTTTGGGGACACAAGAGATCTGTCCCCAACAAGCTTGGCATGAACATATGATAAGATGCACTTGCTCTAGTTTGGGGGAGTAGAACCTGTGCTCGCTGCACTCGAGTTTTGTTCAGGACACTGAAACAGTGGTCCCTGCAATGTCTGCCCACAGTGGGATAGTAAAAATAGGCAGACTGCCTGGTTTGCCTGATGGCCAGTCCGGGCCTGCCTAGGAGGACCCAGGTACATTGTCAAGCAATCCTTAAAGGGACACTACAGTCACTAAAACAAGTGTTTTGTGTCTAGATCATGCCTCTGAAGTCTCACTGCTCAATTTTATAACATGACAGGAGGCTTCGTATTTGTATTAACTTTCTTTACTAGCTCCACAGCAGCAAAGAAAAAAACCATTAAAGAAAGAACCAATCAGAGTAAAACAGAGGATATATAAGTCCCAGCATAGCCAACCAGGGGAGGCCTCCTCGGATGAGGAGCAAGACGTGCCCCACTCCCTCTCCATTCTGGATGAGTGGCAGGCAGAAACCTCTGATTCTGACGAGGGCGGTTGGGGCTCCAATGCCTACGTCACTGAGACATTTCTGGGTGAGCCCCAGCCTAAAGGAGATGCGGAACCCCCCGCCACGGCTACTCAGGAGCAGGAGATATTCCTAGACTCCACGGGCCAGAGAATGTTTGATCCCAGGAAGATTCGCCACCCCGGCTTGGGTGAGTGGGCCCCACCTGATCACCTCCTCCGCTTCATGCATTTTTGGATAAGGAATCCCTTGGAAAAGCATATCCGTAAGAGGATGCGGGCGGAGTGTCCGAGACCGACCCTGCCAGATAAGGTGGCCTATACACCGGAATTTGATCAGCTTATGCTGACCTTTATGGAACAGGGGGGCCGATACCCACGGAGGGGAATTGAGAAAAGCTTTAAAGGAGCGCAGGATAAAATCCTGGACACAATGGGCCCATTGGCCCGAGATATGTACCTGGTGGACGAAGCCTACGCCAGAGCGGACTCCATCACAGCAGACATGGTGCGAGAATGGGCACACGATATCCGAGAGTGGGCCCAGAGGGGCTTTTGTTTCCTCTGTAACACGAATGCGGCCCTCTCTACGGAGCGGCGCCGAGCAGCATTTTTTCGTATCGACCCCAAATTGGTTGATTTAGGGGTCAAAGAATTGGGCCCACAGGCACAGGGCAAGCTCTTTGGTGAAGCTTTTATGAAAGAGCTAAATAAACACGTAAATGTATTTACATCCTTGAATAAGGCCCGCACGTCCATGCGCAAGGTCTTCCGAGGTACCTCTGTGAAGGGTGTTTTTTCCAGGGCTGGTCGGCAGCGGGGCCGTGCCGCCAGCCGTTTTTGGCCTTCAGGCCCCCGCATGGGTTACCAGCATCAATTCTTCCCTCAACAAAGTTACCAGGGCACCGGAGCTAAACAGCTCTTCCCCTATTACCAAAGGGGCTCTGACAAAGGACGAGGCGGTCGGGGACGAGGCCGTGCACGCTTCCCTACAGGTAAGAGACCACCGTTGTTCGATACCTCATATAACTATGATTGCAGGCCGTGTTTCACTTTTTTCCCAGAACTGGGCCCAACTGTCCACGGACGCTTGGGTACTACAGACTGTCAAAGGATACCGAATCGAACTCCGATCACAGCCTGTTCAAAGGTCTCCCCCTTGTCCTTTACGCCTCTCAGCTGCGGACACTCACCTCGTAGAAAGGGAGCTCCGCGAGCTACACGTAAAGGGCACTAGAGAACCTGCGTGCACAAGGGGAGGTTTCTTCAGCAACATGTTCCTCGTCCGCAAGAAGACCGGGGACTTCCGGCCAGTGATCAATTTAAGAGGACTGAACACGTATGTGACCTACCGCCACTTCAAAATGGAGAGCATACATTTACTGAGGGACCTCCTCCAAGAAAGAGATTGGTTTACGCGTCTAGACCTCAAGGACGCTTATTTGGCAATTCCAATCCACATGGACAGCCGGCCCTTTCTCCGTTTTCTCTGGAATGGCTCACCATGGCAATTCACGTACCTTCCATTCGGACTGAGCTCGGCACCGTGGTGCTTCACAAAAATGCTGAAACCAGTGGTATCACACCTCCGAACACACGGGATCAGATGCATAATTTACCTGGACGACATTCTCTTGTTCTGCAGAACAAGGGAACTGGCCGTCCAGCACACTACGTATACAGTACAACTATTAGAATCCTTGGGCTTCGTTGTCAACAGGGCCAAGTCCGTAATGACACCCGCTCAACGAATCCAATTCCTGGGCTTCGGGATCGACTCCAGGTCCTGCACCCTGCACCTCCCGTCCGCCAAGGTGACGGCCATCAGAAAGTAGATCCGCAGGGTTCTCAAATTGGACTCCATTCCGCTCCGTCAACTGGCGCGGATCGTGGGACTCTTATCGTCCTCAATACAAGCCATATTTCCGGGACCCCTTCACTACCGGGCGATGCAACGGCTGAAGGCCAGCCTCCTTCGCCAAAACCCCACATACAACCAACCGGTTCCACTGTCGGAGGAAGTATATCAAGAACTCCAGTGGTGGCTCCACTGTATGCAGGCCTGGAATGGTCAGGCCATCTTCGGCAGCCAACCGGACTTCGTCCTGGAGTCGGACGCGAGCCACATGGGATGGGGCACCACGGATGGAGAAACGTCCACAGGGGGAACGTGGACACCACAGGAATTATCGATGCATATCAATTGCCTCGAACTATTAGCGGGCTCCTTTGCTATACGCAGCCTTACAAAAGGGCAGTCCAATTGCTGTATGCTATTACGAATGGACAATGTGTCGGCGGTACGGTACATCAACCGTTTGGGAGGTACCCGGTCACGAACGCTAGTGCATCTGACAAAGGAAATCTTCGATTACTGCCTCCCGTGCAATATCACGCTACTAGCAGAACACCTACCAGGGGAGACGAACCTCACGGCGGATTGGTATTCCCGTCATTGGAGGGATGCCAGCGACTGGCAGTTGGACCCGCGAATATTCACGCATCTGCAAGACCAGAAGGGACCCTTTATACTGGATCTCTTTGCCTCACGCAACAACCGGCAGGTTCCACAGTTCTACAGCTGGCTACCGGATCCGGACTGTATAGCAGTAGACGCCTTCACTCAGCAGTGGCCACAACAGGGAGCGTACGCCTTCCCCCCATTTACCATGATTGCCAGAGTTCTCAATCATCTACGCAGACGGAGGGTCCGACTAACCCTGCTGACACTGGCCGAGTCAACCCTGGTTCCCGGACCTTCTCGAGCTGTCCTATCAGGACCTGATTCTCCTACCGAGCGACGACATGCTACTCAGAGACCCGGCGGGGAACATACATCCGATGGTGTCAGACGGCCATCTAGCCTTGGTGGCCTGGACTCTTTCAGGGGAACCTGGTGTACCGACGAATTATTGTCGACAGCTAAGGACCTCCTATGGCACTCCTGGGCCCCGGGAACAAGAAGGAGTTATCTATCCGCATGGCGAGCTTGGACCAGTTGGTGCGTGGGAAGGGATCTGGATCCCTTTACAGCCCCTGTTTCGGACATCATGAATTTTCTCTCGACCCTATTCGAAGAAGGGAAGTCTTACCGCACCATAAATGTCATGAGATCAGCTATCTCGGCAGCACACGTTCCGTCTCAAGGACGGGCAGTCGGACAGGACCCGCTAATATGCCGGCTACTACGGGGTATCAAACTAAGGAGACCCCCAGCACCTAAGTATCAACATCTCTGGGATGTGGAGATAGTCCTTCGTTTTCTCAGGAACTGGCCTCCCAACGAACAGCTCTCATTGAAACAGCTGATGGCGAAGTTCACCTTCCTGTTGTGCATGGTTTCCTTCTGGAGAGTGGCTGACGTTCGGACATTCGATAAGGACGCCTTTTCCATTGGCCCCGAAGGAGTCATGTTTCACATATCACGGCGTAATAAATCCAATTCAACATCAGTGTTCTATCCGTTCTTCAATTCGGACTCCCAATTGTGTGTGGTTCGGGCTCTCCGAGCATACGTGACGGCAACGGAGAACTTGCGCCCACCGTCTGCACAACAACTTTCGGTGTCATATGTGAATCCACACGGCCCTGTCTCAGTCACCACATTGGCCAGATGGATCAGATGGCTTCTCTCTCTAGCCGGGATAGAGGCTTCCTTTGGTGCACACTCCGTTCGAGGGGCAGCGGCATCATCGGCATTTTTAGCAGGCGCCTCACTGTCGGACATCCTACACACGGCGGATTGGTCCCGAGAATCTACCTTTCGGACCTTCTATTTTCACCCGTCGTCCAATGCCGCTTTCGCTCTTCTACAAGCGTTAAAACTGCAAATACGAAGCCTCCTGTCATGTTATAAAATTGAAGATTATGCTAGCGCAGTGTACTAATAATCTTAATTTTAATAATGACAGGAGGCGAGTATTTTCCCACCCTTTCATTCTCCTGGAGGTGCCCGCCCAATTGGAGGTAAGTTTAAGGAGTATGAGTAAGATGGTCCCTTCTATTGCTTTAAGTTAACATGGGTTAGGATAACATACTGCTGTAATTATTATAGGGTTTATTGCACTATAAGGGTATTAAGAATTACAATATAGTTTCTCAGAAGTGAACTCATAACCAGATACTTGGTTTTTTATGGTCATCTCCGTATCGCTGATACTAGTCTCTTTCTCTTTTCAGTTTGACAAGCCACAAGGATGATGGAAGGCTGAAGAGACCATTATTGTTTCCATGTTGGATTATGTTATAATAGTTGGAATAAAGTTACAACGGACTTATTACCGCATTAGGACCTTGTGATGTCGCAGTAGTCAAGAGGAAATGGTTGGCTATGCTGGGACTTTTATATCCTCTTTTTTACTCTGATTGGTTCTTTCTTTAATGGGTTTTTTCTTTGCTGCTGTGGAGCTAGTAAAGAAAGTTAATGCAAATACTCGCCTCCTGACATTATTAAAATTAAGATTATTAGTACACTGCGCTAGCATAATCTTCAATTCTCTGCCATTTAGAAGTTGAATCACTTTTATTTATGCAATACTAGCCACACCTCCCATTTCTGTGATTGACATAGCCTGCATGAAAACAAAATTTTTCATTTTCAATCAGATGTTATTTATTTTAAAAGTTTTTATCTCCTGCTCTGCAAACTGAATTTTAATTACACACTGGAGGCTACTGCAGGGTGTAAAAAGCTATTAACAGAGAAGGAGATAAGAAATTCTAAATGAAACAAAATTTGCAATAAAGGAAGCATAAAAATTAGATGACTCTTTAAGGAAGTGTTTAGGAAGGCTATGTAAGTTATTTGCAGGCAGGTGAGCCTAGGGCTCCATAAACAAAGCGATTTAACTCCTAATTGGCAGAGAATTGAGCAGTGAGACGGAAGGGAAATGATCTAAACACCAAAACTGCTTATTTTAGCTAAAGTTGTATTGGTGACTTTAGTGTCACTTTAACCCCTTAAGGACACATGACACGTGTGACATGTCATGATTCCCTTTTATTCCAGAAGTTTGGTCCTTAAGGGGTTAAATTATAAATAGAAACACTTACAGATGGAGATAGGAGAAAACACCAATCAAGGGTGTAAGTCAGGAGGGGTTACAGAGGTATATAGGGCTTGACCCTTAATTGTATAAATAGAAAGATAGTGAGTTAGTTTAAACAGTCTCTAATGGACAAATGTAAAGAGGACAAAAGTCTGGAGCAATAGGGAGTCTAATATACATAATAAAAGTGTCTCTGTTGGTATATATCGAGGGGGGAGCCCTTCTTGTATGGAGTTAAGATAAATAAGTGTTAAATAGATGCCCTAAGTGGTGATCAGTCACTAGAGCAAAAATCAATAAACTTACTGAAAAAAATTTAACTCTTGTGCAGAAACAACAGTTTCTGTTGAGCATAGAGCAGAAACAGAAAACTGACAAGTGCCAAAGTTGGAGCTAAAGAAGTAGATAACCAACACACAGCATCCACTGCTCCTGTAGAACGAAAAGCTAGCCGGTGCCCATACAGGAGCTAGAGGAGTAGAACGCTAGTATGCCAAAATCCCATCCCTACCATTAAAATTATAGACTGATCATTTGTTTGTCAGTGGGCAAATGTTCAAAAACTTTTCCCCCTCACTCCCATGTTATAATTTTTTTAGGACCGGGGTTTAGCTAGGTTGCAAAAATATCTGTTATCCTGATGCAAAACTTACTGACCCATACTCATGGCTGCACACTTGACCGCTCCCACAAAGTGTCTCCATTTTCCTGCCCTCCCATGGCAATCTCTCCCCCCTTCTAACTCAGGTGTCACCACTCTTCACCCTCTGATCATACGGCTGTAAGATGACCCCTGTTCTGCATTATAAAACCCTTTATTTTCATATTATTCAGATGAATGATTTGTTTACATCAGTTCATTAATTAATGGTACCTGGAACAATTGTAATTTAGGAGAAGTGCGGAGAGAAAATGATTATTGGCTCCTGGTTCCTACAGCTGTTTGAGATGCTGTGATTTTTGGCTGGCTGTGTGCAACAGATGGTCGCTGGCCACATAAATCAAAAGCATGAACTATGAATGTGAAAGGGTCAGGTTTATTCACCTCACCCATTGCATCTATTTTCTAATAGGTTTGGTGAGAAAATTTTAGGATTGGGAATTACCAGGTATCATATGCCCAGTTTATGTAAATAGTGCAACTTTAACCGAATATTGAGTTGGACCACTTAAAAGAGACACATTAGGTTTAGACATAGAATTAATCATGTCTTCATTGTTCTCAGAGGACCTATATTCATATAGCATGGTGGGCTCTAAATCATGAACGTGAAACTTAATAGAGAGAATTATGTGGATTATAGGCAAATCTATATGTCAAGATGCGTTTTGTGGTCTCCTACCATGCTTGCACAACTATGTAAATGTAACAAGGAATCATTTAGTAAAAGCCCTTTAAAAGATATTTGCAGACGTGTTTCTGCGAGATTTAGCTACATAACAGAGCACTAAACACAAGGGTTGATCATTAAATCCCACATCATGTTGAAGCTGTAAGGACAAGTCATTGACTTCTGTTAGTGGTGTCTGACCTGTACAGCCACACAGAGTGTTGGACAATATGGAGTCACCTTAGGGCCACACTGGAAGACCTCTAGTAATGGTCAACAGTATGACTGCCAGGGAACACTGATCACGGAACATTGATCATTCCGCCTATGTGGTTTCTTTCCTTGCTATATTGTGTATTATATTCCTCCCCCTGTCTTTCCATATTACATTCGTCCCTAGTTTTGTCTGGGGCCCTTGAGAGAAGAGGCTAACAATAAATACATAAATAAGGTTCATTGCCAAAAGCATATTAATTTGAGGGTGGATGGGAACTCTTCCTACTGACCTATATGGCAATATGCAGAAAAAAAGGAATTGGGGGCATACCTGGAACATGCATTTTTTCAACAGTGGTGCTGCCATATAGACCAAAAATTATACAAAATACAGATTAAGGTACAGCCTCCACTATAGGTGCCCCTTTTTAGGTGACCACAGGAAAGCATACATTTGAGAGACTTTGGAAGCAGTAAGTATTGCAGTTAGCATGTTTGTATCCCATGTTAAAATTAGTGTTGGACTAACTGATATACTGTAACATAGTGGTGGACTTAACACAATATGACCATACGGTGTAACTGTATCCCCATATTTGTTTGCTAACATAAGTGATTTTAAGTAGCCTTGTAAACAATTTAAACTGTGCACGGTTTCTTAATTTGTATATTCTATATTTCAACATGGGGTGGAAAATTAGTGATCCCATGCATCCAGGGGCGTATTAGCCGCGAGGCAAACAAGGCATTTGCCTTGGGCGGCATTTTTCAGGGGGCGGCAAAAAACGCCGCCCCCCAAATGCCCAGGGCAAATGTCTTGTTAGCCTCGCGGCTAACAGACATTCTGGGCGCTGGGCGGCAGTGGCTGCAGCGCTGGGCGGGCGGCTGGCGAGGGAGCACTTCCCCTGAGCGCTCTGCTCAGCTCCCTCGCGCGCCGCCAGCAGAGTGAGGCTGGGAGCCGGGTTGATGACGTCATATTCCGGCTCCCAGCCTCACTCTGCTAGCGGCGCGCGAGGGAGCTGAGCAGAGCGCTCAGGGGAAGAGCTCCCTCGCCGGCCGCCCGCCCGCCCTGCAGCCACTGGACCCCAGGGAGAGGAAGAACCCCCCCAGCATTACCAAAGGTAAGGAGGCTGGGGGGGGGTTAAATAAAAAAAAACACTAGTGAGTGTGTGTATGTCTGTTAGTGTGTATGTTAGTTTAGTGTTAGTGTGTGTATGTTAGTGTGTGTGTTAGTGTGTGTATGTTAGTGTTAGTGTGTATGTTAGTGTGTGTATGTTAGTGTGTGTGTTAGTGTGTGTATTTTAGTGTGTGTGTTAGTGTGTGTTAGTGTGTGTATGTTAGTGTGTTAGTGTGTGTATGTTAGTGTGTGTGTTAGTGTGTGTGTGTGTGTGTATGTTAGTGTGTTATGTTAGTGTGTGTGTGTGTGTGTTAGTGTGTATGTTGTGTTAGTGTGTATGTTGTGTGTGTGTGTGTGTGTGTGTGTGTTAGTGTGTGTATGTTAGTGTTAGTGTGTGTATGTTGTGTGTGTGTTAGTGTGTGTGTTAGTGTGTGTATGTTAGTGTGTGTGGATGTCTGTTAGTGTGTGTATGTTAGTGTGTCTGTTAGTGTGTGTATGTTAGTGTTTGTGTATGTTAGTGTTTGTGTGTGTATGTTAGTGTGTGTGGATGTCTGTTAGTGTGTGGATGTCTGTTAGTGTGTGTCTGTTAGTGTGTGTCTGTTAGTGTGTCTGTTAGTGTGTGTATGTTAGTGTGTGTATGTTAGTGTGTGTGGATGTCTGTTAGTGTGTGTCTGTTAGTGTGTGGATGTTAGTGTGTGTATGTTAGTGTGTGTCTGTTAGTGTGTGTGTCTGTTAGTGTGTGTGTCTGTTAGTGTTAGTGTGTATGTAGGTTAGTGTTAGTGTATGTATGTTAGTGTTAGTGTATGTATGTTAGTGTTAGTGTGTGTGTGTCTGTTTGCCTGTGAGTGTGTGTGTGTGTTTGCCTGTGAGTGTGTGTGTCTGTTAGTGAGTGTGTGAGTGTGTGTCTGTTAGTGATTGTGTGTTTCTGTTAGCTAGTGAATGCGTATCTGTCAGTGAATGTGTGTGTATTTAGAAGGCGGAGCAGGGGGGAAGGTTGGGTGGCGGTTGCGCGGGTGGGGGTGGCGTGGGGGGGGGGTGCCTGAGTTTTGTCCTGCCTAGGGCAGCACAAAACCAGGATACACCACTGCATGCATCACTAATTGAGCTTGGACTTCTTAAAGGAGACTTTGTTGGTTGTTTATATGGAGGCTGCAAAAGTTTAATTTGTAAATCCACATATATAGTTGCAAGTGCAATTATTGATAAAATCTCAGTAGAAAACTCAGCATGTAGACAACAGGTCTCCTAGAAAGGAGGCCTCAAGATTGTCACATTTAAGACCCTACTGTTGAGTTCAAATACTACTGAAACATGTGAATAACTTTGAACTTTCAGACCCCTTTTGATAAAATTATTTTCAAAGTGATGACAAATTTGTCACTGAATTAAGAGAAACATATTCATAGGGTATCTGGAACAATGAATCTAAAAACGATGCTTCATCTAGGAGAGGACACTCAGTGCAACCATGCACAAACCTGGCTTGTAGCCCTCAGTTGTTTTTCCACTTCGGGTCAGGAAAATTGCAACGTGTGTTTGTCCTGTGTTTCAAATGCCGTAGGAGAGGAATATTATCCAGTTCAGATTTTCCATGAGCTACATTAATGTGTAAAACTGTCAGTTCTTGGGTGGGGGCCAGGGAACAATGACCTAAATATATAACCATTAGTAGAAAAAAAGGTGAAGAGGTCATCACCAATATACCCTCTTTGGAAATATGTTGATGTTTATGAAAAAAAAAGCTTTCCATAGTTCTACTTCTAATCAACGCCCTGGCATCTTATCTGATTACCTGTTAATTCATGGAAAAAGTTATTTTTAAAAACAATATCACATACAGATATATGATAAATGAATGTATAAAACTCTTTCTAACTGATCAAAGTGATTGTAATAATATAAAAATTGCTTTTTAAGTTCATCACTAGCTTGGGTTGGACCTCAATTTCCATGATATGGAGCTCAGACCAAGTTTTCACAGTTTTATACTTTTTTATATTGATCGAAATTTCAGACTAAAAACACAGAACATGGTAAACAATATCAGAAAATATCAAATTAACCTCTAAAAAAGGAAGTGTGACAACAAAAAACGCTTAAAGTGTATTATAACAAACAGCAGCTCTAAAATAAATTGAGCAGAGATACCTTCTTTAACACGCCAATAAAATACACAAATTAAAAAATACTTTAAGTGAAAACCTTATGTAAAATAGTGGAGAGCCTAAAAAACCCATGCAAATAAAATATTCTAACCCTTGCCAGTATTTAGTCAAGTGGTGATATTCACCAGAATACCATAAAAAATACAGAGAGGAAATATGTAGTGTAGATGGTATTTGTAGGAGTGATATCTATACAATGATATTGGAAATCCACTCACATTGATAACAGCCTGCAAATATGGCTCGATTAGTTGTACAGTTGTGCTCTTTATTCAGCCCCACACCTTGCTTTTGGAAGATTCAAGTCTCAAACATATAAATGTAAATACCATTGGTGTAATATGTAAAGATATATCACAATTAGTAAAGATATATAATTAAGCTCAAAAATCACATTAACCACCAAAAGCAGGTAGAGGATTGGGGATACTATGGGTTAGGTTCAGTGGTTGGATAGTGGCCTATACCCATTAGATTATAGTCTACTCTCTCAAAAGATGCTGCAAATGAAGCCTGGCTGAGAGTGATGGGAATTACATCTCACAGCATCTACGTAGTCAATGAAAATTAGGGGATACGATATTGAACTAATGCATCCTATTGTCAATTGAGCTGAAATTCAGCTGCTCATATTTACTCTTGTCATAATGTTACAGAACCAACAGCCAGGGGCCCACTACGTTAATTGACCATATCTGCAGACATTTCATGTGCACAATATTAGTTTTTTTTTGTTTGTTTGTTTTTTTCTTTTTTTAGCGTATTATGATTTTTAGCATATACCTTCACTTGAACCATTCAATAAGATTAGAATTTAGATTTTGTTTTAAAAAGGTCTTGTTATGCCATGTGCATGAAATTACTTTTATGTGAAACAGAGGAAGGAAAATTAAATTATTTGTAACAATGTTGGTTTTTGTCTGCCCACCCAATCTTGCATGTTTATGGCCCTACCTTCTATCTTTTTACCTTATCCACCCATGTCATTAAGAAAGGGAGATACCTGGAACAGTATTACATAAATGACAAAAAATACAAAATGCTTATTAAGCCAAATGTGTGTAAAATAGTTTCCTGCCCATGAACGCAGAGATTACCTTTTAATGAGCTCTATTAAGGATGTCTGAATGATGTCAACTTGGCCATTTACAGACATGCCCATTCAATGAATTGGGCTGGGTACCACAAATAGGAAACTACTGTTTTGGCAAAAGAAACTGGAAAAATATTAATAGGCATTTCTTTAACCATCCATGTGCTGTAAGTTTCCCCTACAATTATAAAAATGACCAGTTCAGACAGATCAACATAGGAAGGAGTATATAATTTTTTCTGTCCTTTTATTAATTTTTATACACAAAATAAATTCATTTTTTTCCAATATTGACGTGAAGCATCCTAAAATACAATACAATGTTCTTCTATCAACAATTCATCTAGCCTGATTAGTTGGAAAAAATGTAGGGATAAGTAAGAATATTTGGACTTAAAATAATAGCTGCTCCAATTGGGAAAATGATAGTAGAGACTCTCTAATTTGTAAAAGGCAAGATGTCTAATGATTAAAATAATCTTTTTTATATATATATATATATATTTTTTTTTTACCATACCAAGGGATGTACATAAACTTTACAGCAACCAGTATAAATATTGCATTTGTAAAAACTGTATTATATTATTTTTATTTATTTATTATATGTTTACAGGACAAGTTGTATTTAAGAGATTCCTCTTCACCCACACCGGTGGTTCATATAACGTGATGTGTATTTATTGTGGCACACTCCATACAAACTCCGGCCAGTGTTTGCATCACAAGAATATGACTTACTCACATTTTGTTCTGTACTAGAACTTCTGTCATTATTCTGGATTGCATTGGAACATACCAGTGGGAGATCACTATAAACTGGCCAGAAATTTTGGCTGTGGCTGCCATTATTGAATGTTTTAAGTGCTTATAACACTAAGTATTCATTTCTGTCTCCTACAAGAGCCTTTAGCTAATGATGAGGTCCTGTGTGATGACCAGATTACCCTATGCCAGCCTGCCACACTACGTACTTACTTTTTGTAAGCTCAGTTTTTAAAGGAACGCACCAGGTTGTATTAAGCACAGAAGTCGTAATGTATTATAAAGATAAAAAATGCACTTAAAAATAATATAAAGAAGAAAAAAAGAACAATACTTTTCTATGTATTCTCCCTTTTGAAGTTTTTCCCATACATAATACCCTCTTCCAGTAACTGGCTTCTGACATTTGGTTAAACCAGGAACTGGCTGAGCAGACTAAGCAGCAAAACTCCCCCTGCTGGTTCAGTGTGTCATAGAGCATATTTGTTACAAATGCCAATCAGACCTCCTCTACCACCATGCCCCAATATCAGTACCAACTGGAAAAAGCATCCAGTTCTATTTGGTGGTTAAGATGAACAATGCTTACTCAGTTCTTTGTAGAACCATGGTATTACATGCATGTCTTGTATATCGAACACAGTACAGACTGTCTCAGTCAGGTTAGATTTATTCCATGAACAGTCACAGTTGGGTTGCATTTCACCCATCGTATAGTACTTGGTTATAGTCAGGCTGTAAATCACACATTCTACAGCACTTGGTCATGGGCAGACTGTGTTCTATAAATACAGTCTGCCTATGACCAACATTTACTTTACATGTCTGCAACATAATATATAGGAATGGTATAAAGTAATAAGTAGCAAGTGCTGTGTATAGTCAGTTTTTGATTGTAACTACTACTTGTTTACTTGAAGATATCCAATATATGCTACTAAAATATAATACATCATATGTAACTATCTAGCAACAACTTACTATTTCTTGAATAGATGCCAAAATAAATTAGATATTTCAGAGCAAAACTGATTTACTAATCCAGATTGTTAAAATGAAAAATATTCAGATAACTACAGATAAACATATGGCAAACACCATACCCATTGTACCCATTTACCCATTGTAAAGCGCTGCGGAATTATAAATATAATAATAATAATAATATTGTTGCAAAGCCAAAATGTTGTTATTTTTGATTCAGTAAAGAAGAGTAAGCATTCATTTAGTTAGTTCATTTGGTTAAAGGGACGCTATAGGAACCCACCCCACTTCAGCTCATTGTAGTGATCTGGATGCAGTGTCCTAGTTCCCTTAACCCTGCAGTGGTAACTATTGCAGTTTTTAATAAAGGAAGCTATAGTTCCAGGAAAACAACTTTTCCTGGCACTAAAGTTTCCCTTTAATGCTCTGACTCCTGTACCTTTTCGGACTTCAGAGTTGCAGGTATGATTCTAGGGAGGATTGTCTCTGAGACTGCAATCATGTGTATCACTGAGTTGAGTAACTAACATACAATTATCAGTCACAACATCAAAACCACTAACAAGTGAAATTAATAACACTGATTATTATACTGTTACAATGGCAAAGGATGGGATATATTAAGCAGTAGGTGAACAGTTAGTTCTTGAATTTCGTGTGTTGGAAGCAGGAAAAATGGGCAAGAGAAAAGATCTGAGCGACTTTGACAAGTACCAAATAGTTATGGCTAGAATCAAAGCATCTCCAAAATGGCAAGTCTTGTGGGTTGTTCCCAGTATGCAGTGGTTAGTACCTACCAAAAGTGGTGCAAGGAAGGACAACCAGTGAACCGGCATCAGGGTCATTGGCGCCCAAGGTTCATTGATGTAGCCGCAGACCAGTTAAAGTGCACATGATGACCCGTGTCCACCTTCAAAAGCTCCTTTAATGTGGATGTGAGCCTCAGAACTGGACTATAGACCAATGGAAGAAGGTTGCCTGGTCTAATGTTTTCTTTTAGATCAGGTGGATGGCCAAGAACGTTGTTTACCTGGGGAAGAGATGGCAGCAGGATGCACAACGGGAAGAAAGCAGGTCGTTTTATGCCCTGGGCAATGTACTGCTGGGAAACCTTGGTTCCTGGCATTCAGGTGGATGTTACTTTGACACGTACTACCTACCTGAAGATTACACACCGCATGCACCCCTTTATGTCAAAGGTGCCCGCTGATGGCAGTGGCCTTTTTCAGCATGATAATGTACCTCCCTAGACTGACAAGGAAGAGAGGACCTGACTGATGCCTAAGTTAAGGGGTTGGGACCAAAATGGATACATTTGTTGCTAGTTGAGAGAAGGGCTAAAAAGGTGGGAGGAGGGAGGGGACTCACCAGTTTGTCAGGAAACGTGTGGGGATCCTAGCTTTGCCGCCCTCCCCTTTTCAGTTATCAATTGTTTGTTGTGTTTGGTTTTCTTCTCGTTTAGTCACAGCTTGCGGGAGTCCTGGCCACTGCAGTACAGTTGAAGAAAATGCCGTGGCGGCTTGGGGAGTTGCAGCCTGCTGAGAGCTGATGGCGGGGGCAGGCTACTCCGGACTCTTGGATTATTTCACGGTAGAGCTGTCTGTTGGGGAAGCATCCCAGCAGCTGACAGGGTGGTTTGTTTGCTGGCATTTGGTGTTTAAGTAAATAAAGCTGTGGCCGTTGCCCTTACCCAACAAATATAGGTCTCATGTGGTTTGAATGGTTTGAAGAACATGGCAAAAAAGTGCAAGGTGTTGCCTTCGCCTCCAAATTCCCCAGATCTTAATCCAGTTGAACATCAGTGGGACAACAAAACCGATCCAAAGAGGCCCCACCTTTCATCTTGTAGGACTTAAAGGGTCTATTGCTAATGTCTTGGTCTTGTGGAGTCCATGCCTTGATGCATCAGAGCTGTTTTGGCAGCACGAGGGGGATATACATAATATTAGGCAGGCAGTTTTAATGTTGTGACTGATCAGTGTATATTGACTGGCTGAGAATTTGTTTATTTTTCTATGGATTTCATTTTATTTAGCTAATAAACAGAGCAAGACCTGCTTAAATACAGGTGCATATGCTACAGAATTGTACAAAAAACTAGGTATTATTGGTAACAGTTTTAATGCCTATTTGCTTGTTATGGGAATTTATGTTACAAATTGATAAGTGAAACTGCAGTGAATTTGGCTTAGATTTTGGAGACACTTTTGACAGCTCATTGCTAGCCAATATTATAGTTTCTGAATGTAAAGGGCTACTCTAAGTATCACAACCACTACTGCTCATTACAGTGGTTATGCTGTTATGGTACGTCATCCCCCGTTTTGAGAAACATTTTTTCAAACCATTTTAGAGTGAATTGACAAAAAAACAGGACTATACCCGGTATTCAAAGATCCCCATCCCAGACACACGAATGTTGCAGAAACTGTCTTTCTACATTACACAGAACAACTACAATCAGCTTGGCTATCAGTTACAGGGTGAGAGCTGGGTTAACCAGGTTATAAGTTTGTGAGCTGCAGTAGTTATGGTGCTTAAAGTGCCCCTTGAAATAGAATATTAAGTGAATAATATGTTTAGACAATACTACAACTTTTCTTTGAATGAATTGTACAGAATCTGCCGTAATAATTTGCATTGGCTTAGTTTCTTAAAAGGCAAACAAAGACTTTATAAATTTAGCATGGCGGGCTGAGTGTAATATAGACAGTAACACTGGGAGTGCCTAGATAAATGTATACAGTTATACTGCCATCCTCTGGTTTCCTGCAATGCTGTGAAACTTGTGGTTGTCCTTGTTTGGTCTACAAATTTAGGAGCACACAGTAGCCTAATGGCAGCTAACCTTGGCACTTGAGATCTTCTGTGCTACAGATGTTTGTGAACGACTTTTCCCATGATGCACAGCCAGTCCACAACATCTGCAATGACAGGGTCAGTGCTGTAGTCGCTGAGAGATTGCCCTCTGGTTAAGATGCACATCTGCAACGATGTAACAGGGCACAGAAAAAAAGCAGGAACACAGTGTCTAAAAGTTCGCTTATTTGGAAATCGTACTCCTTTCAACGGTTCTGTTATCAGATGAAGCATTTCCTTCATCAGCGCTAATATCCATATAGTTAAACAATGGATGCGTTTCCTATAATTTCCAAATAGGACGTGAAAGGCTCTCAGCTTTAAGAGCAGAGGATGCTGTAATAGGGCAATGGGAAGTGACTGAGTCACTGAAATGTCTCTTTCATTCCAGAGATTTAAAACATTAAAAAAAGAGAGAGAAAAAAGGGAAAGAGGAACAGACAAGACTGATGGATGGGGAGGGAAGGAGGTGAGCATGAGATCTAATTAAATGGGAGTTTCCCATTCATCAGGATCATGATGAAAGTCCACAAGAGGGGCTGAAACGTTGATCTCTTAAATATTTCAATAAAAGTTACGTTTTAAGGAAATCTGAGAGTGCAGCCAACTATTTCAATTGCCTATATATATATATATATAACACCCTACATAGCACAATGACTTATGGGGCTGGCATAGATTTTTTTCCAGGGCTGCTTCGTATCCCCAGTCAGGCCCTGGCCCTCCCATTAGGTGCAGTTAGAGCATTTAGAAAGCAAACTTGTTACTAGGTTAGTGTTCGCCTTGAACGAATGACACCCTGTCCTCGCTGATGGTGACTGTATACTGTATTCTATATACTGCTTTCTTTGCTGTTCGCTCAGATAAACATATTTCAATTGTCTGGATACTGGAGCCCTGGTGATGCACCCGGTCACACAACTTTGATGCCTGAGTGCAAGGTACAACAGCTTTTTTATATATATATATATATATATATATATATATATATATATATATATATATTATTGATACATTTCTTCTTCTAATTCAAAATATTAGTTCTTTCGGGGTAATTAAATTATACAGTAAAGCATACTCACACACAGACACAGACAATCTTACTGATGCACACAAATAGGCTCATTGACAGACAATCTCAATGACACACACAGACAAGGTTACTGGCACACACAAATTTAGTACAGACAAACTCTGATACACACACAAGCTTACTACAGACAAGCTCACTGTCACACACACACGCTCACTACAGACAAGCTCACTGATGCACACACACTCTCCCTACAGACAAGCTCACTGACACACACATGCTCACTACAGACAAGCTCACTGACACACAGGGCCAGATTAAGAGCCCAGTGGGCCTGGTGCTGACAATTATGACGGGCCTAATTACAGAATCATATCGACCAAAAACAGTAAAACACTCCCAAGCATCATGTATCTGATGGAGATGGAGATGGTGCTGGAGAGAAAGAAAACAGCAGCTATAAGAAAACACATACCCTAGGCTAATCTCTCACTAATTTATGTTTTCATCTTTCAAGTAATCCATAACCCCTAACAGCAGTGCCCAGTCAAGCAGGAAGTCAATGGGCATGGTAAAAGGGTGTGCCACTGACACAAATCACGTAACCTGCCAAAAGGGGCGAACATGCCCAAAAAGAGGACATGTCTGCTCAAAGAATTAGAAGGCCAGCCTGGCATGAATGCATGTCAGGCTGCCTACCAATCATGCAGCTGGCCAACAAAGGGCATACTATGCAGACAGCACCCTGAGCTTGGCATAAATGCATCTAATGATGCGCTCGCTCAACGCTTTCTAAGGACTGTCCCCTAGCACTCGCTGGTCCACTTGTCTCCTTACCTTCTTACTAGCAGGCAGAAGCTCCTGGTATATGGTCTGGGACAGAGAAAAGCTGTATGTAGTGAGTGTAGAAGAAAGGGAACATGCCACAGTGTTAGAGAGACCAAAGTCAGCATTACCTTAAAGGATCACTATAGGGTCAGGAACACAAACATGAATTCATGACCATATAGTGTTAACACCACCATCTAGCCCCCTGGGCCCCACATGCCTCCATAAATATAGCAAAATCCTGCTATATTCAAGCCTGAAGCTGTAACTCTGCATGCTGTTAGGCTCATAAAAACAAGCAGTCTGCTGACATCATTAGAAGTGGTGGCCTGATCCAATCACAGTGCTTTCCCATAGGATTGGCTGAGACTGACAAAGAGGCAGATCAGGGTCAGAGCCAGCATGATTCAAACACAGCCCTGACCAATCAGCATCTCCTTATATAGATGAATTTAATTAATGAATCTCTATGAGGAAAGTTCAGTGTCTGCATGCAGAGGGAGGAGATACTGAATGTTTGGATGCATTTTAGGCAGCCATGACAGTCATGTGGCCAGTGAAGTTATCACTAGTATGTAATGTAAACACAGCATTTTCTCTGAAAAGACCATGCTTACAGCAAAAAGCCTGATGGTAATGATTCTACTCACCAGAACAAATTCAATAAACTGTAGTTGTTCTGGTGACTATAGTGTTTCTTTACCTATATTCATTGTCAGCCAGTCCACACAAATGTTGTTCCCATACATCCCTCTTAAGTTTCCATACTTAAGTAAGAGTATGTGAAAAGTAGTTAGGGTTGCCACCTTTCTTGGAAAAACATACCAGCCTTACTAATTTGCATAATTAAATATGTGTGGGTGACATCACATGATGTAAATCACAAGGAGTGACATAACAGAAAATGCTGTAAAATCACCAAAAAACTACTTAGTTTAAATCTGCTGTATAGATGGATTCCTCCCAGTGCCCCCATGTCTCCCAGTGCCCTCATGACTCAGTGCCCCCATGTGTCGATTACTCCAGGTCTCAGTGTTCCTATGTATCAGTGTCTCAGTGCCCCATGTCTCCCAGTGTCCCCTAATGTTGTGTCCCCAGGTCTCCCAGTGATCCTATGTATCAGTGTCTCAATGCCCCATGTCTCCCTGTGTCCCCATGTATCCCAGGGTCCCCATGTCACTAGGACACTAGGAAGACGGGGAGACCTGGGGACACGGGGAGACCTAGGGACAAGGAGACACACATGGGGACAATGGGAAAATAGGGGACACTTGATGACATGGGGACACAGACACCAGGGACAAAGATACTAGAGACACTGACTGGGGGACATGGGGACATTGAGACATGGGGGCACTGGGAGACATGGGGACACAGACACCAGGGCCACAGACACTAGGAACATTAGCTTGGGGACATTGTGACACTTGAGGCACTGAGAGACATTGAGGCAATAGGAGACATGGGGATAGTGAGACACTGGCAGACTGTGGGCACTGGGAGACTAGGGGTCACTGGGAGACTAGGGGGCACTGAGACACCAGGGACACTGGCTGGGAGACATGGGGACACTATGTCCCCATGTGTCTGTGCCATAATGTCTCCCAATGTCCCTTAGTGTCTCAGTGTCTGCCATAATATCTCCCAATGTCCCTTAGTGTCTCAGTGTCTGCCATAATGTCTCCCAATGTCCCTTAGTGGCTCAGTGTCTGCCATAATGTCTCCCAGTGCCCCTTAGTGCCTCAGTGTATGTCTCCTTGCAGCCTTTTCCCCCATCCCTTACTTCCCTGAGCTGTAGGCTGTCTCTGCAGGGTGGGAGTTGCTGTCTGGACTCTCTGTAGCTGCTCCCCTGTAGATCAGTGATTATAGATAGGCAGGGAGGGATATGCTGGAACTTCCTATCCCTGCCTGTCTCCACATACAGTGACCCCTACTGGCCAGTGCTGGTATTGCAGAGTAATCTCCATTTATACTGATACCAGCATTTATTTTGCCAGTACCACTGCAATATTGGCACCAGCCAGGCAGCCTCAAATACTGGCTGTGCCAATAAAATAAAAGCCATGTGGAATCCCTAAGAGTAGTGTGTGAAAAAAAAAAAAAGTGAAAAAAATCAATGGGCCTATTCCATGGGCCTGGGCCTGGAGCTGCAGCTCCATCAGCCCCTATGTTAATCCGGACCTGCTGACACACATATGGTCACTACAAACAAACTCACGATCACACACATGCTTACTACAGACAAGCTCACTGACACACATATGGTCACTACAGACAAGCTCACGATCACACACATGCTTACTACAGACAAGCTCACTGTACACACATGCTCACCATAGACAGGCTCATGCTCCTTACAGACAAGGAAGGGACTCCTTCCTTCTTCCCATGCAGCAGTTACCAGGGCCCCCGTCGCATTTTAAGCTCCGCCCCGCTGCACACTAAGCTCCACCCCTGCCGCACGCTAGCTCCACCCCACCGCAATTTTTTATTTATTTTTTAATGATCCCGGCCGGCCATGTGTGTGCTGTGCCGGCTGCCTGGCTTCCCCTGCTCCCATGGGGCCCTGTGCGGCCACACAGCTCACACATGGCCGGCCGGGATTACAGGAGCCTGATCACTGATTAGGGCTGTCAGCCCAGCCCCAGGTGCCACGGCCCACCGGGAAATTTCCCGGTATCCCGGTGGGCCAGTCCGGCTCTGGAGAGGGCCCCCTAGTGGGCCTGAAAAGTAATTAATGGGTCTTTTAATAGGACTGGAGTTTAGGCAGTAAATGTTGCAGCATGGTGGGAGGGGCCTCCCCTTCCCTTTTAAGAGGTTCCTCCAATTCCTGTCCCTCCTTTTTATTCCTGCTGGTTCCTGGAAAGGTTTCGCCGCTTGGTAGGATCCCCACAGAGGTTCAGAAACTCCATCCCTCCTTCTTCCCGACGCCCTGCAATGGAAGAACAAGAGATGAGTATTGAGAAGTTTTCTCCAACTCCTCCAACTGCTATAATTTCTTCTGTGCCTGTCTCCACTCCTCCTGTTTCTAAGGTTTCTTCACTATCTGTCTCTTCTCTTCCTTCTACTGCTGTTCAGCATCACTTTCCCCATCCTGTCCTTCCTTCTTTCTCACACCCTCATGTATCCCCTACTTCCCTCCCCCCTTCAGCTTAGGCATTGCATCACTTGGCTGCTCAGTTTGACCCTCTTCCCTCCTATGCTCTCTCTGCCTTGGCTGCATTTACTCAGGCAGCCAAGGACAACCCGTCTCCCACTCTCGCTCTGCTTTACCCCGGGGCCTCCAGTGGCCCTGACCACAACTTGCCCTCTACCTGCTTGGATGTGGCAGACCCCAGGCAGCTCGCGACCCATGCGTCTCCTGGGGTTCTTCAGGGCACTCTCCCTGCTGCCCCCTCGGCTCCCGCGCTGTCTGTGGTCGCCGGAGTGCTTCCCTCAACTCTGGCAGTACCATGTGGCCACCATTAATGGCTCCGCCGAACACGCAGGAAGTGACGCGGCCATCACTTCTGGTCATGCAGTTTACAAGGGTCGGCTGAAAGAAAGTCCCCTGTGACATTCCAGGCCCAAGAAGGGTAAGTTGGGAGCTCCTGGGGGGGGAGTGGATCTGGGCTTAGGGGTGTCCAGTTTCTCCAGCAGCGTCTAGGGGGTGTACGTCTTCTGTTAATTTACCTTCGCTTGCTCCATTCTTCCTTACACACCAGACTGTTTATGGGTTCAAGGCAGCACCACTGTCTTTGGCTGCTGGCATCGGTCGCTCCACGTAGCAGGGTATAACAGCCTTGGGGTTGGAGGTTCCTGTTCCCTCTACTGCGAGAGGGTGTGGCTTTAGGGCGTGGTGCAGGGAGAGAGGGCAGGAGTGATGGCGGCAAGGAGGCCGGGCTTTACCCCCCCTATTGGGCAGTGGCCTGGCTGGGGTGCCCGCCTGCAGTATGCATGCATGGTAGCCATGCCAAAGATTCTTCCTTGCTGTCCTTATGCCTCTGCTTGGGCGGATGCAACGGGTGCTCCGCTGCAGGATTAGGTTTCGCCGCATCCTCTTGTGGGCTGAGGAGTCTAGCACGCAGTACCGTCACTATTTATATTTTATGGCCGTTCTGTTTGAATGGTTTTTCTGCCATGATGCCAGTGACGTATTCAGTAAATGCAGCCAGCGATGGCTTTACCTCCAAACATGGTGTCTGTGTTATTTATTTCAAGGGGAATGTTGGGCTAGGGAGGGTGTTATAAGGTTACTTATTTGGCTAAAACAAAGGGACATAGGAGATTACCCCTTATGAATTTAGCTGTGTATTTTTGTATTTTGCTGTTAAGAAAGAGGAAATGATAATATGAGCCTTTTGATCTTTATACAATTTCATAACCCTTAATAGGTAAAATGCAATCTCTGACTTAGATAGAGATTCTCCCCTCCCCAGCCAAGACATTATTGATGGCGAGAGGAAATAATATGTCCCTTATCAGTGTGGCAGTACTTTAGACAGTCACTTCAATTGTTGTCTGTAGACTTTCTTATACAATATTGTGTTTGTATAGACTAGGACCTGCTATAATGATATGTTTTCAGTAAGTATTGTACTCCTCTGTCTTGCTGTGAAAATGAAAGCAGGTTCTCATTCTTAGTGGGGAAACAGCACTGAACGCACATAGTTTTGGTTCATATTTTGAGAATAGAACATGGAACATCCTGTGGGACATTGTCCCCATGGGATCTGTGTTAAATTCCACTGTGGTTTTCAGGAAATTGGAATAAAATATAACCTTAATTTGCATGTACTATTTGATGAAATAAAAGAGAAGGTTAAAGCACATTCTTAAAAAAAAAAAATTAAATAAACACAAATACTCTTTGGGTAAAAGATAGTACTTGACTGTAACAAGCTCGTGATACAAAATGCAAAAAGAGAATCTACATCCTACTGTTCTAGACAAGATTATGACTAGAGATTTGGATTCATTGGTAGGAATATAGGAATATTAGGGGATCCTACACGCAGAGTGTAAAGGAATAGTAACATATCCCGGACCTTATAATGGCTGGACTAACATCACAAGGACAGAGAGTAATAATAATATATGAGCTGAGGTCAGGCATACCAGAAATCAGGAACAACAATAAAACAAGAGCCAAGGTCAAAGGAATACAGAAGGTATAATAGTCAAACAATGCCAAAAAGTCAAAATCCAAGAGAACTATACAAAGTAAATACGCTACTGGAGAACTGTTGGGCATGTCCCCAATCCCCTGCATGCCGGTGGGCCGCGGCACCTGGGGCTGGGCTGACAGCCCTAACCAGTGATCAGGCTCCTGTAATCCCGGCCGGCCATGTGTGAGGCCATGTGTGAGCAGGGCCCCATGGGAGCAGGGGGAGCCAGGCGGCCGACACAGCTCACACATTAAAAAACAAAATATTGCGGTGGGGCAGAGCTTAGCGTGCAACAGGGGGAGGAGCTTAGCCTGCGGTGGGGTGGGGCGGAGCTTAGCGTGCGGCGGGGGCCCTGGTAACTGCTGCATGGGAAGCAGGAAGGAGTCCCTGCTTCCCCAACAACTAGCCTCCAGGAGCTGCAAGGGATGTGGAGGTAAGAAGCAGGTCAGTGAGTCTGTGTGTGACTGCCTGTGAGTGTGTGACTGTCTGCCTGTGTGTGTGTGACTGTCTGCCTGTGTGTGTGACTGTCTGTGTGTGTGTGTGTGTGCAGTGGCGTACACACAACCCATGGGGCCCTGGTGCGAAATCTGATCCGTTTCCACCCCCGCGCTTACTCTGCGCAGGCCGGTGCCGCAACACATGGCGGTGGGCACCTGGTATGTATGCCAGTGCATGCAGATACACATACACTTAAAGGACCACTACAGACACCCAGATCACATCAGCTCAATGAAGTGGTCTGGGTGCCAGGTCCCTCTAGTTTTAACCCTGTAGCTGAAAACATAGCAGTTTCAGAGAAACTGCAATGTTTCACTGGGGGTTAATCCAGCCTCTAGTGGCTGTCTCCTTGACAGCCGCTAGAGGAGCTTCTCTGATTCTCACAGTGAGAAGACGCTGAACGTCCATAGGAAAGCATTCGGAGCTGAGAGGCGGATTGGGGCAGAGGGATCCCGAACGCCAAAGGAGTCCGGCGCTGGAGAAAGGTAAGTGCTGAAGACACACACACTCTCACGAACAGACTAGCTTGCAGACACAAACACACACATTTACTGACAGAGACACACTCAGTGACAGACATACATACACACTCACTGACAGACAGACACATACACACTCACTTACAAAACACACACTCACTAACAGACACCAAACAGACTCACTAACACACTCAGTAACACACACACACAGTAACACACTCACTGACACACACAAACTAACACACACACTGACACAAACAATAACACACACACACACTCTAACACACACACACTTTAACACTAACACACACTCTAACACAAACACACACACACTAACACACACATTCTAACACTAACACACACACACTCTAACACATACACACTAACACACACACACATTCTAACACTAACACACTCTAACACACACACATTCTAACACACACGAACACACACACTCTAACACTAACACACACACACTAACACACACACACATTCTAACACTAACACACACACTCTAACACACACACACACACATTCTAACACACACACGAACACACACACTCTAACACACACACTCTAACACACACACACTAACACACACGTTTCCCCCAGCCTCCTTACCTTAGGGAGAGCTGAGAGGATTCCCTGGGTTCCAGTGGTGTTGTTGGCCCTGGTGTCAGCCAGCGGACAGGCTGGCGGGAGCGTGAGGGAGCACTCTCCCCTGAGTGCTCCCTCTTCAGCTCCCTTGCACGCTGCGTACTGATGCTGGAGCCGGAAGATGACGTCATATTTCGGCTCCGGTATCAGTGCGGTGCACGAGGGAGCTGAAGAGGGAGCACTCAGGGGAGAGTGCTCCCTCGCGCGCCTGCCAGCCCATCCGCCGGCTGACACCAGGGACAGCTTTGGGGGGGCCTGAGGTGGCCGGCTCCTGGGCCCCCCAGGAGAAGAGGCTGGCCACACTGGGTACATACCGGGTCGCAGGGCGGCCGGGCCCCCTGGTGGGCCGGACCCATTCACAGCCGCGACCCCTGCGACCTCGTTATGTACACCACTGTGTGTGTGTGTGACTGTCTGCCTGTGTGTGTGTGACTGTCTACCTGTGTGTGTGACTGTCTGTGTCGTGTGTGTGTGTGTCTGCCTGTCTGCCTGTGTGTGTGTGTGACTGTCTGCCTGTGTGTGTGTGACTGTCTGCCTGTGTGTGTGACTGTCTGCCTGCCTGTGTGTGACTGTGTGTGTGTGACTGTCTGTATGTGTGACTGTCTGCCTGTGTGTGTGTGGCTGTCTGCCTGTGTGTGTGTGTGTGGCTGTCTGCCTGTGTGTGTTTGACTGTCTGCCTGTGTGTGTGGCTGTCTGCCTGTCTCTGTATGTGTGGATGTTTGCCTCGGTGTCAGTGACTGTCTGCCTCTGTGTGTGTGGATGTCTTTGTGTGTGTGCATCTGCTAGTGAGTGAGCGAGTGAGCTTCTGTGTGTGTGTGTGTGTGTGTGTGCGTGCATCTGCTAGTGATGGAGCCTCTGTGTGTGTGCGCCTGCTAGTGAGTTTGTGTGTGTGTGCCTGCTAGTGAGTGAGCTTGTATGTGTGTCAGTGAGCTTGTCTGTAGGGATCATATGTATGTGTGCATGTTAGTGAGCTTGTCTGTAAGGAGCATGGGTGTGTCGGAGCCTGTCTGTGGTGAGCATGTGTGTACAGTGAGCTTGTCTGTAGTAAGCATGTGTGTGATCATGAGTTTGTCTGTAGTAAGCATGTGTGTGATCGTGAGCTTGTCTGTAGTGACCATATGTGTGTCAGTGAGCTTGTCTTTAGTGAGCATGTGTGTGTCAGTGAGCTTGTCTGTAGTGAATCTGTGTGTTAGTGAGCTCTTCTGTAGGGAGCATGTGTGTGTCAATGGGCTTGTCTGTAGGGAGAGTGTGTGTGCATCAGTGAGCTTGTCTGTTGTGAGCGTGTGTGTGTGACAGTGAGCTTGTCTGTAGTAAGCTTGTGTGTGTATCAGAGTTTGTCTGTACTAAATTTGTGTGTGTGTCATTGAGATTGTCTGTCAATGAGCCTATTTGTGTGCATCAGTAAGATTGTCTGTGTCTGTTTTTGAGTATGCTTTACTGTATAATTTAATTACCCCGAAAGAACTAATATTTTGAATTAGAAGAAGAAATGTATCAATAATATATATGACCGGGTGCATCACCAGTGCATCACCAGGGCTCCAGTATCCAGGCAATTGAAATAGTTGGCTGCACTCTCAGATTTCCTTAAAACGTAACTTTATTGAAATATTTAAGAGAAGATCAACGTTTCAGTCCCATCTTCTCTTAAATATTTCAATAAAAGTTACGTTTTAAGGAAATCCAAGAGTGCAGCCAACTATTTCAATTGCCTATATAAATATATATATAACACCCTACATAGCACAATGACTTAAGGGGCTGGCATAGATTTTTTTCCAGGGTTGCTTCGTATCCCAAGTCCGGCCCTGGTGCCAACACACAAGGAATACTATACTACCCTGACAATTGGGTAGTATAGCATGCCCACAACTACTTGTACAAAAAGCGAATCCAGAGCCCAAATTCGGTACGGGCACTGCTGGATTTTGTGATAAAGTCTAAATGGTGGACACATACATCCACACAAATACAAATGATCAAATTTACTAATATACACTGCACACAATGACGGAAACCTACACACATTAAGGCACGCTGCTTCTTTTCAATTAAACACACCTTAGCCCTGTATGTGTAGCAGACTTGATAGGTGTTGGCCTGGCGTGGAGTGGAGATGAGCACTCAATTAGTCCATGCTGCCAGCCAGGCATAACTTACCCTAGTTCCTTGGGGAGCGTGGGGGAATTTGCTTTGGTGCTCCCCCCTTGGTTCACATATGAATTGGACACTCTGAGTACTATAGCCACTACCGCTCATTGTATGGCCATCTTCTCTTTAATCATACTCAGGGCCGGACTGGCCCACCAAGATAACTGGAACTTTTCAGGCAGGCTGCGGCACCTGGGGCCAGGCAGGCTGCCCTAATGACATTTAGTATTGACGTATTAAGGCACTGTAACTCTACTTTCACAATTCCCAGCAACTTTTCTGAGCCTTTTTCTCCTCCACCTTTGCACTCAAGCATTGCCCCCAGCATCAAGCAGCTGACCTTGCCAGCAGAAAGAGGTCAGAAAAGAACGACTTCACCTCCCACAGCCTTCTGTACCAGGTAGGCTTCAAATACTCAGCAGCCCATGAGAGTGATCTTGTGTGTGTATGTGCCTACTAGTGAGATATATATATATATATATATATATATATATATATATATATATATTAGTCTTCATGGTGGGCATTGCTTCTGTCTGAGCCTGATCTTGATTACAAGATCAGGTTTAGAGAGAAGTAATGCCCACCATGGAGACTACGACTGGAAGCCAAGATAAATATGACACATCTCATAACACTGAGGCCCAGTGACTACTCCACCTGAAAGCAGACCACTGCATGCTGCTAGAACAGGAACAAGTCACCATCACAGTCAAAGATATCCAAGAGCGAAGAGGTGGTTAGCCCCAGGACCTGAAATGATCTACACTTCCTCGATAAAGAAGCTAGCAATGCTGCATGAATGCCTAGCAGCATAAATGAACCAGCTACTTGCAAAAGGCTCCCACCCTGACTGTCTAACACAAAAGCAGAACAATACTGGTCATGAATGACCCTCACAAGGGAATAACACCATCAAACTATCCAATAACATCCAATAACCTGCCTCCCCAAAACATAGAAACTCATGTCAGACATCGTAGCCTCCAAGATTGATGGGCATATGAGTCAATATATGAGCAATACACAGAACGTGATTGAAAACAACACCAGTGGATCAAAACACCAACTACTGGTAGACCAAGCAGTCACAAGAGATTCTAATACCAGACAGGCCAATCTTTGTACTGCCTGGATTGATTACAAGAAAGCATATGACACAATCCCACATGCATGGATACTGGAATGCTTGGCTCTATACAAGGTCAAAAAGAGAATAAGAACTTTATCAAGGACTTGATGGGCAAGTGGAAACAACTCTATAAGATAATTCCAGGACAATAATACAAGGGAACATCAAATGTGGCATATACCAATGTGATGCGCTTTCACTAGGGACATGGGGACACTGAGACACCATGGACACAGGTTGGAAAACATGGGACACAGACACTAGGGGAAACTGGGAGCAATACATCTATAGAACAGAATCAAACTGTATGTAATTTTTGGGTGATTTTAGAGAATTTTCTCTTATGTCACTCCTTGTGATTTACATCATGTGATGTCACGCATACATAATTAGCTATGCAAATTAGTAAGGCCTGTATTTTTTTCCAAGCTGAAGTGGAAGAGGTTAACACAGTGAGGGAGTTTAGGCACGCGTGGGATAGGCTTAAGGCTATCCTAGACTTAACATAAGGCCAGGGACTAATTAAAATTATTTTGAAAATTAGGCAGGCTAGATAGGCCGAATGGTTCTTATCTGCCGTCACATTCTATGTTTCTATGTTTCTATAACCCTAACTACTCTTCACATACTCTTGCTTAAGTATGAAAACTTTAGAGCAGGGGTTCTCAATTAATTTTTCCAGTGGAACCCTTTGACATAGTGTATCAACATCCACCCCCCAGAAATTATTTTTTCATTTGAGAAGTTTTTTTGTTTTGTTTCAAATGTGCCAGTGTGTGTCAAGGTGTGTATATCTGTGCTTGTATGTGCCAGTTGTGTATCTGACACACAGATACACACACACACACACTGGCACACAGATACACACACACAGTGTGTATCTATGTGTCTGTGTGTCAAGGTGTGTGTATCTGTGTGTGTATCAAGGTGTGTGTGTCTGTGTTTGTATGTGCCAGTGTATATGAATCTGACACACAGATACACACACTGGCAGATAGTGGCACACAGATACACACACTGACAGGTATACACACCTTGGCACACAGTGTGTATCTGTGTGTGTGTGTGTGTGTGTGTGTGTGTGTATATATGTATCTATCTGTGTGTCAAGGTGTGTGTATTTGTGTTTGTATGTGCCAGTGTGTATGAATCTGACACACAGATACACACTGGCAGATAGTGACACACAGATACACACACTGACAAAGATACACACACCTTGACACACAGTGTGTATCTGTGTGTGTGTGTGTGTATGTGTGTATGTATGTATGTATCTATCTATCTATCTATCTATCTATCTGTGTGTCAAGATGTGTGTGTCTGTGTTTGCATATGCCAGTGTTTGTCAAGGTGTGTATATCTGTGTTTGTATGTGCCAGTGTGTGTATCTCTGTGTCAGTGTGTATATGTATCTGACACACAGATATACACACACACTGGCACACAGATACATACATCCTGACTCACAAATACACACACTCAAATACACACAGTGACATACACACACTTGCACCCATAGATACACACTGGCACACTCAGATACACACACACACACAGGCACATACAAACACACTGATACATACTGGCACATACACACACACACTTAGATACACACAGTGACACATACACAAACCTTGACACAGATACACCCACTGACACACACACTCTTTGACAGACACACACACTCTTTGTCATACACTCTCACTGACAAACACACATACTCTTTGACAGACACACATACACTCTCACTGACAAACACACACACTCTTTTACAGACACACATACAAACATATATACACTCTCATTGACAAGAACAGATACATTCTCACTGACAAACACATACACTCACTGACAAGCACAAATTCACTCTCACTGACAAACACACAAACACATACAAACTCCCTAACAGACACACATACAATTTTATTTATTTTTTTAACATTTTAATCCACCAGCCCCCCTACCTGTAGGAGTGCTGGCATGGAGTCCCTGGGGTCCAGTGGGGCTGCTGGCAGCTGGCATGAAGTCCCTGTGGTCCAGTGGAGCTGCAGGGTAGCTGGAGAGCAGTCCCTGGGGTCCAGTGGGGCTGCTGAGCGGCTGGCGTGCATGCGACGAGAGAGCATTGATCTCCCTGCTCGCGCGCCTCTTAGTAATGTCATATTCCGGCTCCGGCATCACTGCTGTGCGCTGACGGAGCTGAGCAGGGAGATCACTGCTCACTGCTCCCTCGTTGCCCGCAGCCATTTTGTTTTCACATTTTTGGGTGGAACCCCCATTAGTATTCCGCAGAACCCTAGGATCCCGCGGAACACCAATTGGGAAACGCTTCTTTAGAGGGATATATAGAAACTTGTGTGGACTAGCTGAAATGAAATTAGTTATGGTAATGCTGACATTGGTCTCTCTAACACTGTGGCATGTTCCCTTTCATCTACACTCACTACATCCACCTTTTCTCTGTCTCAGACTGTATACCAGGAGCTTCTGCCTGCTAGCAAGAAGGTAAGGAGATAAGTGGACATGTGAGTGCTAGGGGACAGTCTTTAGAAAGCAGGGAGTGAGCGCATCATTAGACGCATTTATGCTAAGCTCAGGATGCTGTTGGCCAGCATGCATGACTGGCAGGCAGCCTGACATGCATTCATGCCAGGCTAGCCTTCCAATTCTTTGGGCATACACGCCTCCTTTTTGGGCATATTTGTCCCTTTCAGGAGTTCTGGTTACATGATCTGCGTCAGTGGCCCACCCTTTTACACCACCCATTGCTTCACTGGACACTGCTGTTAGGGGGTATGGATTTACTTGAAAGATGAAAGCATGAATTTGAGAGAGATTAGCATATTTTAAGAGAAACTGAGTTTTCTTATAGCTGCATCCTATGAATTTCCCTCCGGCAACATCCCCATCAGATACATAACGCTTGAGAGGTATGACTGTTTGTGTTTTTGGTCGATAAGATTCTGTACTTAGGCCCTTCATAATTGTCAGCACCAGGCCCACTGGGCTCTTAATCTGGCCCTGCCCATATGTATGCCTTTGTAATTTATGGTATGGCCAAAGATATCTAAGTGGCATGCATGTCGGAACAAAATGGGGTACAATTGGGAATATTATTACCTTGACCAATGCAAATAACACTGTATGCAATAAAATAACCTACATATAGGTAATAGACATCCAGATAACACCTATCTTAAATGTAGTCACTTTAGTATTCAATTTTATTGTAGATTATTTTAAAGAGCGTGATGTAGATCTGATTATGGACCAAAATGACTGTTCTAACTATTTCCATTTGTGCTTAATGTTTGGGAAGCGGATAAAGAGAATTTAGCAACTACCTAGGTAGAATGCTATTTATTTGCGTTGTCAGTGGCATTGGTTGGTTAACTGGTGGCTTTTGCCAAAAATGAAGCTAACATCTGCTGTCCAAAAGGGACTTTGCTGCTGGGGGGGAACTGTTGCCGGGGGGGCAGGGAAAAGTCAGTCCCATTTACATGAATCTGGCACCGCCATCTTCTTCCGGCGGGTCTTCTTCAGCGCTAGGAGTCGACGTCACTACTGTACTCTTGCGCATGCGAGAGAGTACAGCATTGAGGTCTATGGAGGATCCTGCAAGACCACAGGATCTTCCATAGATAGAGCCAATTCCCAGCATCCGTCACTGGTGATGGCTGGGCGTATTGACAGTTCTAGATGGAGATATCTCTGCACAGTGTCTAGAAGTGTCAGGCGTAGAAAATACTGAAACTGAAAAGGTATATCTCTTGACTGGGTTGGAATTTCAGTGAAATTCCAACCCAGTCAATAGGAGTATTTAAGATTGTATCATTTTCAGGGTGGTGGCAGTGCCGCTTTAATTTGGATGTTTAGTATTCATGTTTTGTACAGAATGTTCAATATTCCAGCATGCTCTCTCAGTATATTTTTTACCTGGGGCTGAATGGTTGTGTCTTCTAGACCATATTACTTTATTTAGATTATAATGTATTACTTTACAAAGATGTTTTCTAAAAATGCTTCCTAAACATTTCTCGATAAAGTGTCTCTGACCCAGAGAGCCCACACAGTATAGTAGACCTAGATCCATTGCTTCAACACTAAAATGGAAAATCTTGCATTGGGCGCCCTCTACAGCCAAACTGGCCATCAGCATCAAAATCCAGCTCTAAATTTCTAAATTCTACATCTAAGCTAAAACAACCACACCCAATTTCTCTACATCTGAAATAACCACACCCGCATAATAGCCATTAGTGTCTCTCAACTTGAAAACCACAAACTGTATAGCATAAGAACTTGTGTAAAAAGAGGAAACCCAAGCTCATTAGAATCCAGGAAGAGTAAAAAAGTCCAATTTCTTTCCCAGTTTAAGAACAATGGCTTCTGGCTAGTGTTTGCTTTGTGAGCCATTGTGTGGTTGAAGAGTAATACATTAATATTGTTAGCCAAGATTTCTGGAAATACAAATTATATTCAATGTCTAAAAAATCATTTCCACCCATTTCCTTCTCCCATTAGTGCTTGTTGTACTGAAAGTGCTTTAATCATGATTTACTTGTGTATTGATCCATGGTCAATAGCCTTAGAAATCGAACTTTCTCAAGGAGTTCATTATAAGTCGTGACCCATATTTCTTGGAATGTTGTCTTCTTCACTTGTTTGGAAGAAATAAAATTTGTCTTATAACTGGGTAGTAGTATATGTGTATTATAAATTTGCTATTTTGTAAGTGAATAATAATAATAATAAAAAATGATTTGGCTATTGGAAAATAAATCTGCAATAATATACCCATTATCTTCAATCATTCTTCCTTGTTATAGGTTAGAGGTCAACAGAATCCATCCATCCTCATGTTTAATGTGCCTTCTCATTAGTTAAAGGTCATGTGATGTCCTGGGTTACACCACCTCTAGAATTACTACATGTAAGAGAAATGTTTACAAGAATGTTTAACAGAATGCATACAATACTTGTTCGGCACAGTGAACCCTTTTTATAAATTCCTCACTAAGTGACCAAATTTTCAATACTATGGGAAACCTTGAGGTGAGGAAGCAATGTTTTGTGTGTTTTAAGCAAACAGTGTTCAAATTACAAACATTTATATGCTATATTCATAACATTTAGTTTAATGCTTTACTAAGATCTTCACATCGTTTTATATACATTAAAGGGACACTCAAAGCATCAAAACAACTTTAAATTAATGAAGTGATTTGATGTAATAGCATCTCGATTAAATGTACTTTGCAATAAGGAGAGTTTAAAAATTAGATGTCTTTTTCAAGAAATGTGTAGGGAGTTTGTGGAGGTCATTTACAATGGAGGTGTAACTAAAGCTGCATAAACAAAGTGATTTAACCCCTAAGCAGCATGGAATTAAGCAGTTAGTCTGCAGGGGTAGGATCTTACATACCTACTTGGTATGCTGCAGGCCCGGACTGGCCATCGGGCATACCGGGCAAATGCCCGGTGGGCCGCGATGGCCGTGGGGCCGAGGCCGGCAGGGAGATCACAGGATCTCCCCGGCCGGCCCCTGCAGGGTCAGCGCTACCCGAGCGCCGGCCCTGCTATGTGAATCCATGGGCCGGTGGGGAGATCAAAGATCTCCCTCACCGGCCCACAGACAGGGAGATGCGGCCGCCGGCTGGATGAGGGAGGGAGGCAGGGAGGAGAGAGGACCGGCGGAGCTCTAACCAGCAGCTCCGCCGGGTCCTCTCGCGGGATTCTGAGCGTTGCCGCGGCAACGCTCAGATCTCGCGAGAGTGAACTCTAACCTGCAGGTTAGAGTTCACTCTCACCACTGGACCACCAGGGAAGGCAGCATGGCTCCCCCTCAAGGCACCCCTGGCAAAACGGATCTCTTCCCTCCCCCCCTCCCAGGATAAAGGTAAGAAGGGAGGGGGGGGGGATATATATATTTTTTATTAATAAAATAAATATTTAAATTTAAATAAAAAATACATTCACACTCTCACACACACAGCACCCCCAGACACACACAGCACCCCTATACACAGCACCCAGACACACACAGCACCCCCCAGACACACACAGAACCCCCAGACACACACAGCACCCAGACACACACAACACCCAGACACAGCACCCAGACACACACAGCACCCCCAGACACACACAGCACCCAGACACAAACAGCACCCAGACACAAACAGCACCCAGACACAAACAGCACCCCCCCAGACACACACAGCACCCAGACAAAACAGCACCCCCAGACACACACAGCACCCAGACACAGCACCCAGACACACACAGCCCACCCAGACACACACAGCACCCCCAGACACACACAGCCCACCCAGACACACACAGTGCACCCAGACACACACAGCACCCAGACAGACACACACAGCACCCCCAGACACACACAGCACCCCTGGGGGGGGGATATATATATATATATATATTTTTTTTTTATTAATAAAATAAATATTTAAATTTAAATAAAAAATACATTCACACTCACACACACACAGCGCCCCCAGAGACACACAGCGCCCCCAGAGACACACAGCGCACCCAGACACACACAGCACCCCCAAACACACACAGCGCACCCCGACACACACACAGCACCCCCAGACACACACAGCACCCCCAGACACAGCACCCAAACTCACACTGCACCCCCAGACACACACTGCACCCCCAGACACACACAGCACCCTCACTCACACTGCACCCCCAGACACACACTGCACCCTCACACACACACACAGCACACTCCCACACATATACAGCACACACATATATATATATATATATATATAAAATAACCCTCAGTGAGTTAACAGACAAAGAAAATTAGAAACCTAGAATGTGACAGCAGAAAAAAAAAACCCTCACACACAGCACCCCTCTTACATACACACACTGCGCCCCTCACACATACAATAAGTCCAAATATATATATATATATATACATACACACACACACACACACACAGCACCCCTCACACTGCACCACTACACACATTACGCTCCAGATACACACTAGATCCCTTACCCTATATGCACTCTTAATCCTCTACACACACACACACACTGGGTCATTTACACAGTAGATCTCCTACACACACACACTACATTCCTTGTCAGCAAACACATACAACATTCTCTAAACACACCCTCTCTGTAACCCCTACACACACTACGTCACCTATACACATACACTATAGCCCGTATGCACTCTCTCGCTGCATCCCACACTCTCTACAGCCCCTAGCCACACATATTACACCACAAACACAAATTAAATTGACCTATTTATACAATACCACACCACACTCTACACACACGCAATCCCACAAGCAGGTTCCAAACATATGCACCATACACTTTCCTGGCCCTTTTGTCCTCT